>JAWNPL010000139.1:157500-535000 GCA_035047545.1 Drosophila paranaensis | reverse complement strand
ACTATTTCGCATCTTAAAAAGCGTTTATATTTGAAGCCTGTTTCTTATAATCCAAGATCAATATAGGGTACGACTGCTAGATACCCTGCTTTTATGCTATATAGCTAGCTAGCTAACCAGCGTGCTATAGTCGCGACTTCTAGAGCCTAGAGGTTCAGTATCTATATTTAGTCTAGTCAATATCTCAAATTGTGAACGACTTGCAGATACCCTGGCTCTGCGAAATAGTATACCTTGCTTCTTGATCTCTGTGAATGCTTTAGGTAAAGCATTCCTCTACAAAGTATACCCCTTAAGCTTCGACTACAGGGTATTGCAACATCTCAGCCGTTGTCGGCCGTGGTGGAGCGAGGAGCGACAAATTGAAATTAAAGTGCGCCAGCCACAAGGACAAGTTTTGATGGCGCCCGCAGCTGTTGCGGCTGCTGTCACTGTAGCTGTAACTGTAAATGTAACTGTAACGGTTACTGCCACAGTAACTGCTACTGCCACGCCTGCCACTGCCCAGTCGTACCGTTGACCAGCTGGCATTGGGTTTCGCCTCCAGCGGGATGAACCTCTGTGGCATTTGTGGTCTTTGCCCTGCTCTCTGTGGCCTGCCTCCGTCCGGCGTATCAATAGACTCCGTTTACTGTCCGGATAATTTGCTGCAGTTGTCGCGACTGCACACTGGCGCAAACCAAGTGGAAAATGGAGCGAAAATAGCTGTTAGGCGTAAAACTAACAAGTAAGTCAATCATTCAGTCAATCAACTGATTGTGTCATCAATCAGTCTCTTAATTACTCAGTCAATCAGTCAGCCAACCAAATCAATCAGTAAATTCTTCAGGCACTCATTCAATCAGTCAATGAATTCATCAATCAGGCCTCAATCAATCGAATAAGCTGCACAGCGAATTCACTTACTCAATCACTTTCCTATTCAATCACTGCTTGAGTGTGCCAATCACTTAGTGACTCAATCAATCGATGTTAATCAGTCAATCAATCAATGAATATCTCAGTCAATCACCAACTTTATCAACTTTACTTACTCAATCACTTTTCTGTTCAATCAATGCTTGAGTGTGTCAATCACTTAGTGACTCAATCTATCAATGTTAATCAGTCAATCAATCAGTCAATTCTCTCAGTCAAACTTTATCAATTAGTTAGTTTATCATTTTTACTTACTCAATCACTTTTCTAGTCAATCAATTCTTGAGTCGTTCAATCAACGTTAGGCTCCCAATCAGTCAGTCAGATCATCTATTGATCCATCAGTCAATAAATTCCTTAACCTATCAATCAATGAATTCTCACAGTCAGTCAAACACTTTATCAATCAATCAGTCAATCAATCACGTTGTCTGCCAACCACTCAATCAATCAACCAACCACTCAATCGGCTCTTCAAGCAACAATTTGCTCTGCTTTTGCACAGCTTTCGAACCACTGTGCCGTTTGCCAAATGCCAACAGCCATTTGCTATTAAAAAACTGTAGCTGTTTATTTTTTCATTTCATTTAATTTTATTTTTATTTTTTCATTCTTTTTTCTTCTATGTGCCCTTGCTCTGTTTTCTTTTGTGATTGATTGGCTAGGGATCTAGACAGATTCTTGCTTAGGATTCAGCTATTTTATGGTTAGTTAATTTTACACTTGTCTCTCTCTCTCTCTCTCTCTCTCTCTCCCTCTCCCTCTCTCTCTCTTTCTGTCTGTCTTTCTCTTTCTATGTATTTTGAAATTATTTTTCAGAGAAGTGAAATGATTTTGATATGCCCCAAGCTTTTTCATTTAATTAAGAGCATTTTTTATGCTATAAAACAAGTTAGAATACACTGCCTGACTAGGAGATACCCTAACCCCTTCTTATATATGTATGTATATGTAGATTACATAGCGAGTGTAAGCAAATGGAAATTATGAGTAACGAGCCTCTGGGATTGGTCAGCCTGCATAGCTGAGCTGAGAGTGCAAAGAGAGAGAGAGAGAGAGAGAGAGAGAGAGAGAGAGAGAGAACATAGAACAGTAAGTCAGCCAGCAGCAGAATTTACGCACACAAGCATAATGAAAATGTAAAGGGAAATTTCCAGCACACACGCACACACGCACACACACACACACACACACACATGTGAAAGTGTGCAAGCAACGGGAAATTTTGCATGGTGAGAGTCATGGATTTCTTGCTTGATCACACTGCAGTTCCTTGCGATTGGTCAGCTTTGTCGAGAGCGCAAGAGAGAGAGAGTTAAGAGTTAGGTACGAAGTGAGTGGCCGAAATGTGTGGAATAGTGCGATACGCAATGTGCAATGCGTAATATGGTAGTACGAATTACGTTATATTTATTACGTATTGTGAATAACGTAATACAAACAACTTAATACGAATAACATAAAACGATAAGTTTATTCTGAATAACGTAATTTGATTAACGTAATTGAATAAGCGTAAAAGAAATAGCATAATACGAATAACGTAATGCGCTTAACGTTATACAAATAACGAAATACGAATTACGTAAAACTAATATCGTAATGTGAATAGCGTAATATGAATAACGTAAAATGAATAACGTAATACGAATAACGTAATATGAATACCTAAATACGAATAACTTAATATGAATAACGTAATATGAATAACGTAATTAGAATAACGTAATACGTTTAACGACAACACAGTTTGATCGAGGCTAGAAATTGCGCCGCTATAGAACATATTTGATTTGTACTATATATATATTTAAATGTATATATATATATATATATATATATATATATATATATATATATATATATATATATATATATATATATATATATATATATATATATATATATATATATATATATATATATATATATATATATATATATTTATATATATATATGTAGCATGTCCTGTGTCCGTGTTGCGCTCAAGTGCGTGGGTATACATAAATAATTTTTTATGATTTCCGCAAAATATCGATTTAATTTTGTTTTGCTTTTTTTCTCCTCTCTCTCTCTCTCTCTCTGTGTCTCTCGTGTTTTCTCTTATTTTTGTGGGTTTATTTGGCGGACGCAACGGCCGCTGCTTCCGCTCCTTATGGCCAATCCAAACATAAATATATACACACATATGTATAGAGAGATATACGTATGTATATATATATATATATGTGTGTGTGTGTGTGTATGGGCAGCACAGCTGCCGTTCTTGCTCTCTGTTGTCCTGCAGTCCGGAAGTTTTTGGCCCTGACGCAAAACGCATACGAAGCACCATTAATTAAAAATCAACCCACACGAACAACAACAACAACAACAAGAATGAAGCGTTAACATCAAAAACAGCCAAAAGCCAAACAACAAGGCACAAATAAACTAGTTTTAATTGCAATTATGCGACCACGCAGATGCCCTGTAGATGTTATCTGCAAAGAAAAGTTGAAGCCTGTCAACAAAGCATCAAATGCAGCAAAATGCCTGAGACGGAAATCTTAATTGTTAATAAGGCTGACTGGCAGATACCCTGTAAATAGCTGACTGTTTTAAACAAAAGAGAAAATGCTAGAGTAACACCCGAGAATAGCCAACAGGAGTAAAGAATCTTTATTTAATATTGGAATGACTTGTTGATACCCTGTAAACAAATTAAAAACAGCAAAATGCCTCAGTTATGTTAATTCCGCAAAGCTGACTTGCGAATACCCTGTAAACTATATTTAAAATCTGTTAATCACAGCTAAAATGCTGAAGAAGCAGCACAGACAGAGCAGAGGAGTATGACAATACTACAAGCATAAACTAAGCATTTCTGATTGAATTTAGTTGACTTATAAATACCCTGTAAATATTTTTTTTAAGGAAATGAAGACCTAAGCACATTTATCTAAGATCAGAAATCAGATAAATGTCTCACAAAATTTCAAATAATGTAGTTGCATTAGGGCGACTTAAAGATACCCTGCCATTTCATATCTCTGGCCAACTGGAAAACTGAGCAACGATATTTTACCTGCTGCATAAACAAATATAAGATTGACCACCAAATGCTTGAAACATTTATGAACAAAGCCTCGGCACACACGCACACTAACACACACCCACACACACCCAAACACACACACACAACCAGACAGACAGACAGCCAGCCAAACATTTGCTGTGGAATCGCTCGCAACTCTTAAAGTTCAACGAGCTGCAAAAGTGCCGCACACGTGACCCCACGCCCCTAGACGCCCACTTAGCACACCCCTCGGCTGTTCGCCTAAATCCTTGATGTGTCGCAAAAAAAAATGTTGTGGGCTTCGGCCAAAAAGCGTTGGCTAAAAAACTGCTAAAGGCAAACACAGATTGCGACTTCTGCAAAGTTGCATTTTTTTTTTTTTTGGTTGCCTTTGGTTCTTTCGCTGCTCATTCGGTTGAGAGTCTTATGAACTCGAAAAGAAAGTGCGTAGGCCACTGAGAAAAGCAGCCTTGGCAAGTCTATATGCCAGCTTTATAAGAACTGTTGAAGCGATATATGTACATATATGATATATATGCAAGCTATCTGTGCTTTGCCTTTTTGACTCCAAGTTGATTTCGAAGTTAAGGATTTGTTGTGGGCTTTTCTGCTTAAAATATAATATATATATATATATATAAATGCATATATACATACATAATCACTTAGTGATCTCAGAGCTCGCAGACTATATATACTATACAGAGGAAAATACTACAGCTGGAAACTTTTATTGTATTTTCATTGAATATTTTGCATTTCTCACTAGAAAATTTAGCTCATAGAAATATAGATCATATCATATAGACTCTATATGATTTATATGAAAAATACTATATTTTAGCTTCGATTTGATAAATAAAAGTATTTATCAGCCGACTTGTTTTGCATACGTTGCCTGAAGTCTCAAGTGTGCAAACATGGCGTATACGCAACGTGGTTTAGGCGAGAGTTTTTGTTGCCGTTGCTGTTGCAGGGCGAGAGAATGACCCAAGCTGAGAATAGACACAGAAGCAGAGAGGCAAACAAATACATTATTTAGTCTTTTATTTATTTTTTTTTATAATATCATAAATATATATATATATACATATATATTTTTTTATTTTTTAATTATATTTCTGGGAGACTTTCTTTTGTGGCTGAAGTGAGTTTTGACTTTCTATCTAAGTGAAACTTTTGATTTAGTATTATTCTTTTTTTAATTATTATATGCTAAAATACAAATAAATTATATATTTTATTATTTAAGTTAAAATATATATTTAATAAAATTAAATATATATATCAATTAAAAATGTTCGGCTCATTTCTTATAAATATATAAAGTCTGGCTTACAGCGCCATATATCATATTTCCATATTTTAGATATTCATAGATAGTGATAGAGTTAGGAATGTGGCCATAACTAACTGTTGTTGTGTAGCTCACTGGGAAATACTGAGCATTAATTTGCTCGATCTGTGTCGCCCGCTGAAGTCAATCGAACTAAATGTTGCCAAAGATAAGCTGAGCGCAAGATATTGGAAACTCACTTGATTATAAAGTGGCATGATAAGCGAGCTGGAGCAGACTCTGGAAATATTCTGCGAAAAGAGATTTTTATATAGGAATTTATAGTGTTATATGAGAACATCTGAAGTGAAATGCATTGCAAAAGGCCAAAATTCTTAGTAAATATTATTAAATAATAATTAATAATTTTTAATTAAAAACAATACAATTATTTTACTTTTTAGACATTTTTTTTTAATATTGAATATTTCCAAAATTATTTTAATATCATTAAATCATAATTAATTAGTAGAAATAAATTTGTTTTGATTATGGAATATTTCTAAAATTATTTTTATATAACTAAATAATAATTATTAATTAATAAAAATAAATTAGTTGTATTTATTAAACTTTTTTTTTTATCTTTTTGAATATTTCCAAAAATTTGTTAATATTATTAAATGATAATTAAAAATATTCAACTTATGCAAATAAATTAGTTTTATTTATTTAACAATTTTTAAAAAGTAATAATTGATTGAAATTACATAATATTTAATAAATAATATTTTATTAAAAAAAAAATTATTTTTTTTTTCTTTAACAATTATATATTTTTTTTTTTATTTTTTTTTTTTTTTTTTATTTTTTTTTTTTTTTTATTTTTTATTTATTTTTTTTATTTTTTTTTTTATTTTTATTATTTATTTTTATTTTGTAATTTTTATTATTACTTTTTATTTATTATTTTTTATTTATTATTCTTTCTTTCTTCTCTTTCATTTCATTTCATAAATAAATTATGAGTAACTGCTAGTCGTGCACAGCCGACTTTACGAAATGCTCACTGCTTCCGACTAAGTATAAAAATAATAAAAATAATTAATTGGAAAAGCTGAAATGTTTATGAAATATATCAAAGCTAAAGGGGCAAACGAAACTGTTGCTTACACTCAACCGGTTTGAAAATGTGCAATTTGATGTGTCAGAGCTTAATGTAGTCAATATGAATTGGATTTAGACATACATATATACATATATATACGTATGTATATAAACATATATATAAATAGAATCTCAGCTCTGTTCAGCTGTCCGCTTATAAGACGAAACTTGATTCTGGGAATCTCCCTGAAGCGATTACGCTTGGGGTCAGCTTCACAGTATAGACTTATGTACATATATATTTCTATATATATTTAATCGCGTGCTATTGCTGCTGCCATTTAGTACTTACAAAACATTGAGACAATAAACAACATGTTCTTTCGCTCGCTCTCGCTGGCCCTCTGTGTGGTGCTGGTGATCGTCCTGTGCCTGACGACGGTCCTCGCCCGGCCCGCTTGCAACGATGGCTTCTATGCGAGGAACGGAGATTTGGTCTTAGACCTGAAGAATTTCCAAAAGCAATTCGACTGCGTGCAGCGCATGCACAGCGGCTAAGAGCAGCAAGCAAGAAATAAATATATATACATAAATATGTATTTGTGTATCAAAAAGTAAATAAATGCGAGAGATTAGCTTGAAAACAAAATGTGTATTAATTAAAAATAATAAAAATATAAAAAATAAAAGAATATAAATTAAATAAAATTGTTTGCGGTGCAATTTAATCTGTTCATCTACTGAGAAGTGTTTTGGTGGCGCTCAAACTGTGAATTGTCAAACTGTGGAGCATTCAAATGAAGATATATTTATGATGGAATATCAAAGTGTCTGACAGATATATAGAAGCGCTATGCATAGAGAGTTACGCAAGCTCTTGAAGAACTAAATTATTCGCATAGAAAACTTAACTAAGGAATTTGAGAGTTTTGAGCTTTGTTAATGCATTGGGAAGTTTAGAGAGAAATGTGTTTCATGTAAAAAAAAAAATGAATATAAATTTAAAAATAAAATTTATTTAAACAGATTTTCGTATAAAATAAATTTTTCAAAATATATAAAAGTTTATTAGGCATATACAAAAATCTAAATAATGTTTTGTGTTTAATATTGAATATATTCTAATATAATGAAATACACATAAAAAATAAATTATAAATATATATCAGACATATATCATATATAAGTAGAAACAAATATTTTATTAAAATTTTTATTTTTACATAAATAATATATAAATAATTTTATATATGTACAGTCGACTCTCGTTATTTCAAACCTGCGATATTTCGAACTTCTTAAGAGTCCCTTGAATTTCGAAATAACGAGAGTCGACTGTATTTATATTTTCATTATTTCCTTCCTCTTGCCCTTCAACTACCAGAGACTTGTGCTCTGACAGAGGAGAACCTCTGAATCTGATTAACAAATATAAACTTAAAGAAAAGTTGTTCAATATTCTTCACAGAATGCGGGGTATTTGCCAGTCAGGCACTCCCAGCCACCGCAAGAGAAAGTTGTTGTTAGCTCATTGATATTATTCATGGGCTTTGATTGTGATTTGTTGACCAACTGCCGCCTCAATAAATTGAATTTAACATTATCAAGGCATTATAAATAGATGATATATATATGTACATGCATGTATAATATAAATATATATATATATATATATATATATATATATATATATATATATATATATATATATATATATATATATATATATATATATATATATATATATATATATATATATATATATATATATATATGTAAAACATTCAACATGAATATGCGTCTAATCTGTTGGGCCAATCAAATAATTAGTGCTGGCCAATCCATGCAGCGTATGCTTCTACATATATATATTATATATACTATCTATACATATTTATGTATATATATATAAATATCGCATTATAAATCTATTTGTCAACACACGTCACACAAAGCAACGGAACGGGCAGAGTGGAAACAGGGACAGGTCGAGGCAAACATTTAACTGACCCATAAGCAGGGCATTGTGAACGGCGCGTATACGTGATATTATTTAACACACAACGCGTGGCGCCCGCACAATTGACCATTGAAAGGACGACGACGACGACGACGGCGGCGACGTTGGCAAATAGTGACAGCAAAAAAACAGACCCACACACACACACGCAAACACGTAGCTGTCTATATTTGCTGCAAAAGCGCAACCAGGATGTCAGCACCAACAAGCAACAACAACAACCGCAATAACAACAACAACAACAATCAAACTGTTTGCTTTAAAAGAGAGAAAAAACAACAGCTCAGGGCTGACAATCAAATATAAAAATAATAATAAAAAAATAATAAAAAATAAATATAATAAAAATAAAAATAAAAATAAATATTTAAAAATAAAAAAAAACCTAAAAAAATAAAACATAATTAAACATAATAATAAAAAATAAAAATGCTTAAAAATAAAAATAATAAAAAATAAAAGCAATAAAAATATTTTTATTATAAAATAACAATTATATAACAAATAAAAATGAAAAAGAATAAAAAATTAAAATGAAAAATAATAAAAAATAAAAAAGGTAAAAATTATAAAAAATAAAAATAATAAAAAATAAAAATAATAAAAAAAAAACAAAAATAGTAAAAAATAAAAAAAAATAAATAAAAATAGTAAAAAATAAATATAAATAAGAATAGTAAAAAATAAAAAAAATAAAAAACGTAAAAAATAAAAAAAATAAAGAGTTGAAAGTAAAAAAAATAAATAAAAATTGTAAAAAATAAAAAAAATAAAAATAATAAATAAAAACGATAAAAATTATAAAATTATAAATTAAAATAATGATAAATAATTTATTTATTATATAATTATGAATTATAAATTAAAATGAATAATGAAAAATAAAAAATAGCTTAAAAGTTTGTAAAATATATATGGAATGATTTATGTACAAGAAAAATTTTAATTTTTTTTTAAATTATTGATTTAGTAATTATTGAGCTAATTAACAAGGTATTAACAGAGAGGATGGGATTTACATGGATATTTAAAAGAGGCGTCCAAACTTAAACAGAGGCACCAAAATTTATTTAACGAGTTAACAGGCGCAACAAAATTGATGTAGAGATTTAACAGAGGCAGCAAAATTTGAAGAGAGTTAACAGAGGCAGCAAATTCTAACACTGAGAGAACTTAAGCTACTGAATTTATTTAGACAGTTAACAGACGCAACAAAATTGGAGCAGAGACTTAACAGAGATATCAACATTTAACAGGGACATCAAAATTTTTAAAGGGACCTTACAGAGAAGGGGCAGCTAAATTTATTTAGACAGTTAACAGATGCAACAAAATTTGAGCAAATAGTTAACAGTGGAAGCAAATGGTGAATAGAGAGTTAACAGAGGCATTAACATTTATGTAGAGACTTTACAGAGGCAGCTAAAATTTCATAGAGAGCTAACAATGAGCAGATCTCTGTTTGATGAAGTACAATAACATTAAATTCAATAACATTTTCATGCTTGAGCTCGAGTCTTATGTAGACATTTGAGACTCTTCGAAGCACTTTGAGTTATTGACTTGTTTTCCTGTCCAGCAGAGTGACTTAACCAGTTTTAAATGTATGATGATATATGCCACGCGCATATCATATCTTAATATATCAATAGCTTATTCCATTTCCTTATATGCGATACGATGATTGAACGCAGCTCGAATACTATAAAAGCTAGAGACTTAAGATTCCCTATGCGAGTTTCTGTAATGAATATACAGATTAAGAATGTTTCGAAATCTAGATACCTCTCAGTGTTATCTTGAATGAATGGCATAGATATGAATAGAATAGATGATTTAATTAAAAATGAAAAAAAATCAAATTTTTATTATAAATCTGTATTTTCTATCGAAATTACTTCTTGCGTGAATTTTGGGACATCAACTCTGTTCCACAGTTCAGGGTATCTGCTAGTCGAGCACTCCTCATCATAACACTCAGACATCCTGCTGCTGTTGGCAGTCCCTCGCCCCACCCCTCCCCTCGTCGCTTCAAGCACCTTTCACACAAACCATTTGCACTCGTGTCGAACATGGAAAATAATGAAAAATGAAACGATTCGTGCGTGTGGCGCTGCCCTCACGCCCTCACGCCCACACGCGTTCCATCATCATCATCGTCAGCTGCAGTGTCATTATAGGCATTAACAGCATCATCATCATGAGCATTATCATTATCATTATTATCATCATTGTAGTCGTGCGCTTCGGCACCTGCAGCTGGCCTTTGTCTCTGTCTCTGGCGGGCGGCATTAAAATGCTAATTGCCTGTAAACATAAAGGTAACTGCAGCTCACACATACACACACATATACACAGGCTTGCACACTTGCAGTTCGGCTCTGTCACACGCAGCGTATGCGTAATTTTTGATGTGGTGCCCAACGTGGTGAGCGCTGCTAATTCAATTTCTCGGCGCGCTGTCAATATGCCCGTTATAGTTTAGCAACAGAGTGGCAGAGAGAGAGAGAGAGAGAGAGAGAGAGAGAGAGAGAGAGAGAGAGAGAGAGAGAGAGAGGGGCAGAGAGAGAGAGCTGTCACTGACAGGCTTTATTTGCGTTAAGTTCGAAGTTTAAATTGACTTAAAAATTGCATTTAATGGCCAAAGCTTTTACAGTTCTTTTTTTGTTGCCACCATACTCTACACCCACAAAAAAAGGAGTATATAAGTTATTAAAAGTAATATTTAGAATAATGTTAATAAATGTTTTTAGCTTTGAGTTCGTCAAATTAAAGTTTTTTATATTTATTTTTATTTTTTAAATATCAAAACAAGTTATTGCTTTACAGTTTTACTGTTACTTTATAACAAGTAACAGTTTGACAAGCACTGTCTTGTTCTATGTTCTATTTCTCTGTTCTTTACTAATTGGCTTAATCAACTCACTTTTGCAGTTTTCTGCATCAATTTTAATTTATTTATGCATTTTATTTAGTTTACAGAGCATTCTGCAGTCGTTAGTCCCTACATGTTTTCTTTGCTGTTAAAGCAACGCCCGCAAATGAGGCGCCCTCTGCTGGGCAGAACTCTCACTCAAACTCACACTCAAACTCTCTGCCGCTTGTTGGCTGTCATTCTGTGTCTCTGCTTCTCGCAGCTTACCGTTGCGTCTCGCTGCTGCTGCTCTGCTGCTTGGCTGGTCGTCATCATGCTTCTTGTTGTTGTTGTTGACTCCTTTGCTATAATGCCACTTGCACTTTGACGTTGACATTGTGCGAGGTTTGAGTGCAAACCAAAAAGCATTGAATGTGTGCGCGTGCATATATATCTCTCTCGCTCGCTCGCTCGCGCTTGCTGGGCTTCTGCGTTGAACGTGTATTGAAAAGCTCTTCTACCTCGTCGCCTGCATTTCTTAAATAGAAGCATGCAGAGAAAAGAAAGAAAAAAAATCATAAATGTCTTCACACTAAAAGCATTCGCTCGAATCGCTCCGTCCCACTCACACTCAGGGGATATGTTGACATTTGTCTTGCTGCAATTTTGATGTGTTTGCTGTTGATTTATATATGTATGTATGTACATACATGTGTGTGAGAGTGTGTGTGGGCGTGGCTATGCTTGGACGTTTAAGTATCCATCGTGGTCCACTTGCCAGGCAATCAGCCAGAAACTGTTGGCATATTAAAATTTAATTGGCTTGTCTCATGTGTACCATGTATATTGATCAATGTTGGATTACTCTACATATATATATATATATATACATATATGCAGATGACGTCATTTTATAGCTATTACTAGAATATGTTAATGCAGACTGCCGCTTGCACACTAAAAACATTAAGCAAAGAGTTAACTGAACAAAAGTGGATCGCGAGGAAGTGCAGTAAGAGAAAGCGAGGGAGAGCGATGGTTAGCAGCGCTGCTCAATAATTAGTAGAGGGCGCAAGGGAGACATTTAAAAATGTAAAGCGTTAAGCAAAGCCAGAGAGAGAGAGAGAAGAGAGAGAATGAGTTCCACATGCTAACATTGCAATGTATGCCTAACAGATCAGCCAATGCAATGCTAGTTAATGCAGCTGAAGAGTGAGATAATAAGCGCTGCATGCTAACATCTCAATGAGATAACAGAATGGATTGTAAATGTAATGCAAATTCCATTTAAGTGGCTGTATGTTAGATATAGAGTAGGAGAGAGAGGGAGAGCACAATACGTTAACAGTGCAATGTAAACTTAACATTTTAAATAGAAAGAGATGAGTAAAACTTTTAATAACAGCTATGTAAACTTAACAGCTCAGGAGAACTTAAGATAAATGCCATTCCAGCCGGATTGAAAGCTGAAAATAAGACAGAACAGGTGAACTTTGGTCAAAGGGAAACTTATTTTCATTGCATAAGCTGGAAAAACCACAGCGCAAGTTGTCCAGACCTAAAGCAAACACACAAAAAATAACAGAGAATGAGACAGAGAGAGAGAGAGAGAGAGAGAGAGAGGGAGAGAGAGAGAGAGAGAATGAGAACTAGAGAACTAGAGAACTAGATAAGCATCTGGGTTGCTGGCAATGCATAAAAGCACTCGCCACAGCCGAATGCGTTAATAATCCTTAAAGTAAACCACATCAACTGTGAATGTGGCAGATAGAGAGCGGAAGGGAGGGGGAGGGGGAGGGGGACGTCGAGGAGGAGGAAGAGGGAGAGCGGCTGAGTGTCTTTGTAGACGTGTGCACTAGAGAGTAATAGTCGTAACGCCAGGCAGACAGTCAGCCAGTCAGCCAGGTGTGTGGCCAGGTGTGTGGCCAGGTGTGGAGTTGCAATTCGCTCGCCTGTCTATCTCTCTGTCTGTCTCTCGGTCTGCTTAACAACTGCAGTCAAAAGAGTCACAAATCGCAGTGCTCACACTCGCCTCCCTCTCCTCCCTCTCGTCTCCTCCCTCTCCCTCTCTTCTCTCTCTCCCATTTACAGTCGCGTCCAATAAGTTGGCATTAGCTCAGCTAAAGACGCAAATATTTAACAAATCTTTGCCGAAAGGAAGAAAGAAAGAAAAAAGAGAGAAAAAGAAGCAAATCAAAGACGAAAGCTAATATAAATTTCTTATACAAGTTATTGCCTCAGCATTTGGCACGTGCACTCAAACGGAAAATATATTGCTAAGAAAACGAGGAGCATATGTCTGTATGTATGTGTATATGAAAAACATACATATATATATGTATGTATATATATACTTATATCTATACTGCATATATATATATATATATATATATATATATATATATATATATATATATATATATATATATATATATATATATATATATATATATATATATATATATATATATATATATATATATATATAATTATATATAGAAAACACTTGCATATATAACTCAACTATGAGAATATATAAATTAATGCAAAGCTAAAATAAAGAATATTTTCTTATTCTTACTTTTTTTTATATATGTATATTTCTTTTTAAGTAACTTTTAGCTTTCTGCAACTTTTTATAATTTTATAGTTATTTATAATTTAATTAAAAAAAAAAACTTTTATTTTTATGCCTGAATGCATATATATTTATATAGATATTAATTTATTATATTTAATTTATATACCTATTTTTTGAATATATATATATATATATATATATATTTTTTTTTTTTGTTAAAATTAATGTGAGCTCTGCTATAGTCTATTGCCTTTTTTGTTCTATTCCATTTGTTCCTTACATACCTTGCTCTGTTATCCTCTGCTACTCTGCTAATAAACCTCTGAATCAAATATTTTTATTTGATGTAAATATTCATTTTGAGTTTCTAATTTATTTAAGTACTCTATGTATTAAAATTTATATTTTATTTTGAAAATCTACTCTTCATATAAATAAAATTCAAATAATGTATAAATACTTATAAAAACAAATAAAATAATGTCAATTATTTATAATAATATTACGATCGCAGCTGCCGCCGCGCAGCGTCTACAGCATAAGCCGAGTTATAGTGGAAGCAAATAATATCACTCATACGCCACCGTCAGCCAGTTGACTTGGCAAATGGTCAATGTGAGCGAACCTCTCGCTTGGCTCCATTTGCCTGGGGTTCATTTGTGTTGCATACTTTCAGGCTGCGCTTTGCTGACTGCTGACTGCAGCCAACGCCCAAGCACTTGCCACGCACTTTTCTTTGGCTAGCTTGCGCTTCTCGCTCTCCCTTGCTCTCCCTCCTCTCTCTCTCTCTCTCTCTCTTCCACACTCTCTCGCTCTGTCTCTTTCTCACATGTCTTGCGTGCAAGTAGCTGCATTTTTGCTTTTTTGCTAATTCCGTCTGCGCTTTGGCATTCGAGCAGCTCGAGTCGAGTCGAGTCGCCTCTGTCGCTGTCATTGTTGGCTTTTGAATGTTAAGATGTCGACAGCTGCCTTCGGGATCGCACGGACGGACAGACAACATCAGCTGCAGTTGCTGGCAAATAAAAAAGAAGAGCTGGAGCTTTGAGCTCAGCAAACTGACTAGCTGAATACCCTGTAATAAATGTATAAATTAAAAATATAATTTATATATACATTATTTATTGTATATTTAAAAAATTTCAATTTTATTTAATTTTTTTAAGCTGAAAACCATTTTTTTATTAATTAATATTTAAAAATATATTTTCGATTTTTTTAAATCTTTGCTTAATAAAATTTTTGATTAAAAAACACTTTTTATTACTATATTTAATATTATTTAAAAATTTTAAACAATTTTTTTGATTATAATCTAAATCGGAAAAGTGACAAAACATTTTTAAAAATAATAAATAATAATAATAATAAATTTTAATAAAAAATAATAATATTAAATAATTTAATTTTAATTTTATATTCTATAATAATAATTGTATTTCCTTTTTTTAATTTAAATTTAAATTTAAGCTTTAAACTTTTCTAATTCTCAACTCAATTAGAGTTCAACTTAGATAAAATAGAATTTTTACTTTATACTTACTTAAGCCTAGTATGCTGTATTCATTCCCTAAGAGTACAGGGTATTCGCAGTCAACCCTCTCTTCTCTATAGCCTCGACCTTTGCAAAAATTTATCTATCGCGCGTCATAAGTGCACAAAATTGTAAAAGCAAAAAGACAAATTTGTTAAGCATGTTTTTCCTCCTCGTCTTCTTCTATTTTTATGTCCTGTGCTGTTCTGTTCGCTGTGCTGCTGTTGTTGTTGTTGTTGTTATCCTGGACATGTCTGACGAATTATGAATACACATGTTCTGCCACTATATGACAGCCTCTTGCTGTGTTAGCAACCAAGTTGACGAGAAAAGTTTCCAATTTGATTGTTAGGCTGGGGATGCCAGTAAAACGTTTATGAATAGGAATGGATGAGATGTAGTAAAATTGAGAGAGATATAGGCGTATATAGGTGAGAGATATATGGGCGAGGGGATATAGGCATATCTATAAGAGATAAGAATTATCATATAAAAAAAATACTTTAGAGCCAGTAAAACGTTTACGAATAAGGCATAAAGAATAAGAAAACTTGCTATTGAGGATAAAAGTTGAAACTTTTTCTGTATCTCTCCTATCTACCTCCTTCTCTCTCCCTCGCTCTCCGTCTCTCTCTCTCTCTCTCTCTCTTCCTTGTTCTACTCAATGCTTCAGAAATTCCACAAACAACTTTTGCTTCGTTCACTTGTCAGCTTTTTTTATTGAAACAGAAACTTTTCAACTTTTTAAGCGAGTTATAAAATTGATTTTATTTTTGCCTTTCAACTTTTCCGCTTTCAATTTTCCACTTGAAACTCGATTTTGCATTTCTTTGAGCTGATTTCTTAATGACTTAAATAGCAGCTAGTCAACACCTTTGCAACGAAAGTTGCGCCTTTGCTTTCTTGCCATGAGAAAGGAAAAGAGAAAAAGGATGCAGGAGTAACAATTAAATGCGCTCTTTTATTAAATATTCTCTTTAACAGAAAAGTGTAACGCAAAGCAGCTCGTATAAAAGAACTCTGTTAGCTAACATAGTGAGCTACTCAATTATTTTTGAGCGCAAAGCATCAAACTGAATCCACAGAAAATATAGAGCAGAGCTCAGATCATAAGAGTTGAGCTGAGTCAAATGTGGACTCTTTTCTAATGCACACGCATTAGCTGCAGACAAATGCTGCAGCTAGTGCATAACCAAAGCGCTGATTGGTGAGGTAATAAAGGGCAACTTTTAGTGAGCGAGCGAGTGATCGAAGTTGTGATTGTATTAGTGTCCACTCTGCATTGGCAGAATAATTAGAGTCCACACTTTGCCTGGCTGCTGCGCTTCAGTTGTTCTTGAACTTTCGAAACGATCGGTCGATCAACTTGCGTTGCATTTTCTTCGCGGTAATTTACATACATATAAATGTGGTGAAATTAAGAATATATTGTTAAACTTTAGTTATTTTTGAAATATTGCATTTAAATAGATTAATCAAAGCTGTGATATATTTAAATTAGTGAAACGGTTAAAAGTATGCAGATTTATGTGTATGTGAATATTAAAAATACAAATATACAGACAAATGCATTAATGTTATTAGCTTTACGAATAGTAAAAGTTATGCTGCATAAGTAAGTTGCTAATTAAATACATTTGGACTAGCCATTTATGTAGGTGTGTAGATATGTATGCAAGTATGCATAAACTGCGCAATAATCTTCTGCCAGGAACCGTTATTTTTTTCGGCTCCGCTTTGCTCTGCTCGCTTCTATTCTTTTCAGCAGATATGTATGTATGTATGTATGCATCTGCACATGCATACATGTGTTTGTATGCATTTACGCGACACTTAGTGCCGTTTGAGCGCGTAATGACCCAGCGCTAAGTCCCGTTGTCTTTTTGTCAGCTTTGCTTCGAGCTTCTCTTTGCTTTTATTGAAGCGTTCGATGTAGAAATTGTGGTTAAGGCGAATAATGCAATTGCATATGAGTGAAAATAGGAATAAGAAGATAAAGGAAATGTGCAAATTTAAATAAAAATACCATACGCTATTGAAGGAGTATATTCATATATAAATATGAAATTTTGATTAATAAAAAAACTAAATTTATTAAACACATATTTTACAGTTATTGCATATCTCCTCACAATTAGCGTAAAGGGTATATTGATTTAAGTTGCAGTTAATTTATGTAAATGAAATTCCATTTTAATATTAGCCCAAGTTTTTGTTGCAGTGTAGTGCAAATTATAAAAAAGAAAAATATTTGAACTATTTAAATGCACCCACATGCTGCACAGCAGCTAGCTCCTTGCGGCTGCTTAGAGTCCTTGGCAGCTGCAGCCTCTTCCAGATGCAGCCAGCCAAGCAGAAGGCAGTCAGCGGCATCTTTGTTGTTTTTGTTTAGTACGGTAGCTGCACCCCCCTCCCCTCACCTCCTCGCCCACTACAAACATCTGTTTTTAGCCCAATGTCTATGACTGCAGGTGTTTGTTAGCCTGCATTTTGCTTGATCTGCAGCCTACTATGGCTGCTGCCTGCCTACTGCCTGGCTGCTCGTCCTGGCCCTCATCCTTGTCGCGTCTAATTTCACTGCAGCTAAAGTTCTTGTTTGTTTCTTATGAAAATACACACACACACACAGAGAGCCAAGTTAAACTTGTGAAAATAATTTGTGCGCCAAGTTGCAAAAGCGGCTTCGACCTGAGACAACGCACAGTGGTTGACAAGCGCACGAAAAAGTGATAAAAAAGTGCTTAGGAGAAAGACTAAATCAAAGTGTGCTGAGATTGTCAGTGAGAGCAAGAGAGACAGACCGAGCCAGCTGAAGAAATTAAATTTCCCTTTTTGTATAGCTTAACAAGGGAAATAAGTTTAAGGGTTATTTTAATAAAAAACATTATTACTTTAAAATTTCTTCACAAAATTATTATTATTAGGTAATCTACCCAATTATTAATATTATGATAAAAGAAGATTTTGCTGGCACTGTACACTAGGGAATTATTCAGACGAGTATCCCAAGAACTTTGAATTGCTTACACTGCACACACACATACACACAAAACAAACACACACACACACGTATATATGTATATTAATATGGAGAGCACAAAGTTGTGCAAGTAGAGTTTTCGATGAGTAAGAGAGAGAGGGAGAGGAGAGAGAAAAGTAAACTCTGCTCATCGAACTGCGAGCGCTTTGTGCAATTTAAGACGCCCTCTGGGAAATAAATTGCACAAAGTAAAGCTGGCAAAACTTTAGTTGGGCCAAATTAAACAGATTGATGAACGTGTGCAAAAGTAGAGGCTGAGAGACACAGAGAGAGAGAGAGAGAGAGAGAGAGAGAGAGAGAGAGACAGTCGAACTAATGCCCATTTATTTGCTTTACTTGCAGCGCTTGATGGACTCGGCTGAGCAGGCAGCGCTCTCGGAACTGGAGGGCCAGAGCAGCTCAGAGTCTGGCCAATTGGGTCAGCAGCAGCATTACGATGCCAGACGCATCAATGAGTATAATGCCGATGGCAAATTGGCGGACGGAGCAAGGCACATGGACATACGGTTCATGCGTCGCTTCGAGCGCCTGCCGGTAAATCTCAGTCTAAGCTCGATTCTGGTGCCGCACGGCGTTGATTTGGATGAGGCGGACGTGAAGTCGGCATTGCAGTGGAGCGCCCATTTGGATCCACTCTTCCAGAATAACTTGGAGCGAGATCCGGCATTGTCCTGGCAATACTTTGGCTCATCGTCGGGCTTCCTGCGACGCTTCCCCGGCACTGCCTGGCCCCCGGAGGGCTCCAAGGGCAGCAAGCTAATCCATGATTTTCGCACACACAACTGGTTCGTGCAGGCCGCCTCCTCGCCCAAGGATATTGTAAGTGATTTACATTTAACTAGAGTATTTGAAATAATATTAATATATTTCTGTTCAGATGATACTGCTGGATGCCTCGTCAAGCATGTCGGAGAAATCGTTTGATCTGGCTACGGCTACAGCTTTCAATATACTGGATACTCTGGGCGAGGATGACTACGTGAATCTGATAACCTTTTCGGAGGTGGTCAAGACACCTGTGCCTTGTTTCAAGGATCGCATGGTGCGCGCTACGCCCGATAATATACAGGAAATAAAGTCGGCTGTCAAAGCAGTCAAACTACAGGATACGGCGAACTTTACGGCGGGCCTAGAATACGCCTTCAGTCTGCTGCATAAGGTAAAGAGGGAGAGGAATGAGGAAAATGTTAAATGTTATAAATATTTAGTTATATATGTAGAGAAGTATAGATTGGGTGTACTGTAGTCATTTATATAGTGCTCTAATCAAATATATCTTGTATTCCGACTAACCTTTTTCATTTCCGCAGTACAATCAATCTGGAGCGGGTAGCCAGTGCAATCAGGCCATCATGCTGATTACGGAAAGCACCTCGGAGTCGCACAAGGAGATCATCAAGCAGTACAATTGGCCGCATATGCCCGTCAGGATATTTACATATCTAATTGGCAAAGACTCCGGCAGTCGCAGCAATTTGCATGAGATGGCGTGCTCCAATAAGGGATTCTTTGTGCAAATCAATGACTACGAGGAGGCGCGACGCAAAGTGATTGACTATGCGCTGGTGATGGCGCGACCCATGATTATGTATCAGGCGGATCATCCGGTGCACTGGAGTCCAGTCTTTGTGGCTGGAAAGTCGGGTGGACTGGGCAGGGACTCGGAATATCAGCGACGTTTGGTGACGACAGTTTCAACTCCGGTCTTCGATAGACGAAACCATTCGGTGCGCGTGGCAAATCTGTTGGGTGTGGTGGGCACCGATGTGCCCATCGAGGAAATACGAAAGATGATACCGCAGCACAAGCTAGGACCGAATGGATATTCGTTTATCGTCGATAACAATGGGCGTGTGCTGTACCATCCCGATCTGCGGCCCCTGAGCGATGGTAATCAGTATATCGATCAGCTGCGACCCAAATACGCGTCCGTCGACATTACGGAGTTGGAACTGCCGGAAACGGAAATTGGCAACGATCACGAATTGGTCGAAATTAACAAGAATCTGCTCAATGAGGTAAACTATAAAATCTAAATCTATCCAAATCGGTCAATCAACTAATTAATTTCTATGCTTTGCAGATGCGCGGTGACATGATTCGCCCCAAGGAGGGTGAAACAGAGTTCACAGTGCTCAATCATTACGATGAGTCAAAGCGTGTCTCGACGCGCACTCATCGCTATTTCTACGGACCGATCGAAGATACACCCTTTACGCTAGCTATTGTCTTGCCCGAAAAGTATGGCAGCCATGAGTTGGTCTCCCAGCAAGAGATTAGGCACTCGCGTAACAATGGTGAACATAAATATATATACATCTAATAGTTGTTGATTAACTAATCGTCTTTGTCTTTTAGTTACCGAATACTTTAAGGGCGACAATTGGCGCGTACATCCCGATTGGGTCTACTGCGAATACAATAGCGTTAGTGATTTGGAGAAGGAGCGTGAGAGCTCCGGCGAATATACGTCGCGCGATCAAGAGCCCAGCTTTGGGTCGCCAGAGGAGCAAGTTTTGCACTTCTTGGCACGCGCCGGACGCCCCGGTTGGAAGTGGATGTCGGTAAGTTACCTCGGCTGAATGCAACTGCAGTCTTTTGTATTCATAAATCATTTTTTGCTTTGTTTAGGTGCGACCCAAGTCGCCGCAGCCACATCACAACATGCATGGCACCTCGCCCAGTGCTGCCCACTTTGGTGCGCAGCATCTGAATGTGCAAGGTTCTCGCAAGGCGGAGCCCTACTACTGCGATCGAACCCTCATTCAGAGCTTGGTGCGCGATGCAATGGTCACTGATGGTCTAGACAGGAATACGACGAGCACTTCCAACGGCAAGGAGGATAAGCAGTAAGTTTTGATTTAATTTTCCTATGATGTAATTTTTAATTTTTGTAATCAAAGCACAAAAATTATATATTTTTTTATAATTTTATATATTTAGTCTTTTATGTCACTTTATTTATTCAATAATTATATATATTCGTTGATTTTTTTTATTTAAAATCGAATAAATTAACATGTTAAATTATTTTTTTTGTTTGCTTTTAATTTGTTTATTTTTAAATAAAAAATTATAACATATATTTATTTATTTTTTTTTTCAAATGGCTATTAATTTTGATTTTATTATTTAATTCTTTGTCATCATTTAAATATAAAAAAAAAAACTAAATTTACGTCAGTTAATTCATTATTTAATTAATTTTATCCCATTTAAACCATTAAATTTATTTAGATATTCTTTAAAAACCTGTTTTCAAACACTAAAGCCCAAAAAAAATTTTCTCTTGCATATATTTCCCTCACTCTATTCTCTGAAATGCAAATATTTTCCATTGCATCCACCAAACTTTTTTCTCTATAATCAAATATAATTACAAAAAATATATGTTCTTTCCTCAATGCATCAATAATTTTACAACTTTGATTTACAATGCAATTTATAACATAATTTAAATGCACATTTTATCAAAAAACAAAAAACTTTAGTCCAATCGCCACATTGATGGCAATTTTGAAGAGGTAAATGAAAAGTGTTTAACAAAATCAAGTCAAGTAGTTGTTGAGAAATGCAAACGCTTTGAGGAACCAGCACAAGGATAACGCTCGGAACCGATTCCCCTATTAAAATGATGTATAGCTCTGCAGTCGCTAGTTGTAGTTTTGATCGAACTGTCCATAGTTGATTACTAATATATATTTGGTTATCTATTTGCATGCAGACAAGGCTATCAGAAGTTTGTAGTGGCAACGTCTTTTGTGGCTACACGTTCGGGTCTATTGCGCTGGATCGATCACATAAAGAGACCCGAGGATACGCCAGAACCGTAAGTAGTTCAGAGTGATCTAATATAGTACTAAATTTAATCTCTGCTTCTTATCCCGCAGTCACTTCAGCGAGGATAATGTGCGCGCCATGGACAGCTCATGGTACAAGCGTGCCGTCGATCAGCATACTGTGGAACCGGACAGCTTTGTCTACAGCGTGCCATTTGGCTCGGGCTATGCCATTAAATCGAATGCGACTCTGGTCACCGCCTCGCATGCCATATTCGTGGAGCATCGTGGCCACAAGGCACCCGCTGGCGTTGTGGGTCTGCAGTTTCAACACGATTCGTTGGCCAAGCACTTCATCAACATAACCTCAGCTGTAAGTGAACTTGAGTGATCCATTCAAACGGAAGTTAATTAATCATTATCTATATTCACAGTGCACTGGCATGACGGGCTGTAAGCGTACCTGTGCCTCGGATAATCTTGATTGTTATGTGCTCGACAACAGTGGCTTTGTAATCATCTCTGAGGAAATGGAACATACGGGCAAATTTTTTGGCCAAATCGATGGCACCATTATGGATTCTCTTGTACAGGATCGCATATATAAACGCGTTACAGTTAATGATTATCAAGGCGTTTGCTCCGACTCGGATAATCCGTATACGGCTGCTGGTGGCATTCTGCAGCCTCATCGTTTGGGCAGTTGGTTTATGCAACATTTGATTGCCTTGAGCACTAGTTGGCTAGCCTTGATGCCGACATCGTTGCGCGCCTGGCCCCAGGACGAATATGAGACATACGACAATGAGGATGTTGTCTTCGTGGAGAACAACTATTCGGACGAGTATGAGGAGAATTTCGACAATGAATATACAATGCCAGTGGACCAGGAAATGGATGAATTCTTTACCACAGCTGACGTGGTGAGTGCTTAAAGTATATCTTTTTGGACATATATATTAATATTGAACTATTTTGTGTCTTAGGAATATACGACACCTCCACCCAAGCAACACAGGCCACACAGCGGACCCCGTTTCGCGCCTGATCCACAAAATGCGCGTCGCTGTGATCTGCGCACCGATCTTTATATGCTGCAACCAGAACGCTTGAATCAAGGCGGCCAAAACAATCCACTTAAGGTGAGCTTATGGATTGGATTAGGAATGAAGGTTCAAGTTGAAAACATGTGACTGATGTTTAAAGCGTTTGACAAAGAAATGTTATTCCATTTAATATGGCCAGTTTTATACCGAATCAGATAGAGATTTTTATATTAACTCTATTCCAACCTTTTCAGGGTAAACTCACCAATTGTCATGTTTCGGGCTGTGAGCGTCCATTTAGCGTGCAAAAGATTCCGCATAGTAATTTGATTCTGCTCGTCGTGGACACTTTGTGTCCCTGCGGCTCCAAGCAGTTGGATATAGAGCCTATGGAAGAATCGGGCATTGTGGGTGAGTTCAGTTTTCCGATTGATATAGAATATGCATAAGATTACGTATTTTGGTGGTGGCTAACATATAAGTTGTAAATGTATGTGTATGAATAGGAGCCTGCAGCACGCGTCGCCAGAGCCAGGAGCAGGAGTCGCGTCGTCGGCCTAAGAAATGCATTAACTACCATCCCGAAGAGATTGAGATACAACAATGTGGGCGTGGCAGCACTCTGCTACATATGTCCGCCTCCCTCGTAGCGGCGCACCTGCTGATGGTCAGCGTGACCTTTGTGCTGGCCAATGCGTGATATGAGCACTAAATCTAACTAAATGAAATCAGGACTTGGTAAACAGCAGCAGAGGAGGAAGCAACAGAAAATGGATGAAAACGAAGCACAAGCAGCAGTATGGATATGTTAAGGCTTTTTTTACGAGCAGTGCACGAAATTTCAAATGAATTCCAAAATGACGTAAAGCGAAGCCAAAAAACTTAAAAGAGAAAACAAAAAAGTTTAAAGAAACACGCGTAATACTAAACAGTTAATATATATATATATATATATATATATATATATATATATATATATATATATATATATATATATATATAAAATATATATAATATATATTTATCTATATGTTTGTAGACAATAATTTGCAAAAAAAAGAAGAGTAAATGAAAGAGCAAACTATATTTCCATTGACAATTAGACAAAAATAATTATTAGCTAAATATTAGTTACGCAAAACTAAAACACAATTTAAATCAAATATTTGTAGAACAAGAATTGAAAACTTATTTCCTCACTATTTATTTTCCATTTTCCAAAAGCTAAAAAAAAAAGAAAAACGAAAAGAGAATTCATTAGCAAAAAACAAAAAAAAAGAAGTGAAATTGATACAAAATAATAATATAAAATAGACAGTTTTATGTAAATAGCAAGTGAAAGTATTTGAAAGAACAAAATTCCTACCGAAAATAATTAATTCAATAATTCAAAAGAAAAAACCGAAAACAAAAATGTAAACAAAATTAATGATTTGCACTAACTGCGTACGCACAAATATCGAGTATTATATATATTTTACAAAAAAAAACAAAAACACAATGAAAATTATGAAAACATATTCACTGAACAAACAGAAGACTTGAAATACCAAAACAGCAAAAGAAAAACCCAAACAAAACAAAACTGATAAAGAAAAAGATCACAACAAAAACCAGTTCATATCGAAGACATATGCATGGCAGCCAATTTTGAACAGCAATACAATAAATAAAAAAAGGAATAAAAACACGCATGCACGTGAATATATTAAGTAAATAATTAATTAATTAACAAATACATGTATGTGCATGCGTGCCACAAGTGAGTTTTGCAAGAGAAAATGAACTTTATTTTATATACATTTTTATACAAAACATCATTTTGACAAAACGCATATATATATAAATAAAATATATATAAGTAAATGAATCCGCAGAGCCATCATATGAGAAACAAAAAGCAACAATTCTATTATATTTTACTTTGAGCTCTCGAGCAGATCCAACTAGATATTCGAAAAGTGCGTAGCATTGATTATTTTAATATCATTTTGTTTTTCTTATTCAAAAAATTAGAAATTCACATATCGTTGTTAATTTGGCAGAGACGTTGAGTTCCAGTTACTAAAAAACCTAAGAAAAACAAAAGTAAAAACTATTTAAACAACTTTTTGAACACGCATACACACATATATAAACATATATATGTACACTCACACACACATAAACACACTCATACACAACTCTACAATATATATAAAAAGAAAAAAATATTTTCTGTGTCTTAAACTTGTATAAAAAATGTCTTCCATTACAAATACTTAAAGCAAAAACAAAACAAACAAAAAAAAAACAACAAAAATATTAAATTTATAACTTAATAACTACTAATTAACTATAATTATATATACATGTATTTAATATTTAACTTAACGAAAAAGATCATTAACCATGCATAAAGAATTTAAATGTTTGGCTCATTTTGCTGCCAGCTAAAAGCTGACATAAAATAGCAAAAAAAAAGAAAGATGAATATATATATATATATAATAATAATTAAACAAAAATCAAGTATACATTTGAAAAATTCTTAAACATTTAGCTCTAAGTGCATAGTGAATAACTAAACAAATATAGTTAGAGACAAGCTGGGATCGGTTCTCGAGGCAACTGTGTGAACGACAACATCGAACGAAGTTAAAGCAGCAACAAAATGAAATCACAGCAAAGTTTTGCATTAGACAAAATATTAGCCCAACACACAACACACACACATATATTTATAATTGTAATATTAATATTATATATATATATGAATAACATACTAAAAATAGCAATTGTAAGTCGATAAAAGTTAAGAGCTGTTTGTTAAGCAAATTTGTTTATATGTTGCAAGAAAGATGTGTACAACAGTGCGTATGCGTAATGAACGAAACGAAAGTTGACAGTGTGTGTATGTGCATGTGTATGTGTGTGTGTGAGTGTGAGTGTGTGCGTGCATGTGTATGATTGTATTGACATTGACTGACGTTTGTAGCAGAGAGTTTTGCAGCGCGTGTTGAGCTATTATTCTTGACTAGTTAATGTACGAGTATACCTGGTAGGCCAAATCGCGCGTATATATATATATATATATATATATATATATATATATATATATATATATATATATATATATATATATATATATATATATATACCCATGCATACAATGATTCTTTTTTAAACCATAAACAAAGATATATATACTTCAGATAACTCTACTCTCCCCCCTCTCTCTCTATCTCTCTGTAATTCACTGTAAAACTGCATTTAATTCCTTCACATTAACGAAAACAAAAACAAAGCGAAACTAAATAAATTAATTACCAAAAACTAATATACTTATATAGTACCTACATTTATGTAATTGTACTTAACAAAATTCCATATCAAAAACAAAAAAAAAAAAATACATAAAACATTTTCTATGTTTGTTTATTTTTATAAATGAGAAAACAAAAATTTAATAATGATTGTATGTGTAGTCCATAATTTTCTAAAGCCATATATTATGAATAATGCAAAAATTACACACATTATTGGTCTAAATGGAATGAAAGCATATATATATGCATATGTATATGTATATGTATATGATAAAAAGGAACTACCATTATTAACTTACGAATTAAATCAAATTTTTGACAATGCGATTTTTGCTTTTTGGAAATCGTGCTTTTTGCTATATAAAAAAAAATACCAAAATACCAAAAAAAAAAATATGAAACAAAATACGAAACGCTATAATTATAATACCATACTTTTGCTCTCTATAAACCCTATATACAAGCAACTTTCTATATGGAAAACATTTATATCAAATATACTTATATCGAACATGACTTACGAAAAGAAAACCCAAAACAAAATCAAACCCGATGATTCTCAAGCTCTCCCTTAAAAGAAAAAATATATATTTTTTGTTTGAAATATTTTTATTTTGTTTGCAAATCTTGAGTTAAAAGACCAAAAAATAATTGGAATTCAAACTACGCATACATACATAAAATATTGAAATGAGGAAATGAAAATGATTAGAAAAAATATTGCAAAATTCAATATAAATTCAGAAATAATAATAAATAATAATTATATAAATATAGAACGGAAGACAAAAAATATGCATAAATTCTGTTATTGTTGTCAAAGCATTTGAAAACAACTTTTAATATGTGAGATAAATTGTTGTTTCATTAAATTTGTCACGAATTGAAAACTGAAATCGAAATATTAAATGTTTAACGCATAATGTAAAACCATTTAAAGTATATATATAACGAATATATATATTTATATACATATAACTGTATATTCCAAAAGAACATAAAATATTTCCCATTATTTGAGCAGCTTCAACGGGAAAAAAATAATTTTTGATTTCTTTCATACAAAACAAAAAGGTAGAAAATGAAAAGAGGATAAAAGCTGTAATATATTTGTGACACCCAACGAACACGCCACACATACATGAGCATTGCACACACCAACACATACTCACACATACCCACTCACATATACATATACGACAAGCTTTTGTTATTTTGTATGAAAAGTCTACACAGAATTTCACCTAATAATAGTTTAACAACTATGGGATAAAATTAAAATAACAAAAATATCAGAATTGGAGAACTTAACTATTAAGATTAAAATGCATACTTAAATAATTAATTATAATTAATATAAAATTGCTCATTACTCTAATTATAAACAAAGCAGAAATACAAGTAAAATCGTAATACTTAAATAACAAAAATAAAACAAACTTAAGATTAATACAGAAACAGAAAAAAAACAACAGAAACATGTGGAGTACTAAAAAATATTATTTATATAATATGTATAAAATTAATACATTAAATTATAATAATAATAATAATATGAAATGCGTGCAGTAAAACAAAATTAAAAGAAAGTAAAACAAAAACATGGCGAATGAGAATAAAATGAAAAGTATTACAAATAAAAGAAATGCGTTTCGATTTGTATTGGAAATGAAAATCTATTTTATTTGTGCTTTGTAACTAATTTTTAAAAGTGTGTAAATATTTATTTTTATTTATTTTTTAAGTTTTACAAATTCAATTGCCATCATATTTTTTTGTTTATTCATATCATATTTATATTTATTTAACATAAATCGCATTCATTACTTTCTTATTTCTAAATTTATTACATTTTATTTATTTATTTATTTGGTTTTAATATTGATTTTCATATTATGATAATTTTTTAAATTTTATCTCGACTCTTGTTTCTTCCGCCTCTCAGTTCAGATACGAAATTTAATTTCCTACAAGCTTTGAGAATTACCTCTATATAGTGGCATGAAATATATTACTTCCGAGAATGATGGTATCATCTGGGGAATTCGCAGTTTGGCCAAGCGTAAAAATAATCAGCAAAAGTTAAATGGGCCAACAAAACTATATAATATCTGTGATAAAATTGATTAAAAATTATTTGCGGGTAAGTTTTTGCTTTCATTATATACTTATATACAAAATATATTTATATATTCATATTCTTATCATATCTGATTCTATTTGTGTTCTAAATTCTTAGTACTAAAGTATGTTTAACCTATATATATTTATATTATATAAGTATATATGTACTATTGTTTATCCTGATTTCTTGCTTAAAGAAATCTCTCGCTCTTAAGTTAAATGGGAATGTGAAGCATGATTAGACTAAGTTTTTCTTCCTCTTATAATTATAAACGCATGCGTGTGTGTTCGTGTGTCGAATCACGTTGTTATCAGGCAAACGCCCATGCATGTAACATAGTCCAATGCCATGATTTTTATGCCATAATAAAGCTAATTGAGCTTTATATCTCAGATCTGTGCCAAATGCGCCTTGTCACAGTCTTTTGCCGCATGTCCGGAAAAAATTCCCCGCTACAGCTATAATCAAAGGCTGATCGAGAGAGTGTAAGAGAGAGAGAGAGGCAGACAGAAAGAGATATATATATATATATAGAGAGAGAGAGAGAAGGGGTGTACGAGTGAGATAGTGAGCGAGCTGAGTGGGAGAACGTAGAATACGCAGCTGAGGCACGCAGCGCTTATCGCTTGAACATGAACTTGTGCTGCCTGCTGATAAGAGCTAACGGCACAAGCCAGGTGGAATTGAGGCCTCAGACAACAAATAAATAGACGAACACACGCATTTCATAAAAAGTGAAAGTGTTGGCCAGCGAAGGGGCCCCGGGCTGCTGTGTGTTTGTTTATATTCTTAGCTTGTCTGCATTGAACCAGATCGGCGATTGGGTGATTAGATTTGACCAATTGACTGCGTCTTAACAAACATCTGCTATCTCGATTCTAATTCTATCATTTGGCCATTGTGCGGTTAATTAATTTAATAGAGTATATGGGTTTTACACACGTCTCTTTATATCGAAGGCAATTTGAGCTGCTCTGCAGATTGACCAAGTATATTATTGAAGAACGGGTATTCTGCAGTCACTTATGCCCATGGGCTACGTTCCTCCTTGCTTAGTTTCTCTCAAGATTTTCTACACGTGCAGCCAATTCGCGTTGGCTATGTTTTTATGGATTTATATATACTAATTTATATATATTATGTATTTAAGATTTTTTTCCTAAGAATTATTATCATTTTATTTGCTTTTAAGACTCTGCGACACGTGCATTCGATTTACCTAAGTGATTTAGATTATGTTGTTTTATATGCATGCATATATACATATATATATACGATCCACTATAGCAGATATACATATAAATATTTGTTTTGCTCGGCTATTAACTTTATTGCACACTTTGGAATTATTTGCTTTTGTTTTTCTTTAATTTTGTATAATTTGTTGATGATAATCGCGGACTGACTCTTGATCGTGAGGGCTGTGCCAATTTTTTAATCATAGTGCCAATTTGTTGTTGGTCGTATCGCGGACTTCAACTTTCTAGAAACTGATAATTTGACGGTAATTAGTCTTTGTGTCAACATGAAGTATGATTCATAATACCCTGCAATGAGCAGCGGGACGGGTATGCACTGCTCTATGCTCTATGCTTCCAAATAACAAGCTTTGCTCATTCGCCAAATGGAATTTCATCATTCAAATTGAACTTTCATTGTAGCTCATTTTTTAAATATATGTCAAGAGGTATTTTAATAGTCGTAGACCTACTGGGACTTTGCACTATGATCTTAGGACACAATAAAAACTGATAGTCTATTAGGTAATTGCCAAACACGCTTCAAGGGGCACTCAAGCAATGTTCACTAATTCCGCTTATCATCGGGCACGAAAATTCATTTGAGTCCAACTTTCGTTGGGCCGAGCTTATCAATTCATTAGATGCTAGGTCCTAACACTTGTATTCGATTATCAACTGAGCATTTAATTTCGCAAGATAATGTTTAAATATATAATGTAATTAGAGGAAGCGAGTGAGCGAGGGGAGAGATAGAAGATGAAAGGCAGATGGCAGAGGTAGAATGTTGTGAAGAAAGTTATGAAATTCAGCATATTCTTGACATTCTGAATTCGAAGCTGAAATCCGATTACATCAGGTTTTCATATGGTTCAATTAAATACTATTCTTTGAATATCTGTAAATTAGATCCAATTCGTAGAAAGTTAGGGTATCTAACCGTGCTACTACTGCCAAGTAGAGTCATTTAATATTTTACAAAAATCAGGATTTGATGCGAGCTATTGGCTTTGAAGGAGCTTTCACTACTTTCTGGTTAGTAAGTCCTATTAGATATTTGGCTTGAGAGCATTAATATATAAGTTTATACATCCTTAGTATATGAGTAATCTAGTGGCTCTCCTGATTTCATATCTCTTGTCTTAGCTGAAAGCTGAAATATAAATGTAATGCCTAATCCTTTACACGCTTGCAAGATTCATGAAAATCTACTGTTCTAATCTCCAATCAAGAATAGTTTTTTAGTAGGTCTTCTCGGTGGTTCGTTAATTGATTTCCTGGAAATTAAAGTCGTGTCATTCGGCAGCAGCAACAAAGGCGAGTATCAGCGGCAGCTGTGATAGGCCTAGTGACTCGCAAATATTTATAGTTTCAATTAGTATTGAAATATATAAATTCACGAATGTGGTTTATCTCTTGCATGAAGAGCCACACGATTCGTTCGTTGCTATCGTTTATTGTGCTGCCAAATATATGTATGTATATGTATAGGTATATATATAAAATACACATATATATATATATATATATAAGATATATCTGGCAATTAGCAGTCACATAATAATACGAAATTACACACAGATTTCCTTGGTTGACGATCTATTTATAGATGTTTATTTTCGACTAAGACTTGACCACGTCACCTGCCGACAAACAGAACAGAGGCGTCATCGAGCACATCTCGGACAACTTAATTAAATAGGGAAAATAAGAGAACTTGAGAACATTGAGCAACGGGCAACACGAGCTGCACGCGTGCCCAGTGCAGGGTGAAGAGGCGGAAGAAGACGAAGAAGCTGCTTCAATTGATTTGTGCAGTGCATTGAAATTGAAATTGAAATTGGAAATTGAAATTGAAAATGAAACAAATTAAGCGCAAACGCATTTCACACACGATTTGTGCCACAATTCTTCTTCTTCTTCTTGGGGTTTTTTTCTGGTTTTTTGGGTTGTCGCTTGGTTCACACGTCTGGCGCATGACTCGTAAATGGACTTTGGCACTTTGCGGATGAGAAAAAAATACTGAAAATTACACTAAGAAAAAACACGGGAGATTTGATTGATATTGATAAATATACATACTTGGAAAATGAAGAAGAAGGAAGAGGACTACGGAAAAAGGGAAGAGAGAAGATAAAAGATAGGAAATAGGGAAAAAGGATGAGAGATGATGGGAGATTGAAGATAGAAGATAAGAGATTGGAGATATGAGATAGAAGATAAACTGCAAATAACCATGGAAGGAAACCCCAATTCTATTCGAGTTTCCCATTGAATGAAACAGTTTCCATTTATCTAATGAACTGTTTCTCCCTCTTTGATTAAATTTCGCTCAGTGTATTCAAATGTATCGCAGTGTGTACATGCGCATTTCAATTAAAATATCAACTGAATGTGGTCGCCGGGCATGGCCGGTCGAGTGTCTCTCGAGCGTCTGCCAATGCAGCAGCAGCTGCCATCAATTGGCTACAAAGTCCAAAAGTCGTTCCGTCTACATCTACATTGGCTTCATATCGTATACTCAATATCGTTTGCTGCGTCACACACACCAACTCTCGCTTTCGATACGCGAGGTTTGCCAGCATCGTGGAAAATTTCTGCGCTCGCTCTGCATGATTTATCAGGCATTCTTGAAGGCTTTGACAGCCTTTGCCCCGTTATTTCTGGTATTTCCTATTTTTAGCCTATGCCAGAGTGTAGAGTACATGGATTTATCTGTCAAGCTCTCAGGCTACACACGACTAGTTCACATGCTCAACAGCTGTCACCACCCACATCCACGGATATTTGCTAAATATGTTCACGAATATATATATATATGCACATATTCATATATATTCATATACTTATCTCCTATATATGTGCACGTTAGATTACCCACGGCAATGATTCAGTTTCCAGTTTTTTTTTCGGGCGCGTGTGTCATCTTGAATATTGGCCATGATCCGCTTGATAGGCAGTAACTAAATGTGTTAATTACTCATGGGTTTCGCTACACTCAAATTTATTGTGGGCATATTGATTTTGCGAAGCAGCTTGGCAAGTGCTAAGAAAGTGAGGAATAAGTGAATATATAAAAATAATATTTATATGATCAAATTAACTAAAAAAAATAAAAAAATTTAAATGTTTAATATTTTTTGAAGTATTTTTTTGTTTTCTAATTTTTATTAAATTTCTAATTAAAGTAATACAGAATAAATGGATTTAAAAAAATTTAATTTAAAGAATTTTTGATTATTTAAAATTCGAATTTTAAATTTTAAATATAATTTTTAAATTCAAATATTAAATATGAATAGTTTTTTTTAAAATTATATTTTTGGCGAAGTCTGATTCAACTGATCCTAGAGATTCGAAGCTCTTTCTTTTCCAATAGTAAATAATTCATTATATTTCGGGCTCCTTTGTTTGCTTCTCAATCTGCTGTTTGCCACTTGCTGCTTTTAATTAGTGGATTTATTATTATTATTGTTTTTTTTTTCTTACTTTTGGTATTTTTAATTTTTGTTTTCTTGTTGGTTTTAATTAATTCGAAAGTCGTGGGTGTTATCAATTGGTTATCAATGGTTCATTTGAAGTACGTCTGGGCACTTTCCGGTTGTCAACAAGGAATCCATCTATAATCAAATCTCTCTCATTCTCGTGGTCAATCACTTCTCAATCTTTCAGTAATAATAATACCGCGCCTGGTAAAAAAAAGAAATCAAAAGGTGAAAACTGTACTTGTTTACAAAATTGAATTTCAATACGATTTTATGCCTTTTTGGCCGAAGTTTGAATACCCTTTCGAATGGGGCAAGTCGAGTTTGAATAGAAAATGTATGAAGCCGACAAAGTTTACATCGAATTGAGAATACCCTTTGCTAGAGTAGATCGTTCAGTTTCATAATAGGCAATTAAAAATGTTATTAAACAAGGCACAGACATGAGGGGCACTAGGAAACTACCCAAGAATCTATATAATATATATACATATGTATATTAATAATTTAGATTTGAGAGGCGCGGCCGCGATAAGCCTCGTGACGTGACGTGACGTGTCGCGGTACACGCGCGTGTGCTCCCATATGATCTTGGAGGAGCTCGACTTGGCTTTGAAAGTCTAGTGGAAATAATAATTGTTTTATCAGCTGATATTGAACAGAAACTGAAGGCTGAAAATCTGCTACACTTACATAAGGCACACCATCTATCTGGCAGGGTGTGCGTGGACGGCATGCGCGGAGAACGTGAAAACTCGATCAATAAAATGCTAATCAATCATAATAGGTGATATGCCGAAAATTATAGCTCGGCCACTCGGTGAGTGGATCGCGCATCGTAAACAGCAATCGAAACACGCGTCGCAATTAAAGTGCAATTTAAGTGGAGCGTAAACCGATTGAGAATTACAGCAGCTAGGGGAAAATGTTAGAAATTGACATCATTTAATAACGGTCAAGAATCAAACACTTGACGACGACGACGACGACGACGCCGGCGTCGATGCCGCTGCCGATGACAAAGACGCTGAAGTTCGAACTTTGGACCGGCCCGAGGCACAGATACAACCGACTTGACAAGTGTGACGACGACGACGACATCGCCGCTGTGTTGCATCGCAGCGGGCAGGCAACACTCACGTTTCGTATGAGCTCGACGCCCAACATGCTGGAGCGTGTGCTCAAACGCACATGTTGCAAACGGACCGCCACGCAGATCGCTGTTGGGGGAAAGCCAGCGTCAGCGTCAGCTCCAACATTTTCTTATCAGATTCGAATTTCTACACTCTCCCGCTCTCTCTCTCTCTCTCTCTTATTGCTTGGGTGATTGAAAATTGCGCATCATTTAATGCGGCTGGCTCTGACTCTGGCTCTGATATCGCTGTTATCAGACAGCAGCACAACAATACGCACTATCTCGCTCACTCGCGCTCTCTCGCTCACCTTTTCTGAAGCTCGCACAAGTCCAGGCCAGAACGGATCGAACCTAATCAAGCAGCGCCGCAGCAGAGCCAACAGCAGCCTTTGCGGTCGCTCGCCGCCCAGCATCGAATTATTCATACGCAGACGTTCTGACTGCACGGATCGAACCCAAAAAGAAATAAATAAATAAAGAAAGGTTGGACAAAGGAATAAAAAAAAAGAAAATAAGAAAAAGTGTTGAAAATATTATAAAACAATAAACTGCAAAAAAGAGTTGAAAATAATAATAAAAACTATATAATATATACATATCAAAAAATAAATAAATATATACATTTATGCATATATATATAAAACTGATTGGGGAAAAGTGCAAAAGTTCACATGGTGAAATAACTAATTAACAACAATGAATATATTTGTGAAAATGATTTGCACATTCAATGAATAGCTAATCAGAGATCAACAGAAATAGAAGGAGATCTAAAACAATTCATTTGAAATATATATTAAAGGATTGCTTTAATAGGTGAGTTATATAAGTTTATATCTGTCTCTCTCTCTCTCTCTCTCTCTCTCTCTCTCTCTCTCTCTCTCTCTCTCTCTCTCTCTCTCTCTCTCTTTTAATTATAATACCAAAAAAATAAGAGATAATCAAGCATGCTTAATAAATTTGAGCAAATTGCTAACAGAGCTTAAAAACTTGACAGCTGACTAAATAATTTGTTGCTTTTTTTTTGGCTAAATATATAACAATGACATGCTAATCGCTTTGGCGTGTGCTGGATCTATATTAACATATATGTATATAAAGGAAAGATATATATAGATATATAAAATATAAAAGAAATATATATATAAAAAGATAAATATAGTAGTATAGTATAATATAATAGATATGTAATATAAAAACTGAATGAAATATGGAAAATATATATACAATGTGGGAAAATTCACTATAAATAATCAATATTACATATGGAATATTTTCTATTATTATATTTAATTTACTTATTTTAACATTTAAGATAAATAATTGCTGGAATATATTAACAACTTTTACGTTTTACATTTTTTTTGTTAATGTACTTTTACATATTCCAATTAAATTTTAATTTTTTTTTATTTTTTATTTATAAATCAAAAAAATGATATCAGGGCCAATAATCTCCCATTAACATGCCAATTCTAATAGATTAGCTTGGTGTATAAACACTTGATTGATTGATTGATTGATGAGTGTGCAACATTGAGACAGCGTCGCCATTTTGAATCCACGCCACCACCACCACAACCACCATGCTGGTGAACATAACCTCAAACAACCTTCAGCGTATTTGGGCAAACGTGTGCAAAAAAAAAAAAAAGAAGAAGAAGCGTAAAAGAAAAAAAAGATTATCGCCGGGATTTATTTGATGTGAAAAGCCACAGAGGAAATTCTTTCGAAAATGTATTTCGAAATGAATTGAATGGATTTGCGCTGCCTATAAGCCAGCGAATCGGAGCAATCTCCCATCGTGTGCGATTCCAAAGTTCAGACTGGGGCATGCTCCAATACGCTGATCGCAGCACAGCAGTGCGCATTCAGCCAAACACAGCAAAGAGCGACAGAGATGGAAATAGAGGGAGAGGGAAAGAGTGAGCAACTGAGTGAGAGAGTGAGAGAGAGCGAGCGAGCGAGCGAGTGTTAAGATAACTTTACCGAAAAATAAAGCACACACCAAAAACCTGTCAAGTCAACCAAAGCAGAAAGACAGATCCCAGCTGCAGTCCATTCAACTGCAGCGCGGTATCAGAACGTCCACTGATGATATGGCGTGGCGCCCAGGCGCATGGAAAACCCCCAGAAGTTGGCGTTGCCAATCTTCAGTTGTACTTTGCACCCAGCATGCAGCGCAACTTTACTTTCAACTTCTGTTTATACGCTCCATCTCTCTCTCTCTTTCTCTCTCTCTCACTCTCTGTGTGTGACTGCATCACGCTTTGGTTGCGTGTTCAGTGACGTCGCCAACTTGTTTGGACTGCGTCGCTGCGAGCAGCGCTGCTCCATTTAATGACAGCGTTCATGAGATTCGGCTCGTAACCTTCTTCAGCGCTGCCTCAGCTTGTGATGCGTTCGCACGCCTCTGATTGGCAGCCCATGTGCAACTGGTTCGATTTGATCTGCTTGATACCCTTTCCGATCATTATCTTAACGGAATGTGTTGCGTCAAGTAGCGTCACGTGTTGCCATTAGCGTTAATGCTGTAATCGACGTCATTTTCTATAATGGAAAAACACGTAGAGATCAGCTTTGAGCATGACCCGATCATAATGAACTTTTGTTGACTTTTGTAAGATCCGATGCCTTCTACTTTGTCGATTCTCTTGCATACTTTTGGGTAGCGTGAATAGTTAGATAAACTAGTGATAAGTAGGCTACAAGATATGGTGAACTATATAGAAAATGAGTATAGATATATGAATAGATATAAAGATATATTTATTTTATACTTTGATCCAGGGGAAAGAAAATACAAGTATTTATTAAATATATTTTTTATTTAATATTATTAATCAGATTAAAAAAATAAGAATTCTTTTGACCTTACTATTTGGTATGCGATCTTGAGCTTATTATCTGACCTCTATCTATATCACTCTCCCTCTCTCTTACTGTCTATGCTGAGATAACATAAAATGAAATCTTTGCTGATTTTTTTTTGTTTGTTTTTTTTTTTGCCAAGTCTCACGTAGACTTTGCTGAACTTGGCTGATGAAATTTATATCGACTTGAGATACATTTGCTGTAAATTGGCAATATATAGTATATAGCTTATATAGTATATAGTATATATAGTTTATATATATATATATATATATATATATATAAATATATTAGCATATTTAGCGCGTAACAAGGTCAATTAATTCGAACTGGATCATTAGCTATGCGCCTGTTGCTGTTTCCGTTTCTTAATCGCAGCATAATCAGTTCGATTAGCTCTGAGCGCTCGGTGCAAAGTGATTAAACATCAATCATATACTCAATTAAAATACAGTTATGTTTGTATGTACATGCAATTATATAAGTAGCCTTAAATTGTGATTTGAGCTCTTTATATACACACATACATACGGACATATATGAAGCGTGGTATGTGACATATTCCATGTGGGCATCATAAAAATAATCTGAATACTTTTTATTCATTTTTTGATTGGGGCTTATCAGCCACGTTAACTGATTGACACACATGCTGCTGACTGATGGACAATCACGGCGTGTCCGATTGAATTTGAATATTGGGCGCGGCGACAGGTGCAAAATATTTAAGTGTCCAAAAATAATCAAACGGAACCAAGTGAATTCGCTTCACAATTTATGCAGATTGATTTTCTTTTTGCACAGCTGCTGCGCTGAAGTCGGCGTCGCAGTCGGCGTCTTCTTAAGCTGATGCAATGAGGCGGAGTATTTGCATATGAATTTGTCTTGTCTGCAGCGAACCACAAGCCATACAGCTCAGGGGGGCTGCTCAGCAGGCGGGGGCGAGTGCTGGCTGTGGGAAAAACGAAACGAAACGAAGCGAACACGTTCGTCGCGCATTCGTGTGCCGGCTCGAAAGAGCTCGTGCGCATACGAAGCGTCGACTGCGCTCTCTCTCTCTCTCTCTCTCTCTCTCTCTCTCTCTCTCTCTCTGTCTGTCTGTCTGTTTCGTTCGCTGTTCGACAGCGATCAATCAATTGCAGCGAAGACATAAATTGTTCTACTAATCAGACGGGCGGCTCATTCATTCACAACTCGTTTGCGCTGTCGCATGAACTCGCAGCAAAATAAACACAAAATTCAGCAAAAAAAAAATAAATAAAAAATCTGCGCTGATTATCGTTTCGGATTTCGTGCTTCGTGTGTTTCGTGCTTCGTGTGTTTCGTGTCCGGGTTCGCAGCTTGTCTTGACCCCGGCTGGTGCCACTATAAACTGCTACGTGACGAAGTCAATCAAATTATAATTAATGTGCTCCAACGGTACGTGTGGTCCCCATTTGCAATTAATTAATTGCCTGATCGATGCGGCGTATACGTGATGCTGCACTCAACCCCACTCCACTCTCATCTCGCTTACGTCTCATCCGATTCAGCTTAATCGCAATTTATTAATTTTACTTTTATTCGAAATTTTTGCGCAGTTTCCGAGCTGCGACGATAATGCTAATGTCAATTAACTACATATGATTTATTTTATTATTTTGCAATTTTAATTGCAACGTTTGAGAATATATTTGAAATCAAATCAATTTTCGCCTTTCGCACTTTGCCGCGTGTCTGATTCGAAAATGGGTTTTTTATGCCATGGAAAAGTGATGTAATTTTAATCGTATATTGACATGTTGGCAACTCAACTGAACCTTTAATTGGGGCTGTTTCTGTACCTCTAGAAATATCTATAATATAGTAGAGTCTCATGATGACTAAGTCTCTCAAAATATATCCTTTTTTTCTTGTTTTTATATTTTATTTATATATTTTTCGAATATTTCAATTTAGTTGTACGTTAAAATATTGAAAACAAATTTTTATTAATTTAAATTAATTTAAAATTTATTAATATAAATATTGCTCTCAAATTAAAAAACAAAATTACTTATATTTTACAAATACTTTTTTATTATTATAATTATTTCATACTTATAAAATATTTTTATTAATTAATTTTATTTATTTTTTTTTTAAATATTTTTTTTCGAATATTTCAATTTAGTTGTACTTTAAAATATTGAAAACAAATTTTTATTAATTTAAATTAATTTAAAATTTATTAATATAATTATTTCTCTTAAAATTAAACAAAAAATTATTTATTTTTTATAAATACTTTTTTATTATTATAATTATTTCATACTTTTCAAATATTTTTATTAATTCATTTGATTTATTTTTTATTTTTTAATATATTTTTTTTCTACTTATTCGATTCGATTGCAATTTTCAAATTAAATACTAAATTATATTATATATTTAATTCTTAATAATAATTTTCCCTCTTTCAAAACATTTTCTAATGATTTTTTCATTTGTTCTCTGCTTACAGCTATAGAAAATTGAGTTAAAAGTCTGCAATCTGCAATCTACACTATGCAGCAGCATAGGTTGAGATAATCAAAGGATTTCAAAGGAATATTTATAAAAAACTGAAGTTAATTAATAATTACAAAAAGTGCTACAACAAGTTAACAAAACGGCAACAATTAGTGAGCAACGCTGCAAATCTATGAGTTTTGTAAGCCAAAGGACTACGAACATTGAATTTCAGTTGCTGCCGAACAGATAACAATTAAGAAAAGTGTGAGTTTTTTTGAGGCCAAGTAACGCCAAGTTTGATTGAAGCCAGTTATACAGCCGTAAAGATGGCCAAGTACTATATGACCCTGGCTCTGCTGCTCTGCCTGGCCCTGGAGAACAACAACATCTACGCGCGCTCGCATCCCAGCGACTCGGGTGAGGCCGGCAGCCTGTCCTTGGTGCGCGCTCATCCGCATTCACGGCATCAGCCGCAGCAGCTGCAGCATCAGCACATTCAGCAGCTGCAGCAGCATCATACGCGCCAGCAACGCGATCGTCAGCCGAAGCGCATTGCTCCGGACCCGACCAGCGAGGAGGAGGAACTAAATCAGCTGCACTACGAGCAGCGACTGAGGCGACATCTGCGCAGGCAGCGCGAGCATCAACTGCAGCAGGAGCGCAGCTATCATCGCGTCTCGTCTACACAGCTGAAGACCAGCCCCAATCTGTGGAAGCTGCTCAGCCAGGGCTATGAGTTCGACGACAAGGAAGAGCAACAGGAGCAGGAACAGGAGCAGGACCTCTCTGAGGAGTTTCCGACCATGTTCAATGATGCGCCCGCCGATGAGCTGATGCAGAATGAGGATCCACAGGACTACGTACGCAATGAGCTGCAGCTGAGTCTGGCCGAGCCAGCACCACCAGTGGTGCTCGAGGATTCCGCTTCAGCCCATAATGCCAGCAGCCACACAAATGGCACCGCTTCGCGTGGCTGCCCCAAGTGCGAGAGCAATCGTCAGGTGGAGCACATCACGGAGGAGGAGCTGCGTCGTCTGCGTATCGAATTCGTTAAGCAGCAAATTCTGGAGAAGCTGCGCCTCAAGGAGAGTCCCAATGTGTCCGCCATCGAGCTGCCACGCCCCATCTTCGAAGGCGTCACGCTGCAACACACTGAAGAATCCAACAAGAACAAGGACTACGATGACTACTATGCGCGCACCAACCAGAAATTCATACTCCTCCAAAGAGGTAAGCTAAAAAAACAAGGATTATAATTAATATATGCATTTATTTTGGAGAAAGCATTAGAAAGTAGTAGTAGTAGTAGTAGGCAGGATGTGGGGAGTAGGGTTCAGGGAATGGGAAGCGAGAGGGAGAGAATTGGGAGTAGGGAGCAGGAGGCAGGAAATTGGGAGTAGGGAATGGGGGCAGGAGACAGGGAATAGGTCTCAAGAGGCATCGAGCAGTGAATGAGGCCTACACTTTGCCTCCTAATCCCTATTCCCAGCTGAAGTAGGAGGGTGCGAATAGGAAATAGGTAGGAGGAGGCGGACAGTAGGAGACAGGTCTTGGGGGATAGGGGACAGGAGGCAGTTAATATGGGGCAGAAGGTTGGGGGTAGGAAGCGGGGAATAGGGGGCCCGTGCTCTCTTCTCACTGCCTCTTGTCCCTATTTTCCATTCTCCGCTATCTACTCCTGCTCCTATTCCTATTCCCCTATATCCCCATTCCCTACTCCCTTTGCCCAGCCTCCAGCTTCTCATGCTCCCTGCTCGCTGCATCCTGCTCCCTATTCTTCCCTCCCTTGGGCTAGGGAGCAGGAGGCAGGAAATAGGGCAGTAGAAGCAGGGAGGAGGGATAGGGAGAATGGGGAGGAGAAGGCTTTGCAGGGGGAGCTGGGATTAGGGAGGAAGAGGCAGGGCGTAGGGAGAAGAAAATAGGGAGCAGGGAGTATGAAGTAGGGACCAGGAGGCATGGATTAGTGAATATCATAGACACCTATTCCCGACGCCATGCCTTCTACACCATATTCCCTGCTCCTGGCCTCCTAGTCCCTGCTTCCTACTCCCTGCTCACTATCTCCTGCTCCCCATTCCCTGTTTCCTGCTCCTTATTCCCAGCTCCCTTAGCGTAAGGAGCAGGAGCCAGGGAATAGGAAGGAGGAGCCAGGGCGTAGGGAACATGGAATAGGGAGAATGGGGAGGCGGCAGGACAAAGGGAGCAGAAGGTAGGGCGTAGTGAGCAGGGGGTACGGAGCAGGAGGCAAGGAATAGTGAAAAAAGAGCGAGGAATAGGTGATAATCCCTCTTACTAGCTACTCCCTTTCCGCCCCTCCTGATCCTGTTTCCCGCCTCCTACTTACCTACTCTCTGCCTCCTGCTTCCTTCGCCCTGACTTCCACTCCATATTCCCTACTCTCTGCTCCCTATCTCCTACTCCCTATCTCCTGCTCCCTAATCCCTGCTTCCTATTCCCTAGTCTCTGCTTCCCTACGCCCTGCCTACTGCTTCCTATTCCCTACTGCCTCCTACTTCCTCCTCCTGTAATAGAAAGGAGGCAGGGCCTAGGGAATAGGAAGCGTGGAATAATAGGCAGGGCGTTGGGAGCGGGGAATAGGGAGCAGGAGGCATGAAATTGGGGGTTAGAGAATAGGGAGCAAAATGTTTGATCTGAAAAATAAGATTAAAATTGAAATATCTATAATTAATTCTACTTTCTTCATTGCAGAAGAGACCGAGTGCCGTCGCTTGGGCGCGCATCCGTCGATGTGCTTCAGCTTCAAGATCGACGATATGGATGCGGATGGCTTCGATGTGAGCAACGCAGTGCTGTGGCTCTACAAGAACAAGCAGAACTACACCAAGTCGAGCAACGAGAGCCAGGCGAACGGCCAGCAGCAGAAGCAGCAGACTCTGGTCGTATCAGAGGTGGAGCAGCAGCTGGACTCCAAGTATCTGCCTGTGGCCAAGACGATAGCCATTCAGTCGGTGGATGTGCAAGGTAAACGAGAGAATTTGATTCAGAAATGCGAAATCGAAATAGAAATCTGTAGAACATTTGTGGACTAGAATAAAGGCGATAAGTGCTTGGCCCATTAGCAACTGCTTTCGTTGAGCTGTTGGTCGAAAGATCAGAGATAGCAGCAGCAGCAGCATGAAGTAGCAGTATGCACGGGCCGCTGTCCGCTATCCGGGATTTGTGGGGGTGAATAACTTTGTGTTTGGCTACGAAATCAAAATATTTTTTTGAACTGAACTTTAGTCTCTACAGAATTTTACCAGTTGTCGATAAGCTTAAGGCAGCCAAGCAAACAGAAAATATTTACTTCTGCACATAAAAATATATAAATATATTATACAAATTGTAATTAAGAAAGGTGACTCAAGAGAAAAACAAATGCTGAGCTGGCTATGATGAGAGCACAGCTGCAAGGCATTAGATTTTATTGTAGCCAATATGGAAAGTTCGAAAATAGAGCAGAGAAGCAGTTAACAGTGCTGTTAACAGAGGGCTGTTAAGTGAGAGAGGAGAGCTGTAAATAAGCTGTAAATAGCGAAGGTTGATAAGAGGAAATTGCTAAAGGAAGGCTGAGAGCAATTCGTACTATTTCTAACAAAATACTATATCTATGAAAGGTTTTTGCCAATACCAATATTAATATACCTATAATAAACCTATATACCTGTATTAAACAACTTCCCTTTCTCCTTTTCCATTGCAGATGAATGGATGAAAATCAATATTGAGTGGCCGATCAAGCGCTGGTTCGGGAATCACGACCTCAGCCACCTCATACAGATCACCTGTGAGTCGTGCGACATTGAGAGCATGGAGGAGATCATCTCAGTGAACAAGAACTACAGACCGTTCATCATGATCGATACGCAGAATCGACGCGGCAAATCGCGACAGAAGCGCAATATCAACTGCTCGAGCGGCGTCACCGAATGCTGCCGCGAGAAGCTATATATATCATTCGCCGACATCGGCTGGGACAACTGGATCTTGCAGCCAAAGGGCTACGATGCGTACTTCTGTCGCGGCTCCTGCAGCTCCGTGGCGAGCGTTGCTCAAGCAGCATCGCATCACAGCTCATTGCTGGTGAGTTTCAGAATTCAAACTCTGAGACGAACTGAAATATTAATTTAACTTTTCGATTTTTTCATTTACAGAAAATCCTTTCAACCAATGGTACACGCAAACCGCTGGATCTGATACCCTGCTGTACCGCCAAACAGTATTCCTCGTTGCAGTTGGTCGTGCTGGACTCCAACAACTCGGCGACGATCAAGACCTTGCCCAACATGGTCGTTGAGTCTTGCGGCTGCAGATAGTTACCAAGCAAAGGCTACTCTACTTCCCTCTCTCTATCTCTATTTCTATCTCTATCTATCTTCATCTCTATCTATACCATACAGCACCGAGAAGCAAAACTCTCAAATTGAACGGACAAATTAGTACTAGTTCACACACACCCACACCCACACACTCCTAGTTTAGCTGTTAAAGTTTACAAATATGATTTAAGATTCATTTTCCAATTCATCGGCATTCGTCGTAATTTAAATAATTTAAACACGCTGCCATTAGTCGTAGTCGCAATTAGTTAATTTGAGTTGAAGCTGTAAGCGAATGTACTTAAGCGCTCGAACTATGTCTAATTATATTTAACTAGCCAATAATTACATGCCTCAATCATCGATCAATCAATCACTCATCGAGTCTTCATCTAATATTAGTGACTATTTTAGCTGTACTTACTTTTGGCTAATGCTTCGACATTAGCAAAGCAAATAAAAGAGCGCAATCTTTGAATGGCCAAAGATGTAATAAATTTATAAAAATAACACGATTGACGTTTCAATAAGTGAAAACGTAATTAACAGAGAAAGTTGAACAAAACGGAAGATATATAGAAACGTATGCAAGAGCTTGGGCATTCTTATATGAAATGTATGCTTTGGAAATGATCAAATTGATTTCGCAATCAATTCAGCTCTATATGAAAATAGATGCATATAGAGAAATACGTTTCTTTTAAGTTAGGAATTAATCAATTTAAAATTAATATTGCATACTTTTGCCCGCAGCATTGCCAACAGAAAACGTCTTGCATCGCTTGCACAAATTTTTTGTAGTTTACTTTTAGGCTGAATCATAAATTAGAGAAGCGCCATCTATGGTAAAGTGGTCTTAGCTTTACTTGTTTTGCAGCACTAAGGCTGTTGCTTAGTTCATCTTACGACCGCAAGTTGTCGGCACAGTATCAATATAACAATACTGATTGTTGTCGGAAATGAATTCACTTATGAGTCAATTTATACCATTTAAAGTTGAAAAACAACAAAATATCCAGTAACAAATAGAAATTCAATGCAATTGCCTTCAAAATGACTTTCCACTAGCCAACTAGCGCCATCTACAGGAGAAAAACTACAGCACACACTACAATTGTTGCCATGAGTTTCCTAGTTCGACCCACGCCCACTAGGTGTCGCTACTAGCCATTGCGCATACGCCCTGAGCGCCAATTGGCATTGCAATCAAATGGATAATTTCAAATGGAAAAATAAAATCGTCGCTGATACGATACGAAAACCGTTATGCGGCCAGAGCCAGCGGACAGCTTGACGTAATCTACAGCAGGCATCTCGCTCGCACGCTTTTGACTAATTCTTTTTCGGCTCGGCTGGGAACAAAAAAGTCGAGCGACAATTCGACAATTTCGCCGGCGCTTGGTGGGCGTAGAGCAGGAAATTGTCGATTTGTGTGCCATTTATAAAGCGCAACGAGCAGAGATCTCTGATGTGAATGCGAATGAGCATACATATGCACATATAAGATAGATATATATCTCTCTCTCCCTCTAGATATATATACATAAGCATGGCAGAGGCTATAAAAAAAACCGTTGCATAAGTCAGGCAAATGCAACGACTAAAACAATTTCTATTTGCTATTTTAGGCAATTAATGGCTATCAATAGCCATTGGCTACAGTTCCAACAATACACTTGGAGAAAAAATGTGTGTTTTAATCGCAATTTGCCAGTTTTCAATCAGTTAATAAATTAAAACCAAGAGTTGAGATCTCTCTCCCTCTCTCTCCCTCTCTCTCCCTCTCTCTCTCTCTTTCATATTTTTCCTCATTTTCCAGTTTTACTTTGTATAATTTCTCTCAGTGTACTTTAAGTAGCCTGCACATCCATTCATAAAACTCAACTCAATCAATGAGCGAGAGATCGTGGGTACAGTGCAATTTCCATAGGCAATGCACTTATTTCTAAATGCCTCATTATTGTCATTTGCGACAAATTGCTTTTGTTTCACCAGAGCATCGCTTGGAGACTCTGTGAGAAGTACTATATTGATTGGCAAATTACTTGTAACTTGTAATTTCATGCATTCAATCAATTGCCAAAGCAAAGTCTATAAACTTAGCTATGCTATAGGGCCAAACTAAGCTATTTAGCTGATGATCTTGACTTTGGTGTAGACTTTCATACAGAATTTTATATAAATTTTAAAACATAAACTCACCTAGGTTTCCTTAAAGCTGCTATAGTTTATTGTTAGCTGTAGGCATAGTCTTTAGCTGACTTCTCCTTGTTCAATTGGTTTCTTTGAGCAAGGCTCTTTTTTCTGCAGAAAAAGTTTCTAAAACAAAGAGAAAACATATTTATAGATTTATTAATAATTAAAAAAAATAGCCTTAATAAAATATATAATGAAATATAAATTAAAAATATATTACATAGCAAAAAAAAAAATAAGAACAAAAAATATAAAATATATAATAATAACTATTAAATATTAATACAAAATATCTATAAATAAATGTACTCCGATAGAGTATAACTTATACAAAATATTCAGAGGGATCCTGACCATGTGTAAGCAGCGCAGTGAAGCAACTTAATTTATCATTTAATTGAGGCAAAATGAGTCCCTTTTGGGTTAGGTGAAAATTCTTTAAAGCAATCTTCAAGCACGCTCGAATCTTAGTTGAGGTTGGCCCAGACTTTGCCTACTATAATTTAGAGGCTCTGCATTGGGATGCCCTAGACAGACTGTTAGACAGTTAGCCTTTGCTGCTGGTCGATGATTCATGCTCTGACTGAAGATGATTAGGCCACAGATGGCAGTTAATGCTGGAAAATACTATCAACAAATTACATTTGCATACTTAAACTCTTTCTTTGACTCAAAACTTATCGACGGATATTCGATATTATTATTATTATAAATCTCTGTATATCTTTGTTTACACTCAAGTCAGCCGAGCCGAGTATATCAAATGTCCGTTCGTAATCCAAATAAATAAGACAAACATCGATGCCAAATCGCGCTGTCAACAGAAACTTTTGCCGCAAATGAAATATTAAACAGGAAAATATGAGATACATACATACAAATACATCTACACACACACACATGCATATAATATATACAAATATTATATAACGCGATGCGTAAGTAAATCGATTCCAAGGCCAGAATATGCCCAAGCCAAGCAAATGCTCATTATTTATTGTTATTATTATTATTATTACTATTATTCCAGCTGCGGGACATTGCTCAAAGATACTTTTGGGCATTGGCTCATTATATATGTGTCTGTATCTGTATCTGTATCTGTATCTGTATCTGTATCTGTATCTGTATCTGTATCTGTATCTGTATCTGTATCTGTATCTGTATCTGTATCTGTATCTGTATCTGTATCTGTATCTGTATCTGTATCTGTATCTGTATCTGTATCTGTATCTGTATCTGTATCTGTATCTGTATCTGTATCTGTATCTGTATCTGTATCTGTATCTGTATCTGTATCTGTATCTGTATCTGTATCTGTATCTGTATCTGTATCTGTATCTGTATCTGTATCTGTATCTGTATCTGTATCTGTATCTGTATCTGTATCTGTATCTGTATCTGTATCTGTATCTGTATCTTTAAGCGCACTAATTAGACTATGAAATGAGATACTTGAGTTAGATAAACTTCTATTGCTTCTGTTCATTTGCAGGCGGCAACGACGACAACGACGTCGGCTCAATTGAATGCTGAGACCTTTAGAGGACGCACACACAGATATATATATACACTTATATGTACTATATATACTATATACTTGCGCTACTTGTACACTCGTGTATATACTAACATCATTCAATATACATATTTAGGCGAGGCTGCCAGAAAGGCGAATGGAAACTAAACCATAATAGTAGTAACAAGTAGGAGCTTGACAGTCGGGCATGACCGACTGCAGAATACGTATTCTAATTAGATAAAATTTCAAATTTATGCATAAATGTAATATTTTTGTATTATTTATAATAATTTTCATTTGTGAGGAAGGTCTAACATAGCTAAGGTATAGATTTAGTTGTAGAGATACGACTGAATTGTGAATTATGTGTCTCGGTAAAGGAACTGTATCTCAAGAGTTGGCCAATCTATAGAGAATCCCTGTCTGTAGAGAAGGTGTATCCATAGAAGAGATCTATCTGTAGAGTGGGTCTATCTGTCGAGCTGATCTATCCGAAGAGGACCTCTATCTGTAGAGTAGATATATCTTTAGAGAAACAGAAGATTTATCTGTAGAGTAGCCCCACAGTTAGTTTGACATTGCTCCAACCTCATATACCCTTCTCACTTCATGAGCGAGCATCTACATAATAATAAGAGTAATAGTAATAGGTACAAATTGAGCTTAGCTACAGCCGAAGGCAGTCGCCGCCGCTGCTGCTGCTGCCATATAGTAACTGTAAAGTGCGCTCAGTGTCAAAGGAAATCATATTTCATCTGGCAATTAGATCCGATCAACTGTGAATCTTATCCATTTTAATTGCTTAGTTTCAGATTTCTCATGGATGTCTGTATATACTATATATGTATACATAAGCAGATATTTGTATGTATACGTGTGTATATAGAGCTCTTATACACTGAGCATAATCAGTGTCTTCAAATTCAATTAGGCGAAATTGTGTCACGCGCGAGGTTTGCCACGTCTCAGTGGTATGTGAAGTATTATTCCTATACTATATAGACTGCCGGACTAATGGGGTATACTATAATGAGCGTCTGTCTGCGTCTCTCGTTGCACATTGCTGATTTAGAGTATGCGCAGCATACTAAGGGATACCTCAAGTGGGTATATTAGTTGTCGAAAAATTTAAAATAAATATGTATTAAATCTATATGTATTAGATATTGGTCATATACATACATATATCTGAGTTATATATTTATAATTATAATATTAATATATTATAGTTAGCATGTCATTCAGAGTACTACATACAGATACAGGACTCGAGATTGGCCTAGTTGAACTCTCTTTCACTATAATACTCACTATAATAATCTAATCCACATATATATGGACTCTACTCTGCTCGACTCAGACGATTTTAGCTAATGAAATAAACACTTGCCTGAGTTTTAGTCAAAGTCTTAATTAGTTGACATTGAACTCAACATTTCCTATGAATTTATTTCCAGCAGAGCTGGAGATGTCCACTTAATTTTCGTATTACTTTTTTCGTGTGTCAGACATGGAAAGATTATTAAAGAAATCTAAATCTAACTCATGAGATGGACTGCGAGTCTTAGTTTCAGCCTTAATTGTGCTTAAATTAAGCTAGTTTTTATATTATAGAATTCTTGTTATAAATATCTCTATGTACGAGATCTGTTTAAAAGGAATTCATGATCAGATAAAACGTTGACAAAAACAATATGTGATGGGAATCATTTTGATATAGATAAATAGATATTTATATATAAATAAATCATTTTTTAAGATATACAAAACTTGAGATACTTTTTGAGCAGATCTATTATAGTATAAAACTAAAACAAAAATCTTGTAAAATTCCCTTTTTGAGTTTTCTTTTCAACCAAAACTTCTTACCCTAATTTTGTATTTTTCTCCATAATAACTCAATAATAACTATTCTCATATGATATAGTAGTAGTAGTATATATCTTTATATGTATATATCCATATATTAGATAACAAAAAATTGTGAATGATCTAAATGCAAATGTAAATCTGAATGTATCTTGATTAAGACCGACACTTGTTGTGGCTGTTGCTCTTGTTGTTCCTGTTGTTGTCGTTGTTGTTTTCAACACGTCGCACAATTTTGCATATGAGAAGTTGGCAGCGACGTCAAAGTCAACGTCAACAGCAACAGCAACAGCAACGCCAGCGTCAACGTCAACGTCAACGGCAGCAGAAGAAAATCTGTCCCCTCCGCGTCGGCCAGTGCGTGAGAGCGAGAGAGAAGAATATAGTTTATTCAGCGTGCAACACGATGATCGCGTTTACAGATGATCATGATCATGGGCAGTGGCGATAATGATGGCATGCTGATGATGATCAACGCCTGCGACTTGAAACGCAGGCGTCGACGACGCAGCTCTGCGAGTTTTTGTGGATTTGGATTGGATTGGATTGGCTTATGGCACGAGCTGTCGCCTCAGTCGAGTTCAATTTCTAGAACGGGAAGTGTCGATCAGCAGCCGTGCGAACGCGTGCCCAAGGACTATACATATACGCGCATACATATATAGGATATACGCCCACACACACACACACATACTCGATAAGGATATTCCGTCGTGGCAAAGACCAGGAAAATGCCGACCATAACCGAGGACTGCATCGATGGCTTTCAACAGTATTATGCGCGGCCGCCGGAGATGCCCAAGAAGAAGTCCTTCAAGCAGATGATCTACGACGACGAGGATAACTCGTACTTCGGCAGAACCATCGAGAGCTGGGGTAAGTCGATTCCTGTCTCCTGTCTCTCTGGAATGCCCAGAGAGAGAGAGCCCATCTGGTTTTTTGCAGTTACGTAAAGCGTAAATCTTGATAAATGTCAAGCTGTGCCAGTTGTTGGATTTAATCAAAGTCTTTTGTCGCCGCATTAGCGAGCCACACACACACACACATACTGTTGCATATGCACATATACATATATACATATGTTTTATAAGTATTTATGAGTATCGCAGTCAGCAACTGCGGCGCAGCAGCTTTTATTGCTTTGGCACTTTTCACTTCACTCTGCTGCTCTGTGTTTGTTCTCTTTGACCTTTGGCGGACACACACACACACACACACATATCTGTATATGTATCTGTGTGTCACATAGGGTACACTCGACCAATATGCCGGTCAATTATGTCATTATGCAATCAAAGCATGCACCATGGAACTGCCACAACGACAACTCATAGCTGAGCCATAGGAAAAATTCAGCATTTCAGCTGACATTGACTGCAAATCAGCAAATTCAATTTTCGCCAAATTAAATTTCAATTTAAGTCAAATAAAAATTAGGCAAAAACAATAATAACACAAATAACTAAATCACTAAATGCCTAGAGAAACATAAAACTAATTCAATTTGGCAAAATTCTCTTGCAATTTCTCTCTTAAACTTGAGCTTAATAATATTAGCTTAATTATTACTTTTTAAATAAATAAAAAAATACAAATTTAACACATTAAACAATTTAATAAATTTTTAAATTAAATTAAATAAATTTTAATTTGAGAATTTAAAAAATCTCAAATTAATATGATTTGAAAATTTCTGCAAACTAAATTAAATTCTAGAAAATTTCAAAAAAATAGTGAAGAAGAATGGGTACAAAAAAATATTTGAATTTTAAAACTGATTCTATGCCCATATTTATATATTTTGAAAGAAATATATATATATAATAATTTTTTGGATTAGGGCCAATGAGTTATACAAAATTCCCAGCTATAAGCAAAAAATATAAACAAAACTTATATAAAAATTTGGATTAACATGACTCCATTTCTAGTAAATAGTTGTTATATCTGATACACAGATTTGAAAGCAAACCCTGAAGTCTGTAATTTAAACAAATTCAAGCAAAAACATTACGAAAATTTGAGCCAAAGTATTATCGATAAACCAGGCAAAGTTGATCCATTAGCAACATTCCAGGCATTTCTGCGTAGGCTCTTAGCCTCCTAATGGGCCACAGTTACCAGCTGTCAAAAGGTGTTTATAAACAGTCTTTCAGTTGAAATATTAACCACCTACTCTCGATATGTGTTGAATCAAGTGCATTAGGAGATTGTGTAATAGAATCGCCTTGTTTGTCGCTCAGATTTCTGATGGACAGCCTGGACACGTTCTAGCAACAGGCTGCAACAATGCACAAAGCGTTTAACCTTTTAGCCATGAGCCGTGAGCCATGAGCCGTGCGCCATGAGCCGTGCGCCATAGGCCACTTGGGCGTCACTCAGGGAAACGCTATCCATTATGGCAAATGGACGGCTGTCAGTCGGAGCGAGTCCCCTATTCAGTAGAGCGGACAATAGTCCGTACACCCACCACCCCAACCATTCCACTCTGGCACACTGTGTCCTCGCTAAGTAGACGCTATTGGGGTTTGAGTACTTGCTAATTGGAACACGTCATTCTGCGCCTAGCCTCGACACGAGCTCTTAAATATTTTATAAAAATAGAGCAGAAAAACAAAAACAAAACCAACGACAATTTATAATGTGTATGGGAATATTCAAATCTGGAACTTGTCACACATTCCACACACACACACACACACACACCCATACACACGCACACTAGCACGCGCTTACGCACTCAACCTCATTTTGGTCTTGCTGCCGCCTTCCTGGCCTCGCTCATATTCCATACGCAAATATTTGCCGCCTTTTGCAAAAAGGAAGCAAAATACAACAAGAAAAGGAGTCAATGCGTAGTAAAAGCCGCATTTTACGAGCAAAACAACCCTTAGCCAGCAACCCCTAGTGGCAACTGTCAGGCAGCAGGCGGCACTGGAAAGCAACAGAGTTGAATGGAGTTTCGAATAAACTGGTTAATGCGGTCACTCACTCGCTCGCACGCTCCTCCGCTCTCCCGAGTTGCTTCAGAGTGACTCGATGATACAGCATAAGTGTATAAGTGTAAACAACGATCCTGTTTTGGCAGCAGCAGCCAGAGTGAGCGAGAGAGAGAGAGAGAGAGGGAGAGAGAGAGATAAACTAACTCATCACTCAATTGATTTGAGCGCATTTTGTTGAGGGACTCGGGACATTGGCATCATGGCCACAGGGCATGCAACAACTGTTGTCGCTGCTGCTGCAACAGCAACAACAACATCTGTAAACAATGTAAACTGCAGGCTGCAGTTAACGGTGGCAAATGTATTTCGGACAAATACAAATACACTGTAAGAAACTGAAGAGTGCGAATCACAATAAATAATAGAACAGATAATTGATAATATATATCTGGTATGCTATATTGTTTATAAGTTATAGCAATAAAAGTAGAGGACTTTCTGATATTTAATGTAGTTGATACTTATATCAGAGAATTTTTTTATATTTATCGTAGCTCTTATAAAAGAGAAGAAAAATATACAATTGCAATCTCGTTTCATGATAGAAATATGCTTAATAATAGAATATATTCCAATCAATATATGTCTTATTTATATATTAAGATTTTCTTATATTTAACATATACTAATCAGTCAATTATAAGACTTATTATTATAAGAGTGAACTATGATAGGAATGTGTACATAATAGATATATCCTATACTAATAAGTTTAATAATGGAATAGAATATATATGCAAGAAATCGAAGTATGTAGTACGTACTTATATCGCAGGATTTTCTATATATTATTATATCTATCATAGCAAATTCTTATTCAAATAAATCCTATAATACAATCAAATATATAATAGAAATCTCATATAATAACAGAATATATAGTAGAAATATCGTATACTGATCAATTTAATAACAGTAGATAATATAAATTAATGAAATTATTTAACTAACTTGCATTATTATTATACTATAGTTCACTTATATCTAACATTATTCTTATACTGAGTCTTATAATAGTACACAATATATAATAGAAATCTTTTACACTAATAAGCCTTATAAAGGAATATAACAGATAATAGATATATAAATTATACTATAAAATCAACCAATATGTACGACTGCCAGAACTTGCTTCTATTCATCATAGCTCAGCCTTATACTTATGTCTTATATACCCACTTACAACTTATACTAGCCCAATAAGCAATTCTTTATTCAAAAACTGAGTAAATTATTTGTTTACACTCAAAAGAGTTGAGTTCACTTTGCTGACGAATACACTGAAAACATTCAGTGGGAGCTGAAGCCACAGCCAATATAAATATGTATTTATATACATAAATAATGTATATAGTGTATATATAAATAATGTATTTATATATATAAATAAATATATTAGAAATGCTAATGCACAGCTGTTGCAATAGATGAATCATGTCAGGCGCTCTCTCTCTCTCTCTCTCTCTCTCGCTCTCTCTCTCTGTCTATGACTAAGTGCCCACAAGTAGCGCGAGCAATATTCAGATTTTCGCTCAGTGTAGCACTCACTTGGCGCTGGATAATTTGCGTAAAGTGCACAGCGGCAACTGCAGCGGCTAAACAACCATAATTTACGTTGCATGCGCCTAATTAAAACTGCAACAGCAACAACAACAACAGCAACAACCACCATCCAACATCAATTACAGGGCAGGGCACGGCCCAAACCCAAACCCAGAACCCGCTCGAAAATGTAAATGCCGCCAAAAAGCATTTTGCACTCAAAACAAACTCAACGAAAGCGCCGCAGATCCGACTCAAGAGAGCCAAACAAAGAAAGAGAGAGAGTGAGAGAGAGTGAGAGAGAGAGAGAGAGAGCCACTGGCTGGCTGTTGCGTTCCAGCCGCAACGAACTTAACTCAACTGAGAGGTCAAGCCAAGTCAGGTCTGTGCGCTGCTGAGCTGTTTGGCGGGCTGCTCGACGGCCCGACTTCAGTTTCAGTTTTCAGTTTTCAGTCTGGAATTTGTTTTGAGCGTCGACGAAACGTTCCGTCAACGGGCAGCGGCTGGCAACTTGTAAACTTGTAACAAACACAGCAAATAAAACAAATAAATACAAATCAAAGCGAACTAACTAAATAGTCCTCTGCAGCTGAAGAGCTCAGGTCGAAAGAAGCAGCTAAAGCAGTTCGAGCTGCGCTCTGAGCCTGCTTGTGTGTCGTTGCGTGTCCATAAAACGTGTACGAGATTCTGTGTTGTCTTCAACTGCCTGGAAAGAAGGTGTTGTACCAGTGTGTGTGTGTGAGAGTGTGTGTGTGTGTTTGAAGTTTGTTATTGTTGTGCTGCGCTCTTTTTGCTGACTCCGAATTGAAAATTCATTTATACTTTTAAAGAAAATGTTTCATGCAGCTGTAGCTCTATATGTCACGCCCAAAATGCACACACACACTACACCAACACACCAACACACACACAGAGACAGAGTCATAGGCACGCATTTAACGCAGTTATTGAAGTAGCTGCCACAATAAGGTGTGGTTGTGTCGGCGGCTTTAAGAGCGAAAACACTCAAAAAGACTCAAACTCAAGGCGGCAGCTAAGAGACACAAGAAACCAAATACAAATGAGTGTGTGTGTGTGCGCGAGTGTGCGAGTGTGTATATGTGTGTGTGTGTGTATCGTCTTATTTTGTTGTGCATTTCAAAGAAATTATGCATAGGCGGAATATAACATAAACAGCTAGCAAAAGATACAAGATACAAATGTAGCTGAGGGTCAAAGCCGTTGCGGCATTGGAAAGCAAAGAAGATACATAATACGCGACACGGCAGGCGACAGTCAGACAGCCAGACAGCCAGCTAGCCTTCTGCTTAGGCCTGCTTGCCGCTCTGCCTCTGCCTCTGCTTTAACTGTTGCACTCGGTTGAGACCAGGCCTGCAGATACTTGGCCCTTGTATCTGACAGATACGCGTAGGCAGCTCTGTACCGCAGCGGCTTTTGAACTCGCATTGGAAACTGTGCTAAGGGCTGACACGCAGGCATTCAGGGGTAGATATTATGGCCAGGACAAAAAGGCGCCAAAGTTCTCATTGGCTGGTTCTTGGTCCTGTTCCTGTTGTTGTTGCTGCCGAAAGTTTCGGGAAGTGAGTGTACAGAACTTGATGGGAAGCAAAACAAAACAGAGAGCGGGAGCAAGAGAGATTAGAAGCGGGAGAGAGAGGAGAGCGAGCGATAGAAGAGAGAGAGAGAGAGAGAGAGAGAGCGTGTGGAACAATGCGAATAAGTGTAGAAAAGTTGTAAAGTATGTGAAAAAGAGCCGAAAAAAAGGTTGTGAGTAAACCATAAAAATGTGTGTATACAAACAGCGGGAAAACTAGCCAAAAATGTGCGGAAAATCATAGAAAAAAAAACTAATTCAATAAAAATAAAAAATATTAGAAATTCGAAAAATATATAAAAAAAACAAAAATAATTTCAAAAATACGAAAATAGTGTGTATAAATATATCTTTCTTATAAAAAGGAAATTTATATATACAAATATAAGAAATAAAGTATAAAAAAAAAAATAAAAAACATATAATATATATATTTAAATAAAACAAGTGTCTTATTTATGTATAAAAATATGAAATATAAATTATAAAAAAAAATATATATATAATGATTCTATAATCACGAAACTCATTCTAGGTTCAACGTAATCTATAGTTCTTAAACTTTACATATATTTATATTTAATAATTTATTGAACTAACTTCATTTTCGAAGTAACTACAAATCTAAAAGTTCAAAAATAAATCAAAAAGAAAATCCACCAAAATGTCGAAACCCGTTCCAATGCCACATTCGGAGACGCAGGATGATATGGCGAATCTGCGCAAGCCCGAACCGTTCAATTTCGGCAGATTTCTATATAATGCCGAGAAGGGCACGGTTATGGGCAGAGATCGCGCCTCATGGGGTAAGTTAAGTTGGAGCTCTATAGCAGTAATTTATGAACCCAAATAAATCTCCAGTTGGAACGTGACTTTCCCAGCTAGTTAAAAAAGTTCTAGCCCATGCATAAATCACTCAACTCGTTAATGACCCACACGAATAGTAGAGTTATGAATTTCCCTAGCTTATTTCTTTTTGTGATTGCAACAAATTTTTAATTATATGCCGTTTAGTTGGCACCTGCCCGGTCGGCGTTGCCACCTGGCGCCAGCACTGACATACTTCCAGCATGTTAGATCTACCATGGGAGTGTTACCTGCCCATCGAGCAGGTGCTAAACTAACATGACGTTAAATAACTCCCTGACAAATCCGGCTGAGATAACCATCAAACACAATTCTCAGTGGGCCAAATTAGCGACTTCAGCTGTCAAATTTGTGCAAACTGTGTGAAAAGTGCATGAAAAAGGATGTAGCAAAGGCAGCACAACGTGTGTTATAACATGTGATGTCATAGGCATACGAGAAGCACGTGTATACAATATTGATTAGAATAATAAACAATATAAATAGTTAATCAAGGGAAAGTAATTAAAGTATATTTAAATACATATTTTATTTAAATTATAAATTTTATAGAATATGATATATAAAATATTTAAAATATTGTATAGCAATCTTATAGATATGTAAGACTGCTAATTATGTCTTGCAGATTTGTAGGATACTTTTTTTTTATTTTTTTTTTTATATGCGAATTTATTTGTTGCTTGTTGTCAGAGACTCTATAGCGCATTTATCTCTTTACCCTTAACATTTGTTTTTTGGCAGGTACGCCTGTTCTAATATGTAGGTTACTGTTATTAATTTATTAATATTTATTTTTATATTATTTTAAATTTTTTTAAATATTTGATATATACAAAAGATATTTTAAATATTTTTATTATATATTTATACATTAATTTTCGTATTTTTTATATTTACAACATTATATATAATAATTATATGTATTTTATTATGTAAATATAGTTTTTAAGCTGATTAGATTTGATTATGAATAATTTAGTTTTATTTATTTAATACCTTTATATAATTGATATATATTTTTTTATTATTTTTTTTTTTATATTTTATAATCATTATTTTCTATACTTTTAGTGCGATAATATTTTATTTAAATTCTTACATTTTATAATTTTATTTATTTGATTTTTATATATTTTTTACCTGCTCAAAACAAAGCCTCTCTTTCCGCAAACAGTTTACCTCTTCCACTTCACACTCACTCCAGTCGCTCTCTCGCTACTCTCTCTCTCTCCCTCTCCCTCTCTCTCTCACTCTGTTTTCGATACTAAAATTGAGGTTATGTGCACAATTCGACGCCTCGTCTCAATGTGTGTGTGTGAGCGCACGATCAATGAAGAGAGCGAGAGATCGCGCGCTCTTCGCTTGCGTGTCTTATACTTCAACTTGGATCTTATATTGTTTATGATTCACAGCTCTGAGGCAGTCGCTGGTTAAGAGCTGTGAGCAGCGGTTCGGTCTTATATTTATTACTCGCCTCAGTTTCAGTGATACAAGAGTTGGCGCTCAGACTCCGCGTATTATCAATTAAGAGTTTAACCCATTGACGCCTCTGAGTCGCCGGCTTTTAAGTGCTTAATTTAATCAGCTCAATTGAAGGGGCGACATTGCTTGTGTCTTTAATCATTCTTATATGACTCTAATTCGATTTGCTTTGATATGGTTAACTAATTATCCCCCCCTCTATCTCTCTTTCGATCTCTTATAGCTAAGATCGGCATATTCTATATAATTTTCTATGGCGTGCTCGCCGCCTTGGTGGCCATATGCATGTGGGCCTTCTTTCTAACTCTGGATCCACGCATACCCAAATGGAAATTGGAGAGCTCCATTATTGGCACAAATCCAGGTGAGGTTTCTCTATATCTATATATACATATATCTGCATATCTGATCTGACTGTCTTATATTTGTATTAGGTCTCGGCTTTCGCCCACTGCCGCCCGTTGACAACGTGGAGAGCACTTTGATCTGGTACAAGGGCACTCAGCATGAGAACTACAAACACTGGACGGATTCGCTCGATGACTTCCTGGCAGGTAAGGCTCTAAGGCGACTCCAAGCAATGCTAAATAGGCCTCGCATGTCTCCCAGTTAATGTTGCAAACGGCCATGAACTGCTTTCTTACGGCTGTTGCCAGGGCGTTCGTTCATTCTTTCTGAATGGGGTGCTTGACGACACGCAACGTGTTTAGCATTTATTTTAATTAAAATAAAATATCGACTTTTCAGCCAGACAAGAGGCACATGGTTTATGCTCAGAGCTTTTCCTTCTGTTGGGGGTACAGAAATTGGGGTCGTAACTAGGCGAAGAACATATCGAATAAATAACTGGATGGTACCGAAAAGTAAGGTCAGGTTAGACGAGGTATAACTATCTCAGATGCGACAGTGACTAAGGTCAGTTAAGAGCTGGAGACTCAAAGATTAAAGACAAGCATGAGAATTAAGACCAAAAGTCATTTAGATCTAGAACTAAATCTTAATATTGAAGACAAACTTTAAGGAGTTTATATACTTTTAAGATATTAAGAAAGAGTTCTATTAGCTATACACTATAGACAGATATCGTGACATAAGTAAATTCCATTGCTCACCTGATTATTTCTCTTTTCGCTCAGTGTACAAGGTGCCCGGCTTGACACCGGGTCGCGGCCAGAACATCTACAACTGCGACTACAACCAGCCCCCACCGAGAGGTCAGGTGTGCGACGTGGACATCAAGTCCTGGGCGCCCTGCACCAAGGAGAACAACTACAGCTACCACAAGAGCTCGCCGTGCATCTTCCTCAAGCTGAACAAGATCTACGACTGGAGGCCAGAGTTCTACAACAGCTCATCGAACTTGCCCAAAGAGATGCCCAGCAGTCTGAAGACCCACATAAGCGAGTTGGAGAAGACCGATCCGATCAAGGTGAGAATGAGCTAGAGGAAGGGAATATATAAGATTAGAAATTTTTAAAATAATATTATAATATATTAATACTATAAATTGATCATATATTATATTAAAATGATCTTCTTTATGATAAATGCAGCTAAACACCATTTGGGTGTCCTGCGAGGGCGAGAATCCTGCCGACCAGGAGAACATTGGCGTTGTCAAATACTATCCGATTCGCGGCTTCCCTGGCTACTTCTATCCCTACCAAAACTCCGAGGGCTATCTGAGCCCACTCGTCGCGGTGCACTTTGAGCGCCCCAAGAGTGAGCAGAACTATACCTATATATATATCTATATAATACTAATATATGATTCTACCTTCACCAGGCGGCATTATCATCAATGTGGAGTGCAAAGCCTGGGCACGCAACATCAAGCATGATCGCAAGGACAGAATTGGATCGGTGCACTACGAGCTATTGATTGATTAATTGGCTCGATAAACTATATATAAATGTATTTATATATAGCAAGTAATAGACGCTCGTTTGTCTAATGTAGAAGGAAAGACAACAACAACAACAACAACAACAACAACAACAGAACATAAAGAGCACCAAAACGAAGTTTTCTCCTAAGAAATAATATAAAATAGCAAAGAAATATGTTATACAACAACATAGATACACCGAAATGAAAAAGGAAGTTAAACACAGTTGAAAAGTAACAAAACACAGCAAACATTTTTGGATACAAACAATTTTTGAATGTAGCTTCTTCTTATACAACATAAATATATACATAATATATATAACATAACAAGCAAGCAAACACATTTAGTAACAATTTAGTCTACCGCCTAAGAGGGTTTTCATTGAATTACGAGCGATTTTTGCATTATATACAATATACATATTATATAAAAGATATATATAAAACCTAAAATCTAATTGACATTATGATAATTTTTTTAATTAATTATAATGCTGAATGCTAAAATGCTAAAAATGCCGTTTCGTCAAGTGAGAAATGAGAAGAAAAACAACAAAAACGAGAAAATCGAGAAAAACCTACAACTTTTCCAATGCTAGCCAAGTACGAATCTCATTTAGCGCTGTTCCAAAAAATATAATATAAAGAAGAAAAAAAACAAAAACGAGACAAATTTACATGTTATTATTGCTAATTTTAAATTACAATTTAAAACTGCCATCAAAAAAAAAAAAAAAAGATATAAAATAAAATAATAAACATAAAATTTAAAGAAAATAAAATTTTACAACTTTGAAAGTAAACAAGCAAAAGGAACTAAAAGCTGCTGCTGACCAAGCAAATTTCGGAGCCAAATACGACAAAATTTTTGATTAGCAAAGATTTTTCCAATTTATTAAATTAAAGAAAAGAAAAAGAACAAGAAAAATACAACAAAACAATCTAATATACAAACAACAATCTTTTATACACGGCAAACTCTATATATAACATTTTTGCATACTTTTACATATTTACAATCTATATATGTATGTAAATATATATATATACATAGGAATATATATAAATATATATATATATATATATATATATATATATATATATATATATATATATATATATATATATATATATATATATATATATATGTATGTATTTGGTCCAATATAATGCTAAACTACACACACACAAATACACACTCTCAAGTTGGTCGAAATGAAAATTGATAACAATCAAAGCAAAAGCGAAGAAGAAGTGGAACAAAAACAACAACAAAACAGCAACAATTTTGCAGCGTTTAGTTTTTAAGTTAAAGTTAACAACAACAACAACAACAACAACAACAAACAACAAAACAAGAACAAGCAAACTATTTGCTTTGCCTATAAAAAAAAACAAATTCATTTTCAAACTGTTTTCAATATAAATGAGCGAAAATAATAAAAACAGAAGAAAAAAAAACAAATTCTTTTACTTTAGTCAATCTTTAAATATTAAATATTAAAAGTCAACATACATATCTATATATAATTTAATAAAGTTATTTAATTTTCTCAAGAATTTCAAGAAATTCAACAAACAATATAAATTCCAAAAATATTTGTAAATAATTTGAGAAGATATTTTGCATATTTTATTAAATTTTAAATTTATACAAAATCTGAGATGTAAGATAAGATATGGCATATAAGATGTTAAGTCTGAGATATAGTATATATGTATGAAATATAAGATATAAGATATATCCTACATATCTTATATATGCTGTCTTATACCTCATATCACATATCTAATATCTGTTTAATTCAACATGAATATCTGACATCTTACATCCCGTATGTCCTGCTTCGTATCTTATATGTTTTTGTAGATGATAAACTATTTTATAAATTTTTTAGATTTAGATCTAGATCTAGATTAAAATTTAGATTAGATAAGTTAGCTATAATCTTAGAACTATAATATTTGCCCATTCTCAACTATAAAGTAAATCTTCCATGAACCAGATATCTCTCATGATCATGATTTGGTCCGGGAGCACACTCACAATTTTTGTCATATGCCGTTATTTGAGTTATATAAAACCTATTGCTGCCGCACTGTTGCGTAGTCACATTCTGTTTTTTTTTTTTCAGATAAGATAGGGCATACGACAATAGCAATAGCACTCGTAACCCAGATAATAATCAGAAATCTGTTCAGTCACTTGCCTTTCTCGTCAGCAGTCTGAACAAAGTAAGATCGATATGCACGGGCACATAAATACATACATATATACATATATATGTATATATATATATATATATATATAAATATTGATATGTTATCAGACTAGATTTCTACAATTGCGTCACTGCAACTCATTATTAGAAATCCCGTTGCTTATTTATGATATATTCATTTCTTTTCCAATCACTTTTCCATAGGGCTTTCAGTTCCAGGTGGGCAGCTCGAGGAGTTCGTTGTAAAATAAAATTGCCTGGAGCTAGAGGTAATTACTATATATTTTTAAATACCTAATCAATTTCACTTGTGAGCTGTAGTATATCTCTTAGTCTGCTTAAGCTTACTTCACATTTTTGTGCAACCTCAGGTCAACTCTCTTTATATACATATTCTATATTGATTTGATCAATTGGCTCTGCTACATTGTACGATATGTTTCTGCATATAGTCAATATTTGGGTGTCAAAATTGAAGCAGCTGAGCTAAACTGCGAGCCTATCTAGGCACTTGAAATATACCACTCATGGTAACAGGTTATTTCTGGAATCAACGCAAACACAGATTGCTATCTGATAATGGTGTTAAAGCAAATAATAAATATTTTATAAAATTAATTGTGCACGCGATTATCGTCATCTGAAGTGGGCGGAGGTCTATCGGCCAAAAAAGCAAAGGAAATTACAAAAATTATAAATAAATAAAAATTAAAATTTTGAAGAAATTTAAATTAAAATTTCTTTGAAAAGGTTTCTGTGTGGAAAATTAATACCAATTTACAAATGAATTGATATTCAAAAATTGAGTGAATTTTAATTTGAAAACATTCGATAATTTTGTAATTTGTTTATCGACAACTTCTCTAATTTTCTATCGAATTGATACAAAAATCCTTAACGAACTTCAGCTTTTATCTTTTATCAGTTAACTTGAAACAATAATTTAAATGACAAATTCCTTTGACAATTGAAGCTGAGCTCAAAGTTGCTTGAAATTGCTGTTTCCCATGCATAGTATAGCTATTTATCTGAACAGATTACCAGACTTGACTATACTAATTGGCAGCTAATTAGCTAAAATACAACCGCCTCGCTGACTGCAAATCAGCAAAGTACACACAGCGAGCATTTGCTTTGCAAAAATCTTTTGTACGGAGGAAAAATCAAAAAACTTCGCTTTAATGAGGAAGCAGCATCCCATCCCATCGATAAGAATGCCTGAGCTACTGGAAAAATCACAACAATATCAGTTCGAACAAGATAAACCGGTTTCGTTTTCATTCGTTTCTAAGATTTCTCAAAGCTCACGCCACGATTCCCGAGACAAGCCCTGTGCCTTTGTAGTCGCTTTTTTTTTTTTTTTTGTATTTATGATTTACTCAAGTCGAAGTCGAGTTCAAGTTGAAGTTGAGCCTCAACAAGGCAGTTCTTTTATGACCGATTATGGTAGGTACGCAGTGAGCACAAGCCAGTTTTAACTTGATCTCTGAGCTCAGCTTTTTGTGCTGCGTGTGACTGCATTGAAATCTACTGAAAGTGAGAAGATTACTTAAGACTGCTCTAAGCCATGGTTTGGAGTGAAGAACGAAGATTTTTCTTTTTAGAAGCCCTCTAAGTTAAGCTTGAGGTAAAGATTGGGATAAAGATGTAAGCATATTGTTTTAAAACTTTTTAAAAGATAGAGATAAGTTCCCAAATTCTTTGAAAATTTCTTCTATTTCCGTAACTTCTCTAAGCTTTGTTTATTTTTTACTTACTTAAAATATATTAAAGGAATATTTAAATTTTTTATCATTTTTGAACCCATTTGAGAGATGCTTTTGTATCTAATCAGCAGATTATAAACAGCCCGAGACAAGTGCTACTGGCAGAGCACATAAACTCCTTATAAAAGTGAAGAGAATGTCTGTTTATAGCTGTGTCCCAATGAATTGCTAAGCGCCTCTAATGAGATACCCCGCTTGCGTGGGCGTTTGGGGTGGCACGAAGCGTTGTCAAGTATAATTTAATAAATTTATGATGATTACAACAATGAAGCGCAGAGATTGAAAGACTGCAGCGCAGCCACATACAGAATGTACACCCACAAAAGGCAATCTGATTGTAGGAGTGCTCTAGGAGGGCGTGCCACAAGGGCAACAGCCCTCAGGGTTGGGGGCTGGCGGAGTCTTCTACTTACAATTTGCAATGGCAACGCTCGAGAGTTGAACTCGAGTTACACTCGGAAATGCTCGTTTATACGAATTAATCATTCAAAATTGCTTTGACACTTAGCAACGGCTTTTCACATGACCCGATGACTAATACAAAAGCCCTTGATGCGGACAACAGCAACAACAACAGCGGCAATTTTACAGGGTGCACAAACACAAACATAAAGAAAGTTTTTCATTTTCGCATTTATGTTCTTCATGTACAGCGAAGCATAACAAAGCAAACACAAAAGCTTACACACACACACACACACACACACACAGCCGCGATAAACGAAAATGCTCCCAAAAAAATGTATTTTGACATAAAAACATACAACAAAACATAATGTTGGCGCTCCCAGAAAAGAAACAAAAACAACACACACACACACACACAAGCATACGAACTAAAACAAAGATAGAAATCAAACTATGCGAGAGTGTGGAGGAGCGTGTTAGCTAAGCATACGAAAAGGCAATGTACTCTCCGCTCGTGTCGGCGTAGTAGTGCCTATTGAAGAACGGGAGAGTGCGAAAAGAGAGCAGAGTGAGCTTAATCTATGTGCATTGCCATAGCGCGTTGCGTGCTTTATTTTAATACACTTATATTTAAAAAGCAACAGAACAGCATTAGAGAGAAGACAGGGCCGGCGCTGCAGCTATGAGGGTTGGGCCGCAGACGAGGTATTTGGAAAATGAGTTGGGGAAACAAATATCGAAGTAATACAAAAAATAATAATAATAAATAATAAACATAATAAATATAAATAATAATAATTACATTTAATACTAGATAAAACTACAAATAACTAAAATAATACTAAATATAAATTAAAATAAATATAAATAATTAAAAGTAAATATTATAATAGTAAAAATTATAATAAATAAAAATAAAAAAAAAATAAAATAAATTTATAAAAATAATAAACAAAAATAATAATAAATTAAATTAAATTAAATAAATAAAATAATAACTATAAATAAAATAAATAATATTGGAATAATAAATTATCAATAAAGAAAGGAAGCAAAAATTAATAAAAATAATAATAATTACGTAAAATGATTTTTTGATCATCTATTAAATTGTTTAAATATTTTTATCATTCAGCATTTAAATTATAATATATATAATATACATTTATATATGTTTCTTCCATTTGAATTTATTTTACTAATGCTTTCACTTACCCGCTGCAGCGCTCCTGTACTTCGCCATTGAACGCAGCCGTCTGGCCGCTGTCTGCGGACAGTCGGAGAGACAGATTGGGAGAGGCGTTCGCTGTGCTAGCGCCGTAGGCAGCAGCAACAACTGCCACCAGAAGAGCAATTTCGGATGACGCCTGCAAAGCGCCCACCCTCTGGGGGAGGCCGCCCAATGCGAAGAAGCTTTCCGTTTTGGCCGCTTTCAGTTGTTGCTGCCATTGCTTCTTGTTGCCGTCAAAAGCGTTCAACAGCTGTCTCTGTGCTGTGCGCGAATACTCGTATCGCCTATAGCTTTCGCGCTGCACTTGTGAGTGTGTGTGTGTGTGTGGGTTGACTGAGAGGCGTTGAGAGCGTTGCAAGTGTGAGTGTTGAGCAGCGCAGTAACTGAAGACGGCGCTGTCGACGCTGCTGCCGCTGGCGATGTCGGTTTGGCCACCACAAATTGTGGTTCAGTTGGTGATCTTTCGCCGAGAGCGCAACACGCAGCACGCAACGAGAGTCGATTAACAGTTATAGCTAGCCGTGTGTGTTTGTGTGTGTGCCCGTGTGTGCGTTTGCATTACATTGTATTCTCATTACGACAAATATTGGGATAATAAATTACCTATAAAGAAAAGAAGCAAAGTTCAAAAGAAACTCGAAATACGTGCCGATTCCTGCTGAAGCGAATAATCAGAAAGCAAAGTTTTATTAAGAATCAAACACACTTATTCGAATTCAAATTCGAATCCGAATTCGAATTCTTACGTACCCCGTCCACTGTGCACTGTCCGTTGTCCACGTCCACGTGAGCAGCGAATAGCAAACGCAATCAAAATACGTGAATAAATACACATTCATATATATATATATATATATAGTCGCATATATATATTTATAAATAAACTCACGACTTGTAATAACCGCTCGAATACGCAGAGACAAAACACACACGTCAGAGCCAAGGCAAGAAAAGAGCGCCAAACCGAAAATGTCGAAGAACAACGGTAAAAATGAAAAATATGAAAATCAATTCCCTCAGCCTCAGAAGAAGCAAACCTTCTCGGAGATGATCTACGATCCGCGCGACGGCACCATTTTCGGTCGCACCAGCAAAAGCTGGGGTGAGTTTAACACAATAAATCAATTATAAAATAATAAATAAGTATGTACTAGTATAATAAACGTAAATCACACGCGGAGTTCAGCTGAAGTGCAGCAGCGCCCTCCCCCGTCACACACACTCGACTAGTGCTGAAAGCTGAGCTTCGCGCGAACTTCTTGCAAAGGACAGAGCACAAACGCGCTCTCCCTCTGTGCTCCTCTTCCGCTCTCTTCAAATGCACAGCTTATCTGAGAGTCTAGCCTTAATCCACTCTCTTGTCAGCTCTCGCTCTCGCACACACTTTACTACGGGATTACGTAGATTGGCCCTACGCTAATCGAATGCCAAGTCACAAAGAAGAAGAAAGGCGAAAGAACCGAATGAGTAGAATGTTAATATTTACATACGTATGTATGCTGCATACATACACATACATGTAGGTGTGTAAGTGTGTGTACATGCAATTCGGTCATTCGAAAACGAGTGCAAATAAAATATACGCTTATCAGCTCCCTCTCTCTCTCTCTCTCACTCTCTTTGAGCACATGAAATGCAAAACAAGCTTTAGATGTCATTGCCATATGTAGAGTCTTTTACGAGCAGATAAAACTCGAAACTAGATAAAATTTATATATATATATATATTCCGTATGTGCCAGGCAATTTAATTAGAATTAACATTTCTAATATACTATATTATATACATACGTAGACCCACACACGCTTTCTTGATCTTTTGCGGTTTGTACTGTGCATAATCATTAGTTTTTAACGACGTAAAAAAGCTATTGTAAATTGCATATGCTTTAGCAATTTATATGTGAATTTGCAAGCGATAACAAAATATTTTTCTAATTTTAAATAAATAAAAAAACCTTTTTTTCTGAGAATTTCTGTGATAAAAAAAATGAAATATCAAGAAATTTCAGTGCCCTAATTTCTCCAATTCCATGTTTAATTTTAATATGTTCAATTTTATTCTTAAAATCATGTAAAGTTCAATTTGCTGGTCTAGAAAACATTACTCATCTAAAAAATATTGTTTATTGCCTCTGAGCATGATTCATATTCGTATATAGGAGATAATGCTCTATAAATGTAAAAAAAAATGTCAAATTAAATTTAATTAAATATCAATAAATTTTCAAAATTCTTTTTTTTTATAGATTAAGAGTTCACCTTCTTGCCAGCTAAATCTATTTAGATTTATAAAAAAATCTCTTTTTATCTCAATATTATCTTTATAATTTTGCCCCATGCTCGCAAAACTCTTCCCTTATCTCTTTCTTCTACTACTGCTCTTTCTCTCTAATATATATTTAAGATTTAATATATATTTAGAATATTTAATCTAATTCTTCGGTCATTGAATTCTGTGGGCCTGTCTAAGTTTGCTCAAAGTTCAAAGTTGCAAAATCAAATCAAATTTCTATATTGGCATAATGAATGACGTATGAAATATATCTACTATATTATATTTACTTTTCGAAATTCCTATTGCCAATGCTCTGCGGCTCTACATGCAGAGGCATATGTATAACTATATATCTATTGCTATTTGTGCTCACGAAAGCAAAACAACCATTTTGGCCTTTTCGACCCAAAATAAAAGATATAAACTGTAATGCCAGCAAAAACACGGACGCACGTATGAGAAATAGAGAGACAAAGAGAGAGAGAGAGAGAGAGAGAGAGAGAGAGAGATAAAAATATGATATAGAGCGCGCTAGAATCGGCGCCTCATTATCTATTTAATGCTGTACTTGAATGAGGCATCAAATTTTGTTATTGTAATAAGTACTGCAAACATATTCAAGGTTTCTCCTCTCTGGCTCTCTCTCTCTCTCTCTCTCTCTCTCTGTCAGCATATATAACAAGCTATCTATAAGGAGAGCTCTTTATTTTGTAAAATTCACGCCCAAAAATTTATGTAAAAATTTCCTAGCGAAAAACAGCCATAAAAATATAGAAAAAATAAAAAGAAAAACATATTATTATTATATTATTAATAATATTATATTAAGTTATTTATAAAATACAGAATTCTTTTAATGGATATAAAGAAAATACAAATATATAAAATTTATAATTATATTTATGGAAAAAATATATATTTTATATAATTAATGCTACTTCAATATTATTTATTTTATATTATTTATGCAACTGCAAAATATAATAATATTTATTTTTTATTTAAATTTAATAATTTACTTTATTTCGTACAATTTTAATTTTAAATATTATGCTCATTATATCTAGATTAATTTATTTTATATTTACACTTTTTATTGCTCGCTCGCATTTGTTTGTTTATTTATGAATTTACCCCCCAAGCGTATATTCAAATTAATTATTTATTTATGAGTTTGGCTCGTAATACTCGTAATGCCTGAAAAGTTATTAGCTGATATAAGAACTAAATGGGCCTTAAATTAAAGCCAAAAATTTGTTTAATTTACTCAGTTTACGAACCTAATTAAATTCCACATTAAAAGCGTAAATGCTCCACATTATTGAGGCTTTACTGTTGCCAGTTTTGACATGCCAAATCCTAGGCATGGCCCAGGCCTTGCTGACAAAAAAACCCTTTGGCACAGACACGCCTGCCTGTGGTCTACCTCTCTATGGCATTACCTGCACATTATCAACTCACACACGCTTCGCGTCCTTCGATTTTTTCTATCATTAAATCTATTTCATGGCTCCAATTTTAGTTCTGTTTTCTCCCTTTTTTGCCAAGTACAAAAATAATAATTATTAACGTATGCCCGAGGCGAGTCCATTAAATAATTGACATGCCGCTTCAAGGCTGGGTCAGAATATTAAAAATCCAAATTGATTAAAGGCAAAAATCGATGATGAAACACTTCGACTTTGGGGGACTAATGGCATTGTACTAGCTACAAGTAAAAGATATTAGTATATAAATCTACTTTAATACAAACCTAATTAAAAATCCCCATTGTTTTCATAGAATTCGCATTACATCACGAACGGATGTCAAACAAACAGATCTATAGAGAACATCGAAACTATCCAACTATTCTATAATATCTATCTCATGATTAGAACGAAAATTTGTTGAAAAAAAAGAGACAAAAAATAGAAGAAAAAAATTATAAAAACAAAATAAATTAACAAATGCTACAATTTTTTGTTTTTTTTTTTACTTTTTTGTGTATTTTGTTGTTGTTTTTTAAGCTTTGTGATAGATGATATCAAACCGGTTCAACGGCTTTTTTGAAATTGCTGGAAATGCTTTCGTTACAAATGCTGCTGCCAGCAGTTTTTTTTTACTCTTTAGTGAAGAAGTTTGAGGGGTATATGGGTTTTATGCAAAGTTGGTTTTGCTTAAGATGGAAATTTATTAAATTTTATTAATTTAGTTGAGCATATTTAAATCCTTCTTATATATCAGAAGTCAAATTGAGCTTCTACAGTTTTCTAGAATTACCAAAGGATATAATAATTATCTTCGCTGCAGAGCTATATACAAAAGATTCAAATGTAGTTTAATGGAAATAAATATAAAATATATAAATAACAAATCAATAACTAATTAATAAAATAAAAAATAAATATTTAAATAAATCTTCTGTAGTTGAAGTTTTATGTATTTAAATTAAAAATAAATAAAATAAAATATATAAAAATGTTGATTCAAAAATATACAGAATACATAAAATATAAATTATATAATAAAAAAAATAAAATATATAAAAATTTTTATTAAAAAATATACTGTATTCTGTATATAATAAATAAAATAAAATATAAAAATATTTATTAAAAAATATACTGTATTCTGTATATTTTTTAATAAATATTTTTATATATTTTATTTTATTTATTATTGAAGTTATATTTTATGTATTCTGTATATTTTTTTTATTAAAGTATAAATTAAATAATAAATAAAATAACTCAACAAATATTTATTGTTAATATATAGAGTTACTCTGTTAAATGGAAAACTAAATTTAAAAACTTAATTTAATGAATTATATTTTTTATATTTATTTTATGCGAGTATGATAGATAGTATGATAGAGTAGTTCTTAGCCAGATATAATATATTTTGAATATATATATATATATATATATATATATATATATATATATATATATATATATATATATATATATATATATATATATATATATATATATATATATATATATATATATATATATATATATATATATATATATATATATATATATATATATATATATATTTTATTTTTTTTTACTTTGCATTTTGTTTGAGAAGTTTGTGTTTGTGCTGCGTTTTTTTCATATTTTTTGGGTTATTTCTTTATTTGTTTATCTTTTCTTTTTCCCCTTTTCGAATGTTGGTTTCGTTTTAATTGTGTTGCATTTGCAGCGGCGACAAAAACAAAACCAACAACAACAACGACAGCAACAGCAACAGCAACAGCATAAAGAACAGTTGGTTGGCAACACCTGTGTATGTCAATTCAAGTTCTGGCTAAAACCAGTTTTATCAGCTAATTGCTGCATCGCGGTCTCGAGGGTCATTCCACTGCCCTTCGCTCCCCTTAATTTGATTTTAAACCCCACCCACAATCCGCCCCCCCCTGCCTCCCGCACCCTTGCCTTCAGCTTAGTCGACAGCTCATTTAGATGTTGAGAGATGCAACAGACACACACACGCACACATGCCATGCATGCCACACACACGCACACACACACACCCATACTCTGAGTGCGTGCGTGTGTGTTCGTGTTCCCGACCCAGTTAATACACGATTTATCGCTTTGATTATTTCCTGTCCAATTAATGCACAGGAAAAATCGCTAATGTGCTCAAAGCTTTTAGCTTTTTGTTATATTTTTCGTAGCCTTCAGATTATAACTGCTATATACAGGCTAGGGTTGGGTTTGGCAGAGAACCAAACCAAACCAGAACCATAACTTTAATCTAAAGATATATGTATATATTTTGTTTTATTTAAATTTCTTTTTTAATTTTATAAATATTTAAATACAAATATATATGTATTTATTATATATTTAAATATTTTATTATTTTTATTTAATTTCATATATATTTTTTATTCAGTTTCTTATTCCTATATCTTCTTCAAAAATTTTTATAGCTCACACATGCTTCAATCAAATTCAAAGAATCTTTCTATAAACAATTAAAATTGCTCAAATTTTTTTATTGACTTTCCAAGGCTACAAAAAACTTTAGCGAATTCGAAAGCAAAGGCAACAAAAGTGGCCCAAAAAGTTGGCCAATTGTTTGGGAGGGGCCCAGTGTTAGATGAATTGACAAACGTTTAGCCAATCAAGCGAAAAGTGGGCAACAGGGATAATATGTGAAATTAATTCACTTAAGTATGCTTTAGGCATACATATACAAAGAGAGAGAGGAAGGAGAAGGGAAAGGGGGGTGGATGGAGGGAGAGAGAGGAGGGAACATTCTGCGAGTACTTAGAAATGAAAACAGACGCTGATGACGCATGGGCAAAGGGTGTGCCGTGGCTAAACACACGAAGGATTTGGCCAGGACAGGCCACGGACCTGGCCTGGGAGGTGCGGGGTTCTAGTGAGCGTGGCGACCATAACAAAATAGGCGCCAATGCGACGCGCGCTATTTGGAGCGCCTTGAGGGTGGCCCGAAGAACATGGCTGCCTCAAACCTCGATTGAATTGGCGCATAAATGTTTGTCTATCATGAAAGAGAAGGCAGGAGAGTGAGTGACAGAGAGAGAGAGAGAGAGAGAGAGAGAGAGAGAGAGAGATGTGGAGGTGGCTGCTCTAATGAGTATAATGATGACATACGCACAGCAGTTGGGGGCATGAGAAGTGAGCGGCAGTAACTGTTGCTTGCCTGGGCCCCTCTTCCCCTCTCCCTACCCTCTTCCTGCTCAGCTCTGAGAGTCATCGTGCCTGAGGCACATAAATCAAGAAAATTCAAGTGAGTTGCCTTTGAGTGGGCGGCTCAGGCACTCAACGCTCAGCTCTACACATGCAAATGAAAGCCAATTGGATCGGGCTGAAGGTTCGGCAACTGAGGCCCAACCGATTTAATAAGCGAGTGGGTAAATGGAATATGATTAGAAAGGGTTTGGTTTGTGTTTTTTAAATAGAAAAGAAGACTATTTAGCAGGCACAATAAGAGCCTAGAATCTTAGAGGTTATATATATGATATATGATATAACCCTTTAGTTTTTATAATATAATATAATAAATTATATATTTACTCTCTATTTAAGTGAGATTTGCTCATTTAATATACTATGCCTCAGGTACATTTTTCCCAAACCAAATATTGCTCAATCAACTGTTCCATACTATATCAATAATTATAATATATACTCGCAGTTGATTATCAGCTTTAAGTTTGTCAAGCTCATTAGGTACTTTATTCCAACTGCTCCAACTACAACTGATGCGAATCTAAATCAAATAGAATAAGAGCACATATATCTATACCCAATATATACACATATATACATATATATATATATATATATATATATATATATATATATATATATATATATTATATATATATATATATATATATATAAATATAGCAACTATCAGTTAGTAAACAAGTTCATAGCACACATTTCCCACATTTAGCTAGTCGAGGGGGCTAAACAACTGGGAGTCCCACGACGGCAAATGGTGTGAAATCGCACAACTAGCCAAAGGTAACATAAAACACACACAATAACAACAGCAATTCAGAGCAAATACAGTAAACACTTGAAGTGAAGAACAGCTGACTACCACAAGCCAGCATAGACCAAGCTTAAATTGAATAGAATTCAGAGTTCCTTCGCTAAACCTGTCCGTCTTATCGAGTGCCTACTGTACTTGGCTTTTTGAGCCATATGTGCGCTCAGCGGTCAGCTAAATTATTAACTTTATTTAGCCTTCGTTGAGGCGCTCAGATGTCGAGCAACTGGACATGCTAACGTGCCACAGCCAGGCCACAAGGGTAGGGGGTGTGAGGCATCTAGGGGTTGGAGGTGCCCAAGTGTTCTATATAGGTCACGGGCTCTTTAAGTTTGTTTACCGCATCGCCAGAGACCAGCGCAGCTTGAGTGTTATTATTAAAACTTGGCGTCCAGTTGCACAAACCCTGCTCAGAGGCACCCCTACACCTACAGCCCCACCCCCACCCCTACTTCCTTTGTTCAGTGCATTTGAGCCATAAACAAGGTTCCAGATGAATCGTGTTTACTGTTACGAGCCCAACTGTACTTACTCGCCTTTTTATGTAAATAATAGAGGGGGAGCGAAAGAGAGGGAGAGAGAGAGGGGCTGTCGTTGGGGTCAAGCCCTACATGTGCCACACGCACTTTCCGTGTGACTTATGCCAATGCAAACTAAACTCAACTGGTTAAGATTGCTGTTTTTCCGTTTGCCTGCTTTTTCAGCTTGGCCAAAAGCAATTCAAATTAATTTCAATCGATTCGTTTAGTTCAGCAGAGAGATCGTTATGTATAAATATAGCATGATGTTAGCTCAGGATTTATGTTTTATGCAAGGTATATGCATGACTGTATGAACTATGTGCATTTTCGGAGATATAAGTATGAAATTGGGTAATTATAAAGATGGATGAAAGATACTTTTGCTACATGCGAGTACCTCAAGATCATCTCATATATGTTCTATCCATAACTATGATCTCTCTGAACTCTGTTTGCTTTGAAGATATGCAACTGAAATTTGGTCTAACCAGATAGGTAGATATTTAGGTTAGCTTCAAGTAGGTTTATTTTATATATGATTCTTTACTCTCTATATGAATACAACTAAAATATATATTTACTCTCCATTAAAAGTAGATTTGTATATATAATATATGCCTTTTCCCCCTATATAATGTGCAGCCTCTTCTTAAGCAGCCAATTTCTGTTTTATTTCAGTTTTCGTTTCTAATTTTCTATCGCAAAAATAATTATGTTTGCGCTGCTTTTCAATTTACATTCGCATGCGTCAAATATCGCCTATAGAACAGCTTTTTGGCCCGATTCTATAATGCCATCCATTTGGCAGCTTGCCTTGAAATATATTTCATTCGACACATCTCTCTCTCGGGCTACCTCGCTCTCGCTCTCGCTACCTTCCTCTCTCTCTCTCTCCCTCTCTCTCAGTCAATTACGAAAATAGATGATCTAGAAGCAGCAGCAGCCGAAAACTCTTGAAATTATTATTACCAACAGCAAAGAGTTCAGCTACCCTAATTCGAATTGAGATCTCGAAGCGGAATATGAAAGATAAAAAGATTTTTGTATTATGAAACTTGAAGTAAACTTGAACCAAGAGCAAGCAACTTGAACCAAGGAAAATCTAGAGTCCCAACATAACATCTGTATAGAAACTCCATATCTCAACTTCTTTATACTATATAGATAAATCGAACTAAATTATTCAATAATTATTGAATACTAATTATACTCTATATATGTAGTTTGCCCAATCCTGACCTTTTGAGCCAGCTCCAACTCCATGGGGGCTTCATGTCAATGGCCAAAGCAAACTAATTGAGTGCCAAGTAATTGCCTTTGGGCCAACCAATTTGAAGACAATCTTTATGTAAATGTCAGCGGAAAATGGGGGAAAATTGTGGAAAACTACTGCACAATAAGGAAATGACAAACAATTTGATGGGCTGTAAGCAACGGGACAGCTCGAACTAACTGCAGGCCATGAATGATCTGAATCAAGGCTAGATAAAGCGCGTGCCATTTACTAGAAGATATATATGATATATATATGTATGATATATATGTATATGTCTATATACGATATGATATACATACATATATCACATGTACAGTTTGGCTATCCATCATATTGAACTAAGTAATTGTGCGAGTCATATGCAAGTTGCTTGAAGTAAATTTATCGATTACAGTCAGTAGACAAGGGAAAAGTATTTATATCTTATAGAGTGTGTGCAGCTATCTGTGTGTGTGTGGTGAGTGTATGCTGGTATGTGTGTGTGCGTGCATGTAATTTAACATTGGTGAAGACATAAGAATGTTGGCTGGCTTCTAATCGCAGTACATACGCCTTGATATTGGTAACGCACGCGCTGCAGGCGCCCACCTCGACTCGTACTGGACGAACATACAGACAAAGAGAGAGAGAGAGAGAGAGAGAGAGAGAGAGGGAGAGAGAAAGGAACAGACAGATAGATAGACAGTCAGCCAGTCTGACTGACTGGCGTCATACGCCCAGCGGCACTGGCGTCTGGGCCAACAGCCAACCCCGTGTGGTCATTGCCAAACTTATTTCCTTGTACTTGAAAGCAATTCATTGCTTTTTCATTTCGGTGCCGCTTGGTAACAGCACACGATGGAGACTGATTGACTAACAGATACCCTAACTTTCAGAAATAGGTTACAAGAGCCAGCATCAAGTTGGAGTCTGTAGCTACGCTAAATTACGATATACATACATACATACAAATTGAGAAATGAGTCGAGTACAATTGATATTTATCGATTTGAAGCATATCGATAACTAAACTTAGTTTCAAATAATTAACTACATAACATGTAAGCAGATTGATGTGATGAAGTCGCTGCGCATTTATGCCTGGTATACATACAATTATCGATATTTATCGATAACTGAAAATCATTATAAGAAATCAATGGAGTAAAATAAAATTGATTTAACTAACATATAGAAACCTAGACTTTAGATCTAATCAATTGTCTCAGCTAGTCTGACTTCACCGATAAGTATCGATAGTATATCGATTAGTTATACAATCTCTCATATATATAAATCTAATTAAATTTATTGCTAATATACACTATGCAAATATTGGTAGAGCCGTAGCTAATATCCTTTCGACCCTCTAAGCAGCCCAAGTATACAAATTTAATGAAGCCAACCCGACCCGGCCAGAGAGCTGGCCACAACTCAATACAAAACTACTTGTCTATCCAATATGGAAAGTCGTTTACTGACATTGATTACTTATTGATAGATGTATTTTCGATTTTTCACTCAACGCTTTTTGTTTTTCTTCCATCGCGTTTAGTTTTTGCTGCCTGCTGTACTCGACATTGTATTCGATATTCATTCATACGATTAATTTGTGTGTTTTTGGAATTCGAAACGCGAGTCTCGCTTTTTAGGTTGTTGCCGACGTTGCGTTATTTATGCAGTCGGCCAAGGGGGTTGGGGCTACGACTGGGGCTACGACTGGGGCTGGGGCTGGGCATCCATTCAATGCGATTGTGGCAAACGAGCAAAAACTGGATACTCGCTGACGAGTCGTCAATGCTATTGACATTGAAATAATCGTAAACACAATCGAATAATGCCTATATACAAAGACCCATATACCATCGGATACATATGTATATATAGCTCTCTATATACGCCTTTTCAGTGGTCAATAGTTGGTGCCATTTGTTGTTCTTCTTCCTTTCTGTTTGTTGTTTCTATTGTAATTACTGCATTTGCTGCGGTTTTTATCCGGTTTTCAATCGGACCACAGCAGGAACGTAGTAACTAACGCCCTTGCATCAAGAATTTATAAGCAACAGCAATAACAACGGCAACAAAGTGTTGCCAGTTGCAATAATTGCCATGTTTAGAATAGATCGAAAATTCAGTCTAATTGTTATCGATTACTATAGGAAATTTATAAAAATGTATATATAAAATCGATTACTCAGAATATTATCGATTCAATTTTTAAATTTTCTTTCCCTTTGCAGGTCAACTTTTCCTGTTCTACCTGATCTTTTATATCATCCTGGCCATATTGTTCACCATATGCATGCAGGGCCTGTTGGCCTCAGTGGACAATGACAAGCCCAAATGGCAGCTGGAGGATTCCCTCATTGGCACCAATCCCGGCCTGGGCTTTCGGCCACTGAGCGAGCAGACCGAACGCGGCTCGGTGATTGAATACGACAGAAAGAAGACAGCTGAGGGCGAATATTGGATTGGTTTGGTCGATGATTTCTTAAGGGGTGAATAATAATGTCTATTCTAAATCTGATTGTATATAATATATATATATTGCTCTGCTATATAGATTATAACCACACTGAGGGTCGTCAGATGAAGCACTGCGATTTCAAGCAAACCCACAATCCGAACGATGTTTGCGTCGTGAACACAGACAGCTTTGGGCCCTGCTCGTCGGCGAATAGCTATGGCTACAAGTCGGCCGAGCCCTGCATCTTTCTGAAGCTGAACAAGATTTTTGGCTGGGTGCCCGACTGCTATGATACGGCCATCAATGGCATGCCCTCTGATCTTGTAAATGTCATCAATAATACGGCTCCCGAGGAGGTAAAGATCTATCTATAAATACGGATGAACAAAGGTGTTGGTGCTGAGTGATCGAAATGATAGAGAGTGCGATTGAATGTGTGAATAATGATTGACTGATTGATTGATTTCTAAACAGATTCGCAGACGTTTTAGCAAACTATTTGAATGTGTAAATGATTGACGGAAAGAAGTATCGATTGACTGATTAACAGATATATTGAATGATTCGAAGGTAGATTGACAGCCTGATTGTCAAACAGATTGAATGATTGATTGAAAATGAGTGATGCCTTACTGATTGATTGACATCTTGTATAGCTAAATGATTGACAGACTGATTGGACTAGCAAACACATAAGCTGATTATGCATTATGGATTGATTCTGAATGATTGATGATCAGAAAATGATTGAAAGCTATCGTGATTGCTGAACTGTTTAACAAGCCGATTGATTAATTGATGAACAGTTTGATTGACAATATAAATGATTGAAGGACAATATGTTTGTCACTGATAGACAAACATTGTAAGAATGATTGACTGATTGAAAGACTATTTAAATATTTGTATTTATATATCCTCGTATGCTAACGAAACTCTTCTCAACTTTCAACAGCGTCAACAAATCTGGGTCTCGTGCAACGGACACTTTGGCAAGGATAAGGAGAATTTCCAGAATATCAGCTATTACCCCAGCCAAGGGATTCCCATCTACTACTATCCCTACCTCAATCAGCCCGGCTACCTGAGCCCCATTGTTGCTGTGCAATTCAAGGCTCCGCCAAAGGGCACAATGCTGGATGTGGAGTGTCGGGCCTGGGCTAAGAATATCATCTATAGCGGTAGCTTACGCGATCGCATGGGCTCGGTTACCTTCCAGGTGTTGGTTGACTAAGCCAACGGCGAGAAGAAGAACCTGTGTGATTGCTTTATTTAAAAAAAGGAACTTTGTGAAGAAATTCGAGACCAACCAAATTAGCAACGGGAACAAGTTCATTTTTTAGAGCGTTCAAATTTTAAATGTATTGTATATATTTATATGAAGGAAAAACAAAAAGGGGAAATAATATCGACGTTCGTCAATAACAAAGCAAAAACTAAACAAAAAAATAAAAATAAATAAAAACCTCAAAAAAAATGTTACGCGAAATATTCACAAAAGTTTCAATCGTACACCCGCAATTGTTGTTAAATATAGCTTCCGGCTTTTCTTTGTTTTCGCTATTAAGTTTATCATTAAATTAATATTTAATTTATAATTTTGTAAATTCATGTGAAACGTATATATTATTAATTTGTCAGTTGTATTTAGTTTATATTTTCATAAATGTTATTATTGTTGCCTCTCATCAAAATTCTCCATAGAAAACTTATACTTTCTAAAAAATACATCAACGAAATTATAAAATTATAAAATGTTTTATCCCAAATACCCCATAATTATAATGAAATAATGTCCGCGCATCCAATTAGATGTATGAAAAAGTATTGCAAATATTTATATATATATGTATATAAATATATATATATTCTTTAGTGCAATTTTTAGTAATAGCAACGAAAACAATAACAAAGGCAAATTCCAGGCAAATCATTTTGTTTATAAATTTTTAAGCTTTGTTTTTGAGATTTATAGCAATGGAAAATTTTTTAGTAAATTATTTTTTGTTGCATTAACGAATAAATATAATACAAAAATAAATAAAATTGTATTTTTTGTGGGTGCACAAGGCAGAAAAGCAATTAATTTTTATTTTATCTATTAAGTTCAATTTAAACATTTTTAAATTTCAAACTGGCGCCAAACGCAAACACTTTAACAGTCTGTCAGCACTAATTGTTAGTATGCACTCAATGCTGCAGACATCTTATCGATATATCGATAGTCGATATTTCTATTGGCACTGCCAACTTGCCTGCTCAACAGCTGTGTGCACATCACAATTGTGCTGACAGTTTGTCGATATATCGAACAAAAAAATTCATCGGAATTTCTCGTCCAGCTTTTGGCTGTTTACCCTAAGAAAATTGCAATAAACTTGACAAAATCTTATTGAAACAACGATTTGGTGCTGTGCAAGTTGCGTTTATAGCTGTTAGGCGATGGCACAAACGATAGATGTGGCGTGCGTCAAGGAGGAGCACTGCGAGGCCATTTGCAATATGTTCAAGACTCAGGATTGGCAGCTGACGATGCGCCACAGAGATCTGGGCCTGGTCAAGATCGAGCAGGACATGAGCTTCGTGTGGCAGAGCAGCGCCAGTGCCAACATGGACAACAAGCAGCGGCAAGCCGCAGAGAAACAAACACTCAAAAAGTGGGACAGCTACAGACCTGAGTAAATCTGAATTTTCTAATAATTTCAATTCCACGAATAGATTTCAGAACGGCAGCGAAAAGCCCTTCAAGTGTGCCCACTGCCCCAAGGACTTTGCCACGAGCAGCAATCTCAAGGTGCATCTCACGCGCACGCACTCCGGCGACCGGGAGCGACCCTTCCTCTGTCCCACCTGTCCGAAGTCCTTCGCTACCAACGACAACCTGCAGAAGCACATCCGTCGCCACTCGAGCGAGAAGACACTGAGTTGCCCGCACTGCCCGAAGCTGTTCGCCACCAAGGATAACCTGCAGAAGCATATACGGCGGCACTCGAGCGAGCGGACGCTCATCTGCCCGCATTGCCCGAAGGCCTTCGCCACCAACGACAACCTGCAGAAGCACATCCGTCGGCACTCGAGCGAGAGGACTCTCAATTGCCCGCACTGCCCGAAGGCCTTCGCCACGAACGACAATCTGCAGCGGCACATACGCGGGCACACGGGCGAGCGACCGTTCAAGTGTCCCTATTGCCCGAAACCCTTCGCCCAGAACAGAGATCTCAAAGCGCACATCCTGGAGCACACGGGCGAGAAGCCCTACAAGTGTCCCCACTGCCCTAAGGCGTGCGTGCGCAGCGAGGGCCTCAAGAAGCACATCCTGCGCCTGCACAAAGACATCGAGCCGGACCCGACGCAGACCACAGCCAAACAGTGCGTAGACCGTAGATATCTGATCTACCAAATGAAATAACTCCTATATATATCTACATATATATAAATCCTCATTCAGTTGGCAAACGGACAAGACTTTCGCGGCGGACTCGAGTGGACGCGTCTTCATGTACAAATACGATCTGACCAAGCAGACGCGACTGCCCACGGGCGAGGCGTAGAGGCGCCAGAGCAAGTCTTGCCCCACTGAGCGAACTATTGCCAGGAGCACACGAAAGACCTCAGCGCCAGCCCAGAATATGGCCAAAAGCAGAGCGCGTACTTGGCCAAGATCAATATGAAAACTAAACGTTTACTATGTAGCTTTTATAGCCAGCGGAGATCGATGACATATTTCGATGTAGATGTACGAAATATATATAGATATAGTATATCTAAATACTTTATATATACATGTCTATATACCACAACTATATTATGGGCTCATGCAATAGTTACTCTTAATTTATTTTGAAAAAATAAAATGCATTTAAATGTGCAAAAATTATGTTAAATCATGAATTCAGTTTAATTTTAAGCCTCAATTTTTGTTAAACGAATCGAGTTAACTCCAAGTTAGCAACTGGCTCACAAGTTTATGTTAATAATTATCTTTTATGAAATGTTAAACTAGAAATTTTAATTTATTTCATAAGAGTTTTCGAAACAAGGAACACTTGAAACAAAACAAACAACGATCTGAAGTTTTTTCTTATATGTTGAGAGTATTTATATATATGTATATTATATATAATAAATATTCATCGTTGAAATATTTATAAAATATATATATTTATAGCATGAATACTTATTTTATAATATACATAAATATTCATGCCATAAATATTTATTTTATAAATATTTCCATAGTTTCCGTCAGCTGAACTACTATTTGTTAATAGGCATATTGTTCAAAAGTCTAAGAGAAATGTCTATTCTTGATAATACATACAACTAACTGAAGACTGTAGATCAACAGTAGAACAAGTGCGACCTTCGACGCGATGAAAGTAGCTTCCAAATTTTATAAGAGAAATAGTTTCTGGCAATTTGATGCGCCTCGAAGAGCTGATATACAAAGAGAAGAAGAGTATATAGGTGTACAACGATTTCAACCCATATACCTATATCAAAATATGCCTTACACATTAGAGACAGACGAGAAAGAAGCTGTAGAAGATTCACTTTATTTCGAACTGGAGTCCAGTACACACACACAAATCCTAACAATCCTGCAGAATGATCATTCGGCTGCCAGCTCCAAAACATTGCAGATAGATTTAAATTATCATAAAAGTGGATAGAAATAACATTGTGGGTAGAATAATATTGTTAAATTCAGAAAGTAAACAATTAAAGTTAAATATTTAAGAACTTTTAGCATTTCTAGTTAAGGCAATCTGAAATAGATTTCAAATTAAATATTGGCCAAGGTCAAGTCTCTTCACTCATCTCCCATGGCTAATCAATATTAGTAAATAGTTAGTGAATTTATTAAATTTTATTAGTAGGTTTTATTAAATGGGAATTATTGTACCTATATTACAGATATTACAGAATATTTCTTTAGTTCATTATTTGTTGTTGTCTCTTGTGAATTTTGGATCATTATTTATTATTCTCTGTCTCATTTGCAAAACTTGGTTTTCTTTTTTTTTTTTTGATATAGTATAAAGTAATCACAAAATATTATTATCACAATTTGCGGATATAAATATTGTATTCTTTTCATATTATATATATATTTATGTATATTGTTATTTTATATTATATATGCTATTCATTCAATTTCCAATAGTTCAACAATGCGAGTAAAAATTTGTAGCTACATCAAGATTAGATTTTTAGATTTTAGTTGAAGTCGAAAAATTTGAGACGAAATTTGAAACGTTTTTCATTTTGAATAGTTTATAGTCGAAAAATAGGTGCTGTTAGGGTATTGAACAAGTTGGGATCTCTTTCGCTTTGGACTAGGCCAAGGCTTGTTAAGTGTGCTGGGCGCCCCACAGCTCCGTCTCATGGTACATGCGGTAAACATTATCCCTGATTAGCTTGGCTTTGTCTGTAAAATCGTTATAGGCGTATTAGTTGGGCATATTGTTAGTTGGGTTAAATCAAGTATTATAATATATATATGTAGCCGACTCACCCTTGGATAGGTTGAGCGCCACAACATGTTTCTTCAGAAAGTCCAGGCACACGTCCTGGCTGGTGCCCAGGGTGTGCATGTTACACGTAAAGGCACTGCAAGAGAGAGAAAGAAATTGTTAAGAATATGTTTATAAAGCAAGAATAACAAAGTGAATCATATTGCTATATCTATATGAGCTGTCAGCTTCTATCAAGCTTCATTTCCTCGCCCTCTTCAGTTGCCAATTTCATCCACAACGCACCTCAATTGCCGAAATGCAATATCCTCCTGCTCCTTGGCTGATTGTGGCTGGCCCAAGCTGCATTTGCTCGACTTGCGCTTAGCTGCCGACGCTACAGGCGGCGCCTGATGCGAGGAGCTTGTTGGGGACTCAGCGCCATGTTTGCGAGCAGGCGCAGCATCAGCAGCTGCTGCCACAGCCTCCACAGTAACTGTGGCATCTGCCTCCGCCAGGCGCTGTTGCTGCTTGGCCTGCTTGCGCTGCTGGCGGCGCAGCTGTGAGCTCAGCCGATGCTCACGCTCGGCCTGCATGGAGTCGTGGAAGATGGCGTTCCAGAAGCGCGGCTGCTGCCAGAGCGGCTGCTGGCGCAGCGATATGAACAAATACTCGCGATAAGGATCGCAGCCAGGAACTTCAACTAGAAAAATGAAGACAATTTGTTTAGGATTTCTATTACATCAAAGATCCAGATCTACCTTCATGATAGAACAGGAAACAGAGATTCATGAGCACGGCTGCTGGCGCATAATCCTCGCATTCGCCGCACTCAAACAGCGCCAATGCAAAGTATTGAGCAAGTGCATTGAACGTCAGCGTTTCCATTCGTTTCGACTTGTTGCGCTGCTCACTGAGAAACCGCGTGAACCACAGCCGACCCATCTCCAGGCGGAGCAGCACACCGAACTCGGACTTCAGCTCCAGATTGAGTCCAGCCGAGTTGTTGAAGAGCAGCTGAGTGAAATGCTTCATGAACTCCTTGACTGGTTCCTCGCCTGCACGGCAGTCCAAGCTGATTGAGGAGGCCCACGATGGCACAGAGTTCTGCGACTCGGAGCGTATGAAGTTGCGCCAGTCGCTCGACTCCATGCTAGGGCTGGCCTGCAGCTGATCGGGCTCATCGCGCAGACTTGTCAGCGTGCTGCTGTTCGAGGTGCGGCTGCGCGCTGGCAACCGGATGGAGCTGACCTCGCCCCAGGGCTGGCGAGCGATTAGGCCAGCACCACCGCCGCCCTCTGTGGGCGGCTGCACATCGATTTGAGGAGGCGTGGCCGTGGCAGTAGCCTCCAGCAGCTCACTAATGCGCTGCATATCCTTCTGCATGTCCAGCTCGCTGCGGCGAGCGCCCGCAATGGGTCGATGCCGCTCATAGCCGCCCGAATGGCGTGACTCAAACTCAAGGGAATTCGAGTGAGTCGTGCTGCTCACCTCATGGGAACGCGCAGCCGTTTGCTCCGGCAGCGAAACGGAGCTGCTGTCCTCGCTGCTGCTGCCGCTGCTCGACGACGACGGCGAACTGGAGCGCTGCTTGCCGTTAGCGTGCCGCGAGCGAGAGTACTCCAGGCGAGGGCCTGCAAATTATATTCGCACATATAGTTTTTTTCATCAAACAGTATTATAAGAGCTATGTTGGCTTACGCGGCGCCAAGTTCGGCTGCCTGTAGCGGCTCGAGATGATTTCCTCGTGCGCGCGACGCGCTTTAACGCGACGTCCCTCGAAATCGATCTTCGTATAATCAATTGTTTCATCAACTATAGAATTAATTTGAAAATTAGTTAGCAATTTTCAATTTGTATTTCTAAGTGCATAATTAACTAATTTCTACTTACATTTGGGCAAATCTTCGTCATCGTCGTCGCAATAATCTGAATCGCTGCTACTGCTGCTCAAAGTTAACTGTAAATGGAAAAAATGGCTGCACTTAGTAAACGAAGCTGCCACCCTTTCAGAAAAGTTTGCTTGGCGATCGTAAATAATAATAAAATATATAAATAATAAAAAATATATAATAAAAAAATAATACAAAATTTTAATATAAATAATAAAGATTTACAAAGTAGAAATATATTTTTTACAATAAACTTTTATTATCTCGTTTTGCTATTGCCCAGCCCTGCGCTCCCCGCTTGCTGAGCGCTTATTGGCTGTAAACAATGCTTGTAATTTAGTGAAGTGCGCTAAGATTGCACTGACAATGGAGTTAAGTGCACAAATATAAAAAGCGATCAATCACTCTTCGACAGCATTCGAAACAAAAGTAAAATTGATGCAGTAAGCCCTTGTGGCCTTGGATAAGCGCATGCAGTTGGCAAGTCTCAAGGAAGTCAACTAAATTGATTGCTTTTGGCGCTTGCCGCTGCAGCAGCAGCAGCAGCACGAGTGTCGTGAGTGAAAGAGATAGACATAGGCAGCAAACGAGCGAGCGACATAATCCGTAATTAAGAGCTCAGCAAAGAAAAGGAGATGGCAACAGCTGTGCCATTTGCTCTTTAACTCGTTTATGCTGAAGCGTCGAGCACGCAATTGAATTAATTTCAAAGCGACCGAGCGAGCGGCCAATGCTGCGCAGCTCTGTCAGCCTAGAGTCAAGTACAATGAAAACAGCTGAGGCCAACCCCCAAACTGCAGCTGCTGCAGCAGCTACCCCAACAATAATATCCGGGCCAAGTGAAGGTCAAACAAATGCAGCGCAGCCAAAAACAAAAAACTATCAAAATGTCCGTTATTGTTGTTGCCTGCCATCCACCCACATAGACAGACAGAGAGCGCTTTCATTATCAAGGCCTTACCTTGTTCGATATGCCATTGAGCAGCTCGTTGCTGTTGCCCAACACTGTCAAAAATTTGGACTTGAGTGCGCCGATGCTCGGCGTTCGTTCCATAAATAATTTAATTTTCGATCTTTCACCGGCGAACGCTGCCGGCGGTGTGCCCGGTGTGGGCGTGCGAGTGGGCGGTGGCTTAGCGTCGACCATTTCTGTTACGTTTAGCTAGTTGCTTTCTCTAATACTTCTAGTTCTAGTTGTTGTTGTTGTTTTGGCTATTTTTAGCTATTTTTAGCCGTCATTTAATAAGCGTTTTGCGTCTTGTTTGACGCTGACGTTGACGTCGACTGTGACGACGACTGCGACAGCGACAGCGACTGCGGCTTCAAGTATCGATTTTTCGTATATAGCACAAAGCAATTCGTCTCGACATCGCCCTAAGCAGCAGCAGCTCTTCGTCGTCTTCCACTTCTTCTCCCTCTGCAGCTTTGCTATGTTTTATCAAGTTTTTATTTTTTAATCTCGCTGCGACAGGAAATAATCTTTGTGGTTGGTTTTAGTTTTACAGTTATGTATGCAGCTGCCGGCCACTTGAAGCATTTTCCACAATTAAAGCGGCAAAGATTTTCTCGAATTTCAGGTGTTTTACAAGTTTTCCTCTTTCAAATTTTATTTATTTTATATATAGTTTTAGATAATACTCAGGTATTCAGCTTTACTTTTTGGTATATATTTAATTGTTATCTATTTATATATGTATATTATTTATATTTTTTATTTCATTTTTTAAATTTTAATTTATATTTTTTATTTAATTTTCTTTATATTTTTTATTTCATATTCTTGATTTTTATTTATATGTTTTATGTTTTTTTTATCTGATCTGACAAAATTTTATTAATTGGAAAATATTAAAGTATATTTAATTTTTTTTTAAATAATTACTTTTATTATTACTTTTTTTAAACTGTTTTTTTTTTTAATTTATTGTTATATATATTTTATAAATTTTATTCACTGTGTAGCATATTTTCTAAAACTTAAAAAACTTTTTTTGCTTTAAGTAATATTAAATTATTATTTAATATTTATTTATTTATTTATTTATTGAGTTTTTTTTTAATTTTTGGTTCAATATTGTTATTTTATTTTTTATAATTTTTTAAAAATTTTATTTTTTTAATAAACTCTTAAAACACTTGTGAATATTTTAAATATGCTTTATTATTATTTTGCTTTATTAATATTTTTATTTTATATATATTTTTTTTTTAATAATATTTGTTATTATTATCTTTTTTAAGGCATTTCCATATAGTTTATTATTCATGTATAAATAATTAAGTAATTATTTGCTAATTCGTTTTCTCATTTTCATTTCCATTTCCATCCGTTTCATATAGAAACGCACTTAGTATATTAAATTGGATTGTGCTTTCAATTTTTTATTGTCTATGAGCATTACGCAAATGAAATTATGCGCACGGGACACGATTAAAGGCACAGTTTCAATTACAACACTCACACACAGATGAACACTTATACACATATGCACACACACACACACACACACACATATATATATATATATATATATATATATGTATCTCTTTCTATATATATATTAACTACTTTAATATTACACTAAAGCGCACATTTAACTTGTTTTTTCCTCTTTTTTTCACTATTTGCTCAGTGGCAGGGGACCCGTGAAAATCGTTAGGTTTTCACACGCGTTTCACTTGCTTTTCCTACAACGCGCGCTGCGCAAATGCAGCCGAAAAATTGGTTTTGTCGCTTTAAGAATATCCGCGTGTGAAGAGCTACACTTCTCGCATGCGAGAACAACATTTCTAGAAAGCTTTCACAGAGCTTTCACGCAAGAACAACACCAACAACAGCCGGCATTTTGTTTGTTTACGAACAGCTGCCAGAAGCCGAACGCAGCGCACACGATGGCGGGCTCGGCTGCCCAAACAGCTGTAAAACGTGCTGCCGAGCATCGATTGAAAGACGCAGTCGGCGTTGACGTCGACGTCGTCGTGTCGACATCAGCAGCGGGCAAGGTCGAGTCCAAGTCAATGCGATGGTGATGATGGTAGCTCGCTTTGAGCAAAGGCAAGGGCAGAGGGCGAGGGAGAGGGACAGGCAGAGGTACAAGCAGAGACGCAAGCAGTGAGAGAGGGAGAGACAGAGGCAAAGGCAGCGGCACAGGCAGAGACAGATGCTAAGGCAAAGGCACAAGCAAATACACAGCCAGAGACGCAGGCAGAGGGAGAGACAAAGTCAGAGGCTAACGCAGGCAGAGACGCTGACAGAGCCAGAGGCCAAGGCTTGTGTAGGAGTGAAGAGTGCAGGCTTATCGAAAAATGCGTGTTTGCAATTATTGGGCTTCGGCCTTTGTCTGCCTCTGCCTCTGCTTCGCCCTCGACTTCAGCTCTGTGTGGCAAATCCGTTTTGCATGTCAATTACTGTTAGCTCAATTTGCACTTATTACCGCACTCACATACACACACACATACTAATAAAGTATTAGCATTTGATTGACATCACTCATACCACATGTTGCGCCCACTCAAACGGGGAGCCTGTCGCGCGCCGCTAATAATAACGGGCATAATTCGCATTCGCAATTGCTTTTCGTAATTTTATAAATAAATATTATTTGCACACACAAAGAAACGTTTGTTGTTGTTTTCTTTATTTTTGATTTGTGCTCACTCTGCCGGCAGGTGGCGCTGTAGAAGCGTGCGAGCATAGTATTTATAGCAAACAAAATTCCTGAACTTTTCAACTTGTTGCGCTCTCCCATTGATTTAAAGATAAAAAACGAAAACTAACAGTTCCAATATACAAATAAAAAATAAATAAATAACGATATGCAATAAATGAAACAATAAGCAAAAGCGAAGTCAAGGTCAGGCATGACCCTAGGGGTTCATCTATAATTTCTATTTGTTTATCAATTAAGCTACGCTATAATTCATATTTAAATGAATGAGTTAATTGGGCAGAAGACATATTTATTATGGGAAAGTTTTAAAGCAATTAAATCAATGAAAATTTGTAATAAAATGAGTGGATATTGGAAAATAATATTAATAATTTTAATTTTTAAAATTTGTTTTTGTAGTTTTAAATTTATTTGATATATTTTTTTATATTTTTTTTTAAATTTATTTATAAAATAAAAATTGTATTTATATTAGCCACAAATTTTTTGAAATATTAAAATATATATTTTCAGGTATTTTATATAAATTAAAAATTCTGTTGAAATATTAAATTTTTAAAATATTTCTTAAGAGTCAGAAAAAAGTATTTTTAAAATATCTAATTGAAGACAAAATACAGGAAGCAGATGAAACCACAAAATCCATAATTTATTTGAGTTAATTGCAAAAGAAAATGCAGCCAAAACAAAATGTTTAGCAACAGAAGAGAAGATGGGGAATGAAAGAAAATAGAAAGAAATTTTACTCACACGCGTAAGATAAACTAGTCCGGCGTATAGACAGAGTCTGTCTATATGTACGTATCGGACGTAGTATTTATAAAATAAAGAGAAGACAAAGACACACAGATGACGGAGACACATTGAGCAAGAAAATTATTGCGGCGACAACGTCTCGGAAAAACTGGGGGAAAATGTTGTTTAGATAGCGAATAGACAAATCAGTTTGCTGGGAGACGATCGCCGAACGAGACCGTAGCAAAAAATATATATATAAAAATACAATTTCATGTCGAGCGGCTAGACATAGCGCTATATATATATTATATATATATATATATATGTACATATATATAGTATATATATAAGGCTAGCAAAATTTTTTGAGTGCGGCGCGACGTGGCAAGTAAATTCGTATTATGTAAGTGAGCTGGGCCCGAAGCAAGAAGGAAAAATGCAACAAATCACGCTAAAAAGTTCATTAACAAATATAGCTAATAAACCAAAGATATATATATAAATCTGTAGAATATATATTTAAAAAAATAAAAGCAAATAAAAAGTGTGCGCTATAAATAAACACGACTAAATTTAAACTCAAGCGGAATCGACAAACTCTTTGGCTAAAAGTTCAAAACATTTCACAATCTTTCAATAAATAACAAAAATTTAAATTGAATTTTCCGATTTTATTTTTAATGCAAACAGAAAAAAAAGAAAAAAAATTGAAATCAAATTGTGCAAAAATAAACGCAAAATTACATTTTTTTTGGGCAAAGAAATTGAAGTGTTTAAAAATAGTCGTGCGCACGTTCAAGTGTCTGTGTGCGTGTGTGTTGGCTCCCAGGGCAGCTGCCACTAGCAGCAGCTGCCAAGAGAGCGGTGGGAGCAGCAGGTGGAAAATGCGTTGGTCAAGATATAGAAGAAACGATAAATGAAAGACGCAAATGCAACGGAATTAATTTTTAGAGAAAAATACTAAAATAAAATAAAATAAAATAAAAATAAAATAAATATAAATATATAAAGATATAAATATAGAATGGAGAATATATAGTAAACATAAAATTTAAATAAATTAAAATTAATAAACATATGAATAAATAATAATAATAAAAGAAATAAATATGTTAATAAATCTTGTAAATAAAATTTCGTTAAAAAGTCTAAAAGTGTAAAAAGTAAAAGTCTAAAAGTATAGTATACTTGAAATAATAAATATAAAAAAACTTAAAAAAAAGCTGAAATGTTCACATTTTCATATTCATATTCAAATCTTGTATTCCTGCCCATTACAAAATATTGCTTATCTTGAATATGTCCAAAATATCCCATAATGCCCGCCCAGCGCCATAGCATATATCTATCTATGTCTATGCAGACTGCATATAAGCAAAAATAAAAGAAAAACAAAAATAAAAAAAAAACGTTTCGAAAACTCGTGTGCAGTATATTTCCTATTACAAAACTTTCAACATGATCTATATCTGTCGTGCAACAAGCGTGCTATGCTCTCTCTCTCTCTCTCTCTCTCTCTCTCTCTATGAGCTCTCTGTATGTTCTATCTGTTAGCCCTCACTATCTACCCTCTCTCTTTATTTTATTTGTCTAATTTTATTACATTTTCTTTTATCTTGATTTTAAATTTCTCTTAATTCTTGCTCTCTTGCATATTCTCTTTATGCTCTCTCACTCTCTTTTTACTTCTCTCTCTCCTCTCTCTCTCTCTCTCTATCCTCTTTTTCATACAATTTTCTCTTGCTCTCTTTATTTCTCTCTCTCTCTCTCTCTCTATCAAAATCATTTCCACTTAGGCAAGCTGTCAGCGCGATAATTGAGTCACACGAGTTATTTCCTTTCGCTTAATTTCGCAGCGTTTCATAAACAACAAAAATATGAAATTTAAAATTTATAGCAGCGTGCATAAATACCCTTTAAATTTAATATAGAATATTCATGAATTAAACAATTAAATTTTAATATTTTTAAATACTTCTTCAAACTTGAAAGTCCTTTAAAAAAGTATTGCCAACTTTTTAGCGCTTTGGGTTTACTTCAGATATAGTTGAAATTTCTTAGGCTATTTATTTATTTTTTTTTAGCTCCTATTCACTTGAACATTAATATCCTAATCCTAATCAGTTATTGAATATTTGGAATTTTTTTATATTATTGATATTTCTTTATTTTCCCCTATATATAGAGTATGTCTTAGCCGTCTTTTCGACTTTCATTTATGACTTGTTTTCGAATGCAGCAAAATTTTTGGCCTATTTTATATTTATATATTTGGTTTATTCGTGGAACAACTCTGGCAGCGTTTGGGTGTTTGCATTTCGCATTGCAACTCAACTTTTTTTGGCAGAGCTGGCTAAAAATATTGAAGGAAAACGTGAATATCGAAGATATATGTATATACATTTTGTACTTTTGTGTAACTGAATATGAAGTGATTTGAAGTGGTTTAGGGATATATATAGAGATATATGCATAAATCTATTTAAAATGTATTCGCAACTAAAAGATATAAAATGTTTTGAAGATATATAGAGAATATATAGTTAGGAGATTAGAAAATAAATAAATATATATATATTTAGTAACCATAACTGAGATTTGTTTCATATATATATTCTTTATAGCCTATAAAAAATACATATTTATATCTCATATAGACTGAAATCTAAACAGATTCAATCTTAATATAAAAAGCATATACAATTTGCATAAATTTTTATTATTTTCTTTTGTTTATTTCTTTTTACATAATGCGCCCCAAAAAATGATGTCCCGCAGCAGATCAAAATAGAAATAAGAAGAAGAAGCAGCAGCAGCAGCAAGACAACAACTGTAGCCGACAAAGCTAACGACAACTATAAAGATGACGACACACCAATTGCTCAACAGGAACGTGCGCACAATGCCCGACTGGGTGGTGAGTGTTAGCCGAAGAGAAGAACTTCCTCTCTAAACGAGTATCTCAAGTCTACTCTGGCTAACAATTTGAGAGTTTTCCATTTAGAATGAGGCGAATGATCGCATTGGACCCAAGCCGCCGCCAACGCCCATGAATGGCAATGCGTCCATGAATGGAGCTCAGCTCAAGGTGCCGGCACTGCCTCCCAAAACGAAGAACACACCCGAACCCGACTACGAAGTCATCGAGTTCTCCAACCAGCAACAGTACTCAAATGAGCCCATGAAAACCACACAGATCCGTACCAAAACGCCAGGCAAGTGGATCGAATTTAGGAGATAGCAATGAAGAACTTAAGGGTTAATCTCACAATTTACTCCTAATATTACACCGATAATTATTCCGAATGTACTGCGAAATTTAAATTTATGCCATAACTTAATTCGAATTTTACTCCAACAATTACTCCGAATCTTATTCTGGATATTTACTCCAATTAGAACTCAGAAATTATTCCAATAACTTGCTCCTACTTTTATTTCAACAATTACATCGAGTTTCATTCCGAAAGCTTATTCCGAAATTGACTCCGAAACTTTTCCCATTACTTACTTTGAGCTTTACTACGATTATTACTCCTAATCATATTCCGAAAACTACTCCGAATTTATATTTTTATTCCTAATTTTACTCCGAATTTATTGAAAACCAAACACCTTTATATAGACAATAAACTGAAATGCACACTCTGTGGATCCCAGAACCCGTGGGTGACCTGCGCCGAGTGCGCTGGCCAAATCTTTTGCGCCTCATGCGACGACATGTTCCACAAGCATCCCAAGCGCAAGCAGCACATACGCAAGGCAAGCTCCGAATGACAGCTCTACTACATACAGTATTATAATAATTATTATCTGTGTTACTTAGGCTGCCGAACAGGGCACACCGCCCATACCACCCAAGGCGGGTGCTGGAGGCGCTCCACCGCCGGTTGCACCACCGCGACGCAGCAAACGTGGTTTGTTGACACCGTTTCTGGGCCGCAAGGAACAGGTACGACACTGCACGATTTCATAAGCCAAAAATCAAAATTAAAAACCAAAAAAAAAAAATTAAAATAAATGAAAACATGAAAACAAACTTTGTACTAGACCGAGCTTTGGGTGTACGTCGGTGTAGTTAGAGCTATCTATTTAGTACCAGTTTGTAAACCACTTTGAATGCTTCAATAAAACAAGAACAACAACCAAATCAGAAAAAGAAACCTTACTGCTGCCTGCCCAACTACAACAACAACAAAGAGAACCAAAATCGAAAAACGAAAAAACTTCTTTGCAGATGTTGCCACCGCCCTCGCCCACGCCCTCGCACAAGTCCTCCGGCGGCTGGCGGGGCCCAGCAGCTGCGCCGCAAATGAACAATCGACCGTTGCCGGAGCCGCCACGGCCGGCGCCCAGCGAGGGCGGCGGTTCCTCTCGCTCGGGCACGCCCAAATCAGTATTCGACACAATCAGCCGGCCGCCCTCGGTGCAGCTGGAGAAGATTAAGAGCAAGGCGAACGCCACACTGGACCGCATGACGCAGCTGCAGCAGCGCTATCGCCAGCAGAAGGCGCAGCATGAGCCTGTGGGCAACTCCGACCAGGTAAGGCCACATCTGTGCCACGCATCCACCCAGCCATCGACTATCCCTCATTGATATATCGTCTCGTCTCGTCTCATGTGTGTGTCGATGTCCTTGTCTCGCCCCACACACACTCTCTCTCTCTCTCTCTCTGTTTCTCTCTCTCTCTTTCTCGTTCTTTGTGCATCTAAAGCTGAACTTCGAGCATTGGTCAAACATTTCACCATCGCCCTCGCATTTTCGTTCCGGCAGCATGTCATCCGGTTTGAACTCATCGCACTTTGATCTATCCGATGATTCACACAATTTTCACAATTCCCTGCTGTTCCAACAACAACAACGACGACAGGCAGCGGGCGCTCAGCGTCGCCAAATGAGCACATCCGTCTTCAACTTGAATAGCGTGAGCCCGCGTCGCCCGCTCGCCGAGAACCAGCACACCGGCTCCGCCTGGGTGGCCAATCAGCGCATGCAGCAGGTGAGTCGTCCTTGATCATTCTAAAACATTCATTCCCCCCTCTACATGCTTCCTAGGTACTTGATCCTTGAAGACTGGTGCCTCCTTACATGACTGCTACTTGAGCCTTAAAAACTGATTCTTTTTTATCCTAAAACTTTTCTCCGAAGAACTGATCAATTTTCCTTATGACTCCTACCCTTGAAGAATGTTTCTTCTTCACTTCCATGACTTCTCCTTTATCTATACTTTTCTCCTAATAACTGATCCCTTTTACCATAGGATCGTTGACTGATTCTTCTTGACTGCTATGACTTTTACTTTCTGTTAACTTTTCTCCTAGGAACTGATCCCTTTTTCCTTAGGAGTTTTCTTAAATACTACTTTATCTGTATTTTTTTCCTTTAAGATCTCTGTATCCTTAATACTTTTAGAGACTGCTCCTTTTTCCTTCAAAGACTGTTCCTTTCTTGAGTGACTTTAACTTCCTCCCTACCAGATCCTTCAAGTCATTTACCTTCATATACGACTTCTACTGCCTCTACTCATCTCTTCTCCTTCTATACTCCCCCTTGCAGGCTCAGTCCATGGCGCACCTCAACTGCGCAGGCTGCCAGCAGAGTCAGCAGCCCAATTGGCCTGCGCACGCCCATCCACACGATGAATGGTCGCAGTTCGGCTCGCAGCAGCAGTTCAACAACTCGAATCTGTCGCTCAACATAGGCGCCGGCTACCTGCCGCACCATCAGCAGCATCCGCACTATCCGCCGCCTGTTTTCATGACACAGCGCGGCATCATGCCCAACATGTATCCAGGCCCTGCGGGCTATCCCATGATGCATCCAGGTGAGTCGAGAGTAAAGCAAACCATTTCCAAATAAACCTAAAACTCCTTCGCCTCAGGTGTTATGGGCATGCCGCCCACAGCCGCCTCGCGGGCCACTTCGCGCGCTCGCTATGCTGCCTCGCCCACGCCCAGCCGCAAGTCGATGTCGCTGCGTCGCAAGCGCAGCAGTTACGTGGACGATGAGCTGACGGACGACGAGGACTCGGATCAGGATGATCGCCGATCCTTGGTTTCCAACCGATCGGGCATGACAAGCGCCTCGCGCGCCCATCAGCACCATCAACGGCAGCGACGCATGTCCAGCGCCTCGCAGCTCATCAGCAACGGCAACGGGGGCAACGACGAGCTGGACGGCGAGCAGCGACATGGCAGCAGGCAGCACAAGATGCGGGATCGACGTGGATCCATAGCGAAGAGCGTGCAGAGCGAGTGGCTGCCCGAGCGCAGGGACTCGAATGCAAGTGGCGCCGGCACCTTGAAGCGGAGTCAGCACCAGGAGCCGCCCAAGACAAGTCGCATCTACTCGGATCTGGAGTCGGAGGGCTCCGGTGCACGCGCTCTGGTCCAAGCCAAAATACAGCAGAAGCTTCAGGAGGCAGATCAGCAAAAGGTCAAGCGCAAGCCCGAAACGAAGGACGAAAATACGCAGGCAGCGGCTGTGGTGCAGAAGACGGCTGAAGCGCCAGCGAAGCCAGCGGAGCAAAGCGAATCGGAGTATGAGGAGGTCGTGGAGGAGGTGACTGCATCAGAGAGCGAGGAGGAGCAGAAAGCAGAGCCCGAGGCCAGTGCGGCTGTTGGGCCAGAGGCTGGCGAGGATGATCTGGGTCCGCCACCCTCCACGCCCGACCACGAATGGGAGTGCGAGTTTTGCACCTTCGTCAACGAGGCAAACATCAAGATCTGCGCCATTTGCTGCAAGACGCCCTGCAAGCAGCCAGCGAAGCCCAAGCCAGCAGCGGCTAAGCCAGCTGCAGTGGAGCCCAAGGCAACTAAGCCTCAGTCGGAGGTGAAGGTGGTGCGCAAGAGCTCCATGAAGACCCCGACAAGGCCAGCAGTGGAGAAGGTCTGCGCAGGCAGCTAGCCAGAGCAAGACTCCAGCTAAGCTGGAGCCGACTCAAGCTAAGCCCAAGCAGACCACAAGCAGCACCACGAGCACCACCAGCACGAAACCCACAACCGTCATCAAGTCCAAGCTGAAAACGACAGCCGGAAACCAAACAGATAAACCGCTAGGCCAGGGCTTTCTGAACAAAGGTAGGATTCTCAAGAAAATCTCATTTTTCGAGGGCACCAAGAGCTGAGCCTGAACTTCATTTATACTATACAAATATATATACCCTGTACGATAACCAACTGTAACTGTTTACAACTACACTTAACGCATTTAAAAAAAAAAAAAAAAACGAAAAGAAATACAAAGTCAAGTCCCAAACCACCAAAAACATACCCGAGTTTTGTTTTGTTTGTGTATTTGACCTACTAAAGCTCTCGTCCATCCATACACTTCCAGAATCCGTTGAGAATATATGGAATACGCTGGATGAGAGCATACAGGCGCAGGCCGAACAGGTGCTTAAGCACTCCAAGAAAGTCTCCACGGGCTGTGGCGGCACACCGCCGCGGGAGCTGCCCGCGAAGCTGGACGCACGCGAGATGGGCACTTCGCCACCGCCTCAAAGTATCTCGACCCAAGTAAAGATCAAGATTCAGTTCAATTCGTTTTCAGTTTGTCTTGAATAACGAACTCTTGCAGACCTACGACGCTTTGCCCTTCGGCGCACAGCCAGAGCCGCAGCCTGAGCCAGCCGTGGTGCAGGAGCGTTTCCGCACGCCCGAACCGCTCAAGATGGAACGCAAGCCCTATTATCGCAGCAGCTCGCAGCTGACGCAGGAGAACGAACGCTATCGTAGCTCCAACGACCTACGGAATACGGAAAGTATTTCCAATCAAATGACGAGAAGACCGAACTTCATAAATGATCTGAAGATGCTGCAGCACGTAAGTCGAAAGGGGCTAGACCCTAGCTAGACCCTAGCTAGACCCTAGCTAGACCCTACCTAGACCCTAGCTAGACCCTAGCTAGACCACAGTTAGACCCTAGCTAGACCCTAGGTAGACCCTACCTAGACCCTAGCTAGACCCTAGCTAGACCCTAGCTAGACCCTAGCTAGACCCTACCTAGACCCTAGTTAGACCCCAGGTGGACCCCAGCTAGACACCAGCTAGACCCTAGCTAGACCCTAGCTAGACCCTACCTAGACCCTAGTTAGACCCCAGGTGGACCCCAGCTAGACCCTACCTAGACCCCAGCTAGACCCTAGCTAGACCCTAGCTAGACCCTACCTAGACCCTAGCTAGACACTAGCTAGACCCTAGCTAGACCCTAGCTAGACCCTACCTAGCCCCTAGCTAGACCCTAGCTAGACCCTACCTAGCCCCTAGTTAAACCCTAGCTAGACCCTAGCTAGACAATAACTACACCCTACCTAGACCCTAGATAGGCCCTAGTTAGACTCTAGGTAGACCCCAGCTAGAGCCTAGCTAGACCCTAGCTAGACCCTAACTTGACCCTACCTAGAACCTAGCTAGACCCACTCAGCTCCTCTTATTCCACTTCATCCACAGCAAACCTCTTCGCCTTTCGACATGCCACACGAATCCGTGGGCTACAAGCACGAGCCCGCCAGGGATCCCGAGATTGAAATGCACATCATACTCAAGGAGCTGGAGCTCTATAAGTTTACGGTGGAGGAGCTTGAGGCAGCTCTGAAGTACTGTGGGCCGGACATCCATCCCATACAGTGGCTGCGCGAGAACTGGCATAAGCTGGTGCAGACCGTGCAGAGTCTGTCTACGAAGTACGGCCAGGAGCGTGCGGAGAACACCATTGGCACCATCTCGCAGAACGAGGCGCGGGAGGCGCTGAGAGCTTCGGGCGGCAACGTTTGGCAGGCCGTCGCCGATTGCATACAGCAGCGGCAGCAGAAGTACCGCAAGCTCGCGGCGAGGGGCAACTTTCTGAGTGAGGACATTGTGAATGCGCTGACGGCGCATCAAGGTAATGTGGAGCAGGCCTTGGTCGAACTGAATCGCACTCAGCTTAAACCATTTCTAATGCGCATCTGGGGCTCGCCGAATGGCGTGGAGAACGAGAGCGTGGCCGTAGATAATCAGTCGGGTTAGTTAGTAGCTCAAACCTCATTGACTCTTCATTCTCACACACCATTCTCTCTCTCTCTCTATCTCTCTCCTCTGGTCATTTTGCCATGTAGATATCCATGAGTTCCTCAACACTCACGCTTTGGACTGCCTGCAAATGCAGAGCAGCGAGAGTCCCGCTTTAGCTTACCCATTCGATGACAGTTCTAGCCCCGCCAAGTCCGCCTATGCCACGCCCAGTCCATACCAGCTGGAGGATGGCACCTTGAAGAACCTAGAGATTCTCATTGGCAACATGGAGCAAAACCAGGCCAAGCAAAACCAGGAAGTCCTGCGCTCCATAGAAACGATGCTGGAGACGTTCAAGGGCAAACCCGATCAGGAATATGAAACGGATCCGGAAGTAATGCGCATCCTGACCAAAAGCCCTATTAGCACACTGAAATCTACGTCGAATCTGCCAGACAAGTCCACTGACGACGTCAAGAACTTCGTCTGGCAGCATATCCAGGATATTGTGCCCAATTTGGTGCAACAGGTGGAGCAGGAGCTAATGGAACCTACAGAGCTGGCACCAGCCTCAGTAGCAGCTGTGCCCACAGAGGCAATGCCCCAGAAGGAAGCCACGCCTCCGCCTGACCCGGGCGTTTACATAATGGAAGAATTCATTAAGCCCAACTTAAGAGAGAGCACCATGCGCGAGGAGTTACCTCCCAATTTTATTTACGCCACAGAAATCGCCAATTTCAAACTGGAATTTGATCGAGGCATGGAGAGACTGCATGAGCTGGAGTGGGAGCTGGATGACTTGGAAGATGCTGAGCGTATTGTCTACAAAAGCTATTTGGCGCCTAGAGTGGAGGTAGCTAAAGAGGAAATAGCGCCAGAGCCTGTTGTCAGCCAGGAGATGACTCGGAGTTCAGTAAAGACTGAGACTGCAGCTGAGCTGAAAGTTGATCAAAGGGTGGAGACAACAGAAGACAAACCAGAAACAGTTGAAGCTAAGGCGCCAGAGGTAGCACCTATAGAAAAATCTATTGATCAGCCAGCTGAAACAGCTGTGAGAGTCAGCATTGAGGTCTCTCCAGAAACAGCGCAAATTGTTGCAGCCCCAGCTCCAAGTGGGCCCAAGTCCCAGGAAACTCCTACAACAGCTGAGACACAAGCTAAGCTGGATGACAAGCCCAGCACTAGCCGGGATGCTTATAGGAGAAACAAAAGATCCCAGCTGCCTAAAAAGGGCAGAGCACGCGATCTAAGTCAAAGGCCAGCAAATAGAACAAAAATGCCAAATAATGCAGAGAAAGTTGAGAAACAAAACGAAGCAAAGGAGCAGAAAGATCAGACACAGAATGCTACAATAAAAAGTGTAAATGAAGTAGTGCCAGAGTCTGCAGTGGCTGTAGCTGAAGTAGAAGAGGTAGCTAAGGGAATAGAAAAGAAAGCAGCTGCAGAAGCTATACTGAAAGTCGAACAAGCTAAAATAGCAGCGCCAGCTGAAGCAACAGAAGTTAAAGTAGAACCAGTAGAAGAAGTTCAGGCAGAGGTGCTCAGACAAGTCGAAGAACCAGAGGAAGTCATGGCAGTTACGCAAAGTGAAGCTGTACTGCCTGAAGTTGCAGCTGCAACACAAGCTGAAGAAGCAACTTCAACAACAACAACTGAAGCTCTCGATACAGAGCTAAAACAAGACCAAACAGAGACTTTGCCTCAGCTGAATGTCAGCTTAGATGACGAATCAGCTATACCAAGCGTAGTTACGCTAGCTGACACATCACAGACTTCTCAAACTGAAAAAGAGACCACAAAAGATACTGAAATAATGCCCAATCAGGCTACAGAGCAGCCCCAAGCACTCGCAGCACTCGCAGCTGCAATCCAGCTCAATGAGGAACCAACACCAGCAACCAGTGCAGCTTCAGCTGAACCACTGCAAGCAGAGCTGCCGACAGCTGCCACCATTGAGATAATCCCAACAATTACCATCACAAGCAATCAGAAACGCAGTCCCAAACGCTTCTCCAAAATACCCATAAGAACTCAGAGCACAACTAGCCTGCACAGAGAAAGCAGCAATAATACGCCTGTTGAGGCTGAAGTAACAAATGAAATAAACTCCGAGGTACAGCAAGACGTGCCAAAGGCTGAAGACATCTCAGTCGAGTCAGCTGTGGCAGTCGTAGCTGTTACACCCAGTGAGGAGGTCTCCGAGGAGGTGTTCGAAGATGCCGCCGAGTTCAGCGGGGAGGAGCAACAGCTGCCCGATGACTCGCCCTCAGATACAGAGCTCTACAGTCTGGATAGTGAAGAGCATCCTCCTAAGTCCCCAGATAGTGCCGAAGTCCTGCTCTTACTCGATGCAGAAAGGCCACAGGAGAACTTGAACTTGGTTCAGTCTCCAAGCAATACCACAATCAGTTCACATTCTAGTGAGGAGGTCGAGCCTGTGGTCTTCAAGGAGTTCGTACCTTCGGGCGATCCAGCCAAACAGAATCTGAGTGAACTCGTTGAGGACACTCAGCGGCTGATCAAGCAAATGCGCGATGAGATAAGCATGGATGAGTTTGAGTCGACGGATGACGAGGATTACTCCGAGGACTATTCCGATGAGTACGACGAGGGCGAAGAGGAGGACTGGTACGACAGCGAGGGTGAGGAGGAAGAGGGCACCTACAACGAGCAAGCCTCGTTCATTGAGGAGGCCTCGAGTGGCGCCGCTGGCTTGAACGATGAGGAAGGCACCGAAATCGAGGATATTATGGAGGAGGATGAATTCGAAGCGGAGGATGAAGAGCAGGCAGTGGCAGAGCAAATATCTGACATAGCACAAACAGTCACGAGCACCTCATCAGTCACGCCCACAAATCATGAAGCCGAGGCTAATGAGGCAACTGAAACTGTTTCCTTTGCAGCTGAGCCCGAGCCAATTCTAGCCAGTGCTCCGATAGTTACTGCCGGGAAAGCTGGAGATGCTGTAAATGAAGTTGTGGAGAGCGTAGCTCCAGAGCCTTCGCTAATACCTCTAACTGAAAGCAGACCAGTCGAGCTGCCTGCTGAGATTGTGCTGGAAGTGGAGCCAACTATGGAGCCTCCAGTGGAACCTCCAGTAGAGCCCACTGTGGTTCCCGTTGCACAAGCTGAGGGGCCCATTGCTTTACCCATTATGCCCGATCCACCCATTATTGATTCCGAAACCCGTCCACTGGAACTGCCCAGCGAAACAGTATTGGAAGAGCCCAAAAAGGTAAACCCCAAAAAGACAACCAAAACAGAGTCACAGAACACAGCCAAGGCAGTCAGCACACCCAAGGCTAGCAAAATACCCAAGCTAACAACAAATGACAACAGCAACAGCAACACAACAACAACAACAAATCACACAAAAACAACAACACCAGCGCCAGCAGCAACACCCACAAACAAGAAATTGCCTTTGCGTTCCAAGTCCTTTTCCGCGCCCATGGGCATCTCCTCGGTGAAGCGCATACAGCAGGAGTTTCTGCAGAAGCAAACCCAGTCGACCGCAGGCAGCAGCAGTCGCGTGCCCCTCAAGAGCAGTCCGAGCAACAAGAAGTCCCTGAACGATGCCATTAACAAATTCAATACGAAGACGAGCCTGAACGATGGGCCCAGCACGAGTGCGGCAGTCAATGCGCTGCTCAAGCCGCGCAGTCAGCCACGCATACCCAAGAAGAAGTATCACGAGACCTGCTTCTCGGACGACGATTACGACACCAGCTCGGCCAGCGAGCAGGATGAGCAGGAGCAGCTGCCTGCCTCACTGAAGGCAGAGCTGCTCCAGCGCAAGCTCAGCATACCCGTCTTTCGCGCCTACCCCAGTGTCCAGGAGCCAGTCATTGAGGAGCCGGCGGTGCGTAGACCCTCAAGCGAAGCTCATTATACAATTGGTTTGAATCTCTCCTAATTGCAGGTGCTGGCACGCAAGTACGTGGATCAGCAGCTAGTGACGAGCATTGCGGAGGCGCAAATTGCCGCCACATTGGTCAACATGAAGTTCCAGGAGGACGTCGCCCTGTGGGCCGCCAGGGAATGCTCCGACCTGGACCAGGCCATCTCCATGCTGCAGCAGGAGTGCGAGCTCTGCATGAACAACTACCCCATGAACCAGATTGTGTCCATGCTCAAGTGCACCCACAAGTGCTGCAAGCAGTGCGCCAAGAGCTATTTCACTGTGCAGGTGAGCGGACGTTTGATTGACTTCGAGCTGAGCCTTGTTATAGCAGACTGAATCTGTTTCTCCGATGTATTTCCTTTTTTCCTTTTTTCCCACATATCTGGCGGGTAATCCTTTTGAAGCTATATCCTACAACAATTCAATTGATTCCAAATCCTTTTCTTCACCTTTGACAGTCTTAATCCTTCTGCCAGTCAGTAATCCTTCTACAAGCTGATCAATTCTATCCTTTTCTCTTCAGTCCATACTTCGGAAATCTTTTTCTTGATGAAAGATCTTTGAAGGCATCTTCTATTTGCGGTCGATAGCTGCTTTGACAGTCTTTCTTTTCTATCTTTGACCAACTATTCAGTTTTTGCTTCACATCGTGTCGGGTAATCCTCCTGAAACTATATCCTACAACAATTCGATTCAAATATCTTCTATTTCAGTTCTCAGTCGATACTTTGAAAGTCTTTTCCTTGCAGAAAGATCTTCTACTCGACAGATCTTTTGACAGTCCTTCTAGCCATCAAAGGATCTGCCCTTCCCTTTCTACCATTCTCCCATTCTCGTTCTTCTTATCTCCCTGCCTGACAATCGCGCTGTAGTCCAAATTTTCCCTCTGTATCTTCTTGCCTGCAGATTCTTCGCCTTCCCATTCACAGTTCACTGCCTTTCCTCTCCGACTTTCATTGAAAGTTCCATTAGCTCTCTTCAACTTCATTCTATTTCTCCTTCACAGATTACCGATCGCAGCATAAACGACTGCAGCTGCCCGTACTGCAAGCTGCCCGAGCTGAGCAACGAGCTGCAGCACGAGGACGAACATTTGGAGTACTTTTCCAATTTGGACATCTTCCTGAAGAGCATTTTGGATAATGACGTGCACGAGCTGTTCCAGCGTAAGCTGCGCGATCGCACCCTGCTGCAGGATCCCAACTTCAAGTGGTGCATACAGTGCTCGTCGGGCTTCTTTGCCCGCCCCAAGCAGAAGCGCCTGATATGCCCCGACTGCGGCTCGGTGACGTGCGCTCAGTGCCGCAAGCCCTGGGAGCGACAGCACGAGGGCACCAGCTGCGAGGCGTATCTCGAGTGGAAGCGAGAAAACGATCCGGAACTGCAGGCACAGGGAGTGCAGGAGCATTTAGCCCAAAACGGCATCGATTGTCCCAAATGCAAATTTCGCTATTCCCTAGCCAGGTGAGAGCAGAGATATATAGGATATGCATTTTCAACTGATATATATATATTTATTCCCTTTCAGGGGCGGCTGCATGCACTTCACCTGCACTCAGTGCAAATTCGAGTTCTGTTACGGCTGCGCCCGACCCTTCATGATGGGCGCCAAGTGCACCATTTCCCCGTACTGCGCCAAGCTGGGTCTGCACGCCCACCATCCCCGCAACTGCCTGTTCTATCTGAGGGACAAGATACCGATGCAGCTGCAGTTTCTGCTCAAGGAGCACAAAGTCAAGTTCGACACGGAGCCAGCGGAGCTGGTCGATGAGCCCAGCAGCTCGAGCAAAGCACGTGCCCAGGCACGCTGCCCCATACCCCTGCAGAAGGAGACGCCACAGGGTCTAGTGGACACAGTGTGCAACAGCGAGGTGCCCGACAAGCATGCGGGCATGTGTCGGTGGGTTAATCGAACTTTAAATATATTTACCTATAGATATAGCTAATTATTTCTACCCCATCGAATAGCACGCATTACGTGGAGTATTTGGCTGGCAAGGTGGCCAAGGCCAGCATCGATCCGTTGCCCATTTTCGATTTGACGGACTGTGTTCAGGAGTTGCGTAGGCGTGGCATCGCATTGCCCGAACGTGGGCCCTGGGACACCGATGAGATCTACAAGACCATGTGCTCTGAGGTTAGTTAATCAACGATTTGATTCATTCTGATGATGCCCTAACAAATGGGGGCTTAGGATACCGTGAGTCGCTAAGACTTACAGAAGGAAAGCTAGGTAGAATCTGCAAAAGTAGACTTGAGGAGAAGTTGAATGGCTTATAATACATAATATATAATAAAATATAATATATAAAATAAAATATGAAATAAAAAATAAATGAAATAAAATAATGAAATAATATACAATAAAATAAAATATGATAATAATTAATAAATAAATAAATAATTAATAAATAAATTCTGTAAAATTAAAAAAAAAATAATAAAAAATAAAATAATATAATATAAAATATAAAGTATAATAAAAAAAAGTATAATAAAAAAAATTATGTATAATATAATAAAATTAAAATAAAAAATATAACAATAATTAATAAATAAATAATTAATAAATAAATTCTGTAAAATTAAAAAAAAAATAAATAATGTAGTATCAAAAAATATAAAGTATAATAAACAAAATATATATATACACAATAAAATAAAATAAAAAATTGAAAAATAAAATATATTTAAATAAAATAAAATATAATAATAATTTATAAATAAGTTCTGTTCATAATTATATATAATATTAATTATAATCAAATAAATTTACAAAAATAAAAAGTAAATAAAATAAAATATAATAAAATAAAAATAAATAAAATAAAATAAATGAAATTATAATATAATAACAATTTATGCAATAATATATATAATTACATTTTACTGTAAATACCATTTTATCATATTTTTAGCCCCAAAAGGGTATTCCCTCTTCGTCGCTTTATTACATTAATTTCGTCTCATTGTTTTGCTTTTGCCTTAATTTCATTTGTTTTGGCTTGTGCGTGTTTCGCTTTATTATGTTTGGTTTATGCGGAAAACGCATTTCCTGCGCTCGCTGTTTTGACCCGGCGATGATTCAGTTCACGCCCCCGCCTATAAATAGACTGACATAAACGATCGATCGATCGCTCGATCGATAGAAAACAAATCTAGCTAATACGCGCCTCTAAATTTAGCAGCAACTCTGACGTATTTCACACGCGTCTTAATTGATTTTGCGCCTTTATTAGTATTTAATTGTAAACAAGCGAAAGCAAACGAAAAAGAAAAGAAATTGAATTACAAATGTTTATCGACCTCTCTCACTCTCTCTCTCTCTCTCTCTCTCTCTCTTTCTCTTTAGGTAATCAAACAACGTATACCATTGAAATCAGCCTGAGTGCCTGAGACCGACTGAAGACGGCGCTTCCTGATCCACTTAGGATGTCGACTCTGCTGCGACTCTTTCTCACATGCACACATTGTTCATCTTCTATATAGACATTTTTTGATATGCATACATTATTTGTAAATTTTAGAGATTTTATTCACAGCCCACATCGCATCGACCGTATTTGTTTTAGCTCGTAAGCAATTCGCATCGTTTATATATTTTTCCAACATTTAGCCAAGACACAAACCATAGACATAGCGCTACCTAGAGATACAAACAGACACATGGCATCTAATGGCATTCAATAAACAGATTAATTAATTAATGCATTTCTCGACTAAGCGTGTTTCGATATATATCTATAAATAGATATATCTATCTATATATTTATAGGGCAAATACTTTCCTTGCCAGCTGCAATATACGAATCAAAGTAGCAATTATTTCAATTGCTTCTCAAATTATGGTAATGCGAAATCTTTGCAAACAATCAAAAAAATGATTTATACTAGTTTTTTGAGCAGAGGTAAGTAAATTGTTTATTTATTTAAAAAGCATCTGGCAAAATAGACAAACGCAAAAATGTTTGAAAACCGCAAGAGAAAGCAAGGGCAAGAGAACGCAAAATACCTGAGGAGAAAAGTTCTGAAGTCAAGGTAATGCAGGAAAATCCAATAAATTATCAAAGCATTGTTGTATACAAAGATATGGCTATATATGTATATAGTTATCTATCAGATATATTTCTTGGAGTAAAGCAAATACCCAACATATAGCTAAAGAACTGAAAGTCTTCCATCTCTTGTACCATAAATATATACACTATCAGATATATGCAGCCATATCAAAATGAAAAAAAAGCTTCTCGCTTCTAGATATAGAGGAAAACACACGAAACTTTGACTCCAATTCTCCGACCCTTCAAAAGTGCCTGCAAAAAACTGTTGCATACTTTTTAGGGTCGCCTCTCGGTCAGAGAGTCGCATATGAGAGAGACTCGCGCCAGTGAGTCCAAGTAAGTTCCAACGGAATACGAAATGGCAAATGCGGCTCATAAATTAGGCGACAGCAACAACAACAGCAACTAGACGTGGAAAACTCATGAAAATTCGCATTTTGTGTTGCTGTGAAGGGGCGTTGGGGCAGGGGCTGGCAAAGCAAATAAGTTGACGCCTTGGCGGGCATCGTAAAACCTATTTTTGTGCGCTTTGGTTTAATTTATGCGCGCGGCACAACATGTTTTGCATTTCGGACAGTTTTACACCAATGAAAACTAATTATATGGGATCATTTTGATATTTATCGAGCGATTCTCCGATCAGCAAATGACTTTCAACTGGATCCCGACTAACTCTGCTGGCACGTGTCACGGCAAATATGCTGATTCCTTCTATATATAGTATTATTTCTATTTTTTTATTTTGCTTTATTTTTTTTTAATTTATTTCAGTTGACTTCTCACATAGACTCGAAAATCCATAAAAATCCGTTTAAGTGTTAACATGCGCGACGAGGTATAAAGCGAAAAAATCCAAAACTCATAAAATATGTCTACTCTTGAGTATCTATACCCTGTAAATAAAGGGAAAATATTGATGACTAGGGCAGGGTATGTCGGCCGAGTGATGACTTGCCAAAAGGTGCACAAACTAGAGTTTGGCTATAGTTAAAAAACTAAATTCCAAATTTAAATTTAAACAAAATTTGTTAATTAAAAATAAAATAATAAGAAATAAATATTAAAATAAAATTTAATAAAAAGAAACAAATAAAAATTAAATTTAAATTAAAAATTATAAAATAATATATATATAAATAAAAATAAATAATAAATAAATAAATAATAATAAAAATTAAATAAACTTTAAAAAAAATACAAATACATTTATTTATATCAATTATTAATTTATAAATCAATTCAAATTAAAACAAAAAATATCTAGTTTCTTAAAAATAGTTTTAAAAAAATATTTTTTAATTTTTTTAAAAATATTATTTAATTTTAAAAAAATACTTTTAAAATTTTTAAAAATTTTTATTTAAATTTTGTTCATCTTTTAAATTTTTCATTACTTTAAAATACTCTAATTTAACTTTTCTATTTCCCACATAAACAGTTAACACAGTCACCTAGCCTTTACACTATAAATACAGGGTATTTCAGTTTATTAGCAATTTTTGTTCGCAACCTTTCTGTTTGCATAATAAAATAAACAAGAGAACACAAAAAAAAAAAGGAAAAGAAAAGAAAACAAAGCACGTGGCACACGCTGTACTCAAATTTAATTACAGGTAAATGAACGTTCAGCAAGTCAATCAAGCAAAGCCAATCAATCAATCAGTCAATCAACGGGCAAACACTTTATTTGATTTAAATGAAAATTGAATTACAAGAACAGAGACAGCCACACAGAGAAAGAGAGAGTGAGCTAGCCGATAAAGTCAATGCCAGTCAGCCAGCCAAGTAAATGGCCAAGAGGAGGTGGCCAACAGGTGTAAGCAGTGGGAGGAGGGTGGACAGCAACAGCAAGTTCAACTTTTTGTTTAATCAACCTTCGCAGCAGCTGTTTATTAGAGACAGATTTACGACTGCGTCACATCCTGTTCATGTCCCAAACAAAAGCTGAGACAAAGCAACAACAACAGCAGCAGCAGCAGCAACAATTACCTCAACAACAACAACATCCATTCATAAATTGTCTATTGTTGTGACCACACAAACTAAAAGCCCTGACCAACGCTGACATTAGCCTCTGGTCAACCTTGAGAGCGAAGCAAAACTATTGGCAAAAATCTTTACAAAAATCTTTTCTAAACATTAAATAATTAAAAATTTGAGCAAAAACTAAAATTTTGATTTTCTTTTTCTTCTTCTCGTTTTTAATGCGTCAAATAATAAATATTTATTGTTAGTTTCCATTGTTGTTGTTGTTGTATGCGTCGTAATTTGTACTAAACAATGTGCCACATTTAACAACAAAGCGATTTTGTTTTTGCGCAAAATTTTTATGATGGTTGTGAAAATGTTTAGAACGAATTTCGCTTTAACGACTAATATCGTGGGCAGCAATTATACTATATATATACATGTAGATATATACATGTAGATATATATATATATATATATATATATATTATAATATATATAAATATTTATAAATTATTTTTGGTTATCAGTTAAAGCTTTTGAGGTACACAAAACAACTCAGTTTTTACTGCGATTTTTAAACATTATTTAAAAATGTCTAAAAAGTGGGGTGAAGAGATATACTGAAGGCCATAGGGAAAATTAGAGTATCAAATATATGAAGAAAATATTAAATAAAAAATAAATATAAAAAAAATATAAAAAAAATAAATACACAAAAATATTTAATAAATTATGAAAATACAAAAATCAAATAAAATACTCACCCTTTTTTTATCTTCATGGAACAGACTCCTTAGATGCGGCTTTTAGGGACTGAAAAAAGGAATCGAACAGAAAACTATAGACAATCAATCGAAGCGAAGCAAATTAAAAACTGTAAATATAATTAAATATAATTTTAAAAAAAATATTTTAAATAAATTTATTTTATTTTTTTATATATTTTTTTATATTTTTTTAATTGAATAAAAAAAAACCCATTTGAAGTTTCTTTTTCATATTTATATATTTGTTTGTTTGCATTCATTCCGTGTACATTAACTCATATCAAAGTAGTATGTCATATAGCATATAGTAGAGTACTCATAAATAAAAGTAATATAATTTTAAGATTATATACAAGATCGTACACATAGATATAGATAAAGATATAAGATAAAGACTAGAATAAACATAATGTATAGTCGTATAGGGTTCCAGATATAATCGAATTACACATAGATAAGACAACACTTAGCTAATAATTGGTCGTATATAGTGTGTATAGTATATAGATACATACATAATATCATGTATTTCTGCTCTTAAATAAATATTTTAAGTTCTAGATAATTGCATTAGTTGGTATCGTATATGACGTACAAAGTAAATAACGCGTACATCACACATACATATATAAAACTACATACATTCATGTTTATATATATATATACATATATATATATATATATATATATATATATATATATATATATATATATATATATATATATATATATATATATATATATATATATATATTGTAATATATATTTAAATATAAACCATCGTAGCGGAAGACTAGAAAGGTAACACTAGTGGAAAGATGATCCGTTGACGTGTTTTGCTCTTACTGGATATACAAAATATTTACTAGATATATCTCTATATATATGTATATATTTGGTTTATTTGGTATAAATTTCTACTAGTTATGTAGTTATATCATATGCATAGCAAAATTCGTCTATAAGTATTACAAGATTTATATATATATATCTGTTATACATATATTCAATTTTGGTCCATTTGAACCAAATAACAAATTTTTTTTGGTATGAGAGGATTTCTCTCACAGATCTCATAGATCAGAGATCTTCTAGTTCATAGATCTCAGAGATCATAGATAGTTCTTAGATCTCATAGATCTGACAAAATTCCCTTAGATATATCGCAGCTCTCTACATATCTAATGCATGCAAGCTTTCAACTTCAGGATCGAAGCTCGCATCGCACGTGGATAGCCAATCCCAGACGCGCCTTCGCACCATGGTCTGATCAATGGGTATGTCCAGGCCGTAGCTGGACATCATGCGCTTGAAGCGCAACTTGTTCTCGTCCCCGGACAGGCGTCCCTCCCGCTGATTCAGGTAGATGCACGAGTCCTGATCGTGCGGCGTGGGTGAAATCAGCGTTGCCGACTTCGAGGCCGAGATGCGACACTCGACCCAGCGATCCTTCATGTACTTGGTCACCTCGGTGATCTTGCAGCGCTCCTCCGTGTCGTGGGTCAAATACTTGCGGAAGCAGCGCATCAAACGCGGCGAGAAGCGTCGGAAGTTCTCCGGCACCTTGGTCGTCTTGCGCTGCTCGTACTTCATGAAGTTGGCATACGCCGGATCCTTGACCCAATCGGCGGACAGCCATGGCGGGTTGCCCGTCAGAATGTTATACAGCAAGATGCCAAATTGCCAGGAATCGCTGATGGGCAAACACTGGAAGCGCTCGTTCTTGATCAGCTCCAACTGCTCGGGCGGCACACAGCTGGTCCACGTGTGCTTCACCTTGTGCACGAGCAGCCCCTTCTTGGTCGTTGCCCCAAAGTCGCACAGCTTGACGCGTGTGAAGTCCGGCGTAAAGACAAGCACGTTCTCGATCTTGAGATCACGATGCACCAGATTCTTGGAGTGCATAAAGCCCAGCGCCGAGCTCAGCTGCTCCGCAATCAGCTTGCAGGCCGTCTCATGCAGACCATTCGGTCCGATGTTCGAGGCGAGATCTCCGTACGGCGCATGCTCCATGGCAAACACCAGGTAGTCCATGGTCTGGAAGGCCACGGCGTAGGCGCTGAGTATGTGATGGTGATGCGACAGCTCGTAGTTGTAGTGGAACTCCTTCTGGAACTCCTTGATCGTGGTCAGTTCCGCGTGCACCGCCTTCAGCACCACCGTGGTGTTGGTCGGCCTGTGCCGGCACAGCAGGATCTTGGCGAAGCAGCCCTCGGCCAGCGTCTTCTCGATATTGTACTGATCGGCGAAAGTCATCAGCGGCAGCTCCACGTCGGGTATCATGTGAATCTGGCCACCGTCGTTCTTGTCCGGCTTCTTGTAAATGCTGCTGCGGCGGCTGACCGATGCCCCGGGCACCTCCAGCCGGCCGGTGCTCGTGCTGGTCGGCGTCAGCGGGGTGCTGCAGCGCTTCTGATTGTTGTGGTTGGTGCAGGTGCTGCTGTTGTTGTTGCTGTTGCGGCTGTTGGTGCTGCCGCCATCGCCAAACGAGCGGCGCAGGCGGAAGGAGAAGGAGCGTTTCTCTGAAAGAGAATAAGAGAGAGGGAGAGAAAGGCAATTGTTAGTGAAAATGTTAAAGGCAATGAAGTGATATATAATAATTATTTAAAGTTAACTTACAGTTTTAAAATATAAAAATTTTTAATGTATACAATTTTAAAATATATTAAATTTTAAAATTAATAAAATTTTGAAATACATCAAATTTATATACATGTATCAACGATGTTATCTATGTCTATTTTGTCTGCTAATATTTTCTTTTCCTTTTATGCTCAGCATTCATTTTGAGCGGGAAGGTCCGGGTATTGCCTAGTCGATTATTAAAAATTAATAATTTTTAAAAATTAACCTAAAATTTAAAAATATAAAATTTACATCTATATCTGCATAGTGTGATAATATTTTATTTTTCATTTACATTCAGAGTTAGCCCTAAGGTCAGGCAGGGTATTGCCTAGTCGAGCCCTTTGAACTCTATCGGAATCCTAATGCTGGAAGAACCCTAATAAGGTTGGAATTAGTTCTCATCTCAGTATCTCAACAGCTTATAAAACTCCGTAAACATGCCCATATCTATGCATAAAATCCTGTCAGCAATCAATCCTATTCCTAACGTATTCCAGGCTTTGCCTGGCTTTTTCGCTTATGCCATAAATTATTTAGCCAAATGCGGATTGAAATGAAATATGTTTCAGATTAAATGGAAGCATTTACGAAACAATTTAAGGAATGTTAAAAATGTCTTTGAACTGAACAAAAAAGCGAGCGAAAATATGCAGTTTATCAAGCGCTGACCTTAACCTGTTGCCCACAGACAGGTGCCTGGTCTCAGGCGTTTTTTTTTTTTTTAGCCTGTCCAAAAAGCAATTGCCCTCGTAACACAAGTGGGCTCTTATTGAAAATTGGCCAAAATATATATATATCTATCTATATATAATAACTATATATACATATATCTATATTCCCATTTTGTATATTCATAATTTGGTTGTTTATGATTTATAAGCGACTTTTGATGTGAGCATGTTTGCTTTTAGCTTTTTATGTGCCATTTGTTGTTGTTTATTCGATTCGAATTATTTAACATAGAATATCGCTTTGTTTTACAGCCCTCGGCCAGTGGGCCGACGCCTACGCGCCGAGCACAAAAACCAAATGTCGCCGCCTTGTCTGTTGCGTGCGCAGAAAACTCTGGGAAGAAGAAATTATAGTGTAAAACCTGCGCAAATCTGAAGTATCATTCGACGGCCACGGACGTCAGACACTTCTGATTTTGATTTTCTTTTCTTTTCCTTTGAGTTAGTCACGAATCGGGTTCTTGGGAATTCTGGGAAAATGTTTTTAAAATGCTGCCATTTGAATAGAATTATTGCTAGTGCGAAAAAAGATTTGATTTTCGCTATAAATGAGACAGCGACTCGATGGACAGCGAGAGTCTGGCTGGAGGCTGCTGACGAGATCTTAAGCATTTATAGGGCGTGATGTGATTTGAGATCTTTTGGGAATTGCAAAATTGCTTTTCGCTCGTTCGCATTTTGATTTTATGTCGCCGCCAACACACACTGAAATTAGGTTTCGGGGCTTTCTTGCCATTTTACACACAGCTAAGAAAATATTTGGATTTTCGGCCAAATTAATGGTCGATCGGAGAAATTTTCAGCCTTTTCAGTCGAAGGTAGGTGTAAAATGCATTGAGGGGGCTGGCAATTTATGGTTTGATAGGGGAAGCGTGTTTATAGTTGCTCGGCAAGATAAAGATATGTGTGAGTTATGGGCTGTTACAAAATATGAAATTACTAGAGATCAAATGGGTGTGAAGAAGAAGATCGATATCCTAGCAAAGTTTATTATATTGTAATATTTCTTCAAATATATAGAGATAGATCAAATAATAGATATTTTCTGTAGGTCGATAACAAATTTGGTATGTAATAAATGTATCGATAAGTTATCGATAATTATTTACTGCTCTTACGCTGCATAAAAGTGATAACAGAAGTAGGTTGCTCTAGAGCAAATCGATATATTTAAAGCTGAAATCGATAAGATTGCACATTAATGTTGACTCACAGCCAATCGACATAGGTTTCTTTTCTTCAACTCACAGTTTTCATTCTACTATCGAATGTAGAATGTAGTTCTGTAGTTCGATAACAAATTTCATATGTTATAAACACATCGATAAGTTATCGATCATGCTTGTCTGCTCTTACACTACTTAAACATAATTACTGAAGTAGGTTGATGTAGAGAAAATCGATATATTTAAAGCTGAAATCGATAACACAGCAAATCGATATACGTTTTTCTTCACGTTTTCCATTCTACCATCGATACCTTAGCACCTATTTCCACACTAATATCAGCTTGTTCCCTGCGGATAATCTATAGCTAAATATATTTAATGAAATATCTATGATTATTAATCAATAAATAAACGATAAAATTCTTATTAAGTTCGTGGGCTTTGGCTTAGGAGAAGCAGAAGAATTACTGAGAAAAGCAATAAAATAAAACAAAGTGTAGTCTAAATTAGTCAATTAGCTAATAGATCAATCATATAATGACGTGCTATAGACTCACACACACACTTGCGTCACTCACAAGGCGATGGGCCACAATCTGTGAACAGAATTGAGCCCGTTAACCCCGCACAGCATGGAGACATCTGCATGTATCGAGGGATCAGCTATTGAGTGAGATTCTGAGCACTACTACTCTAGTTTTCTTTTCTATTTGAATATCTATTTCCGTTCCAGAATTGATTCGCTCGAGGCCAGGGGCCAGCAGATCCCGGTCTCTTGAAAAGACTATGAGGAAAACAAAAGCTCACGAAACTAATTATAAATCATTAAGAACCATCAGCCGCGGCCAGCGGCCAGCGGCCAGCCGCCTGCGTGTGCTCATAAATCAAACTTTCACTTTTATTTCGAACCAAGCCGCTGGCCACGCCCCGCCCCCCGACACATGCCCCGGCCAGAACAACACAAGTGGAAATACGTTAAGCCAATTTCAATTATTTGGCCAAAACGCAACAAGACTGCGAAATAGAAAAGCAAACACTTTGCATGCCAAAAATAGATGCCGTCAAAAGGGTCAACAGAGGCGAACAAAAAATGCATTTCGTGCAGCTAAAATTAAAACAAATTTCCCTATAAATGAACTGAAAAGCTATGCAAAACACAGTGGGCCAACAAATGCATGGACAGGCAGGCAGACAGGCGGATAGTTAGTTTGAATTGTGAAATGCAATTGCACTAAATAACAACAACTAGAAATAGTAGAAGAAGCAGACTGACTATGGCGTCAGGAGATCGACCTGCACTACGCATGAGAAATACTTGCGACCGTAAAGTCCAAAAAGCAAAGGCAGAAACTACAATAAGACAGCGAATATTGTATACTCTTTTCAAATAGAATTTGATACATAAATATATTATCTAAAATGTACCTAAAAGAATAGGTGTAGAATTATCTGAATATGAATCGAAATATAATTTTTTTTAAATTTAAAATTTGCTTAGAGTTAATTGCTAGAATAAAAATATTTAATTTGAATTATTTTTTAGAAAATGAAAACTCAAAATCATAAATTAAATTTATCTAATTATTTAAATTAAATTAAAAATTTAACTAAATTAAATATTTATTTGAAACTAATAAAAGTAAAAAAACTAAAATTTATAGTAAATTTAAAATAAATTTAAAATATATTTAAAATTTATAGTAAGCCCATTTAATTTAGTTACTTAAATTATTAAAAATAAATAAATGTCCATTATTTATTATAAAACTTTAAAACAACTCTATTCTAGTTACAAATAGATAAATGATAAATATTTAGCTTATTTTATTTTTCATTTTCAGTCTATCTTAACTGTCGCAAAACGCATTATAAAGGCAAATTAACCCATTTGTTTCAGCACTAACAAATAGCACAAGATATATAGGGTAGGTGGCGCAGCATCAACTTGTATGACTGACTGCCAAAATGACTGAGCGCCGGCACACCCCGCACACATAGCCCTCCCCCTCTCATCCCCTTCACTCCCCTTCCACCTCTAGCATCGTCTAACCTCACGCCGTAGCGGGGTTCCTGCTATGGGGTAGAATTCGTTTTTCGGTCCGCGTCTCGCCTGCTTGGCAACCCGCTCGCCACAGTTTGTGACTTTGGGGGCATTGCTGACGTCAATTGGCGAGTCGTTGTCGGTCGGCGTGCCACATCTACACACACACACGAACACACACACACGCAAACGCATGCAGTGTTGGATGCTGCGAGGCAGCCGCGCGGGCGTCTTCCAACGAGTTGTAGTTTTATTATTATACAAATAATACCTATAGGCACGCATATCTCTATATCTGCAGATATATATATACATATATAAATATAGCTGATTTGCCGCTGGCAGCATAGTACTTGGCCACAATCAACGTGAATATAATGATAAATTGGCCAAGTCCGAGCACGTAACGCACTCTAAAGACGTCGGCCGTGCTGTCTGCGATATCGAGCCAACCAATATACATATAGTATGAGTTGGCATACATATATCCATATATCCATAGCCTGGCCATGTTACAATGGATATTTCGCTGCTTTATGGCGCAATGCGATTAGCTTTTTATCTTTTGATGTGGCCGAACTCATTAAACATTGATTAGGCATTGAATCTAGCAAAAGAGATCATTTAACTATAGTCTAGTCTAGCATATATATGTATATAGTATAGATATTTCCATTTGATTTTCTTGGCTCTTTAAGTACTCTCTATTTACAGCCAGAATTGTTTACAATTCTTGGGATTTAGGTCAACAGCCAAAGTTTTTTGTTACATTTTACAAAACAAAATGTTGTTTGCTTTTGTTTTATTTTTGTTGTTGTTGTTGTTCTCTTTCTAGGGATTACGATTCTCTGTGCTTAGCTAGTAATTGTTATGGAAGCGATTACGATTTTAGCAGCTAATTTTTATTTTTTAGCAATTTATTTTTTTTTCTTAAAGTGTGAAGCGGTTTAAAATTGCGATTAAAAAGTTTTTTGATTTTTGGTAGGGATTTTATTAAATTTTTATGTTTATAATAGATTTTTGTTGGAGTTGAGAGATTTTAATGGAAGATATTTGATTTATAACGTATTAAAAATTGGCTTAAAAATAAATATTCAATTAATATTTGCAAATAATATCGCAGATTTATTTTTGATAAATTACCAAAACTATTTATTAAATAAAGGAAAATTAATTACAGTCCGTTGACCTCATTTTTGAAGTTTTAAGCAATTTATTAATGCCAAAATATTGAAAGAATTCAAAGTGTTAAATAATAAAATAGATTCAATATTGAATTCAATATTGAATATATTGAATTTTTGTATTAAGTAAAGATTTTTAATTGTAAGCAAATAAATATTCAATTTTGAGATCGTAAAAATGTATATTTATTAATTTATATTGAAACTTTTCAGGGTATGAAATATATATAAAATATATAAATATAAAAGTCTAAAATATACATATAATAAAATAAAATATTTATAAATATAAATTATATAAAAATATAAAAAATATATAAAATATATATAAATATGAATATTTTTTGTAATATTTTTAATATGTTTATAGACTATATATAACTATGTAATACATATATAAAATTATATAAAATGGAATATTTTAATATTTCCATTTAAATTTGAGATAAGAATTATTCTGCTCACGAATTGATTAACTGTATAATAATATTATTGAAAATGCCTAATATATTGATTACTCACTATTATAGAATAGCTCAAGTCATAATTATTTTCCAGACAAAGTCTTCCGTTTGCGCATTTGCTTGCGCCTGGCAAAAACAACAACATAATAAAATAAAATAAAATATCTAAGTAGTATAAAGTGAGTGTAAAACGAAATTTCCGCTGTGCCGCCACAGCAAAAACAAGCAAAAACAGAAAAGAAAAAAAGAAAACAAAACAACAAAAGTACAATAATAGAAAATTATAATAATAATATAATAATAAACAATAGAATGAATAACAAAATTTATATATATATATATATTTATATAGAATTCTGTTTTGCGTGCTTGGCTGAATTTTTTATGCGGCGAGTCGTAGATTATATATGAATACATATATTTATATACATATATCGAATTGATTTTCTTTTTGTTTTGGGTTTATTTATAACAACTCGTATAATTCTTTGATTGCTTGGGCGCTGGGTCCAGCAGGCAATGCCTGAGTATATTTTTAGCAAAAAGAGGCGTGTACACAATATTGATAGACGACACAGAGAGAGAGAGAGAGAGAGAGAGAGAGAGAGAGAGAGAGAGAGAGAGAGAGAGAGAGAGAGAAAGAGAGTGGCAGAGAGTGCGAGCTAACTTGACCTGGCCTAATCTTCAAGACACTTGCTCAAACCAACTGTCAAGCGGCCCTGCATCAAGTGCATGTCAGGGCTAATGAGGCCTCTCACACGAATGCTACAAAACTTTTCGCACTCACAGATGCAGCCACAGCCACACTGACTGCTAGCAGTATACGGCATACCTACGTACGTACATGTTGTTGACACCCACGCAGCGCTTTATTTTCCATAATTTATTTAAATAGTTCCGCTTTAATGATATATTTAATGTTTGTAAATAAATTTGTTAAAAATAGCAGCCGCCGCCGCAGCTATAGGTAAAATTCGAAAATTCTTAATTGCGCGAAGAAAAAAAGGCAAACAAAAACAAGTAAGAAAACTCTAGTCGAGACCGCTCGACTAAGAGATCCCCTGAACCCTGCGAAGAACCGCTATTCCAAGCATTATTTGTTTCTTTTATGTACACATGCATATGTACGTCCATTGCAAGCAAAGCATACACACACATACACAGGCGAACGCACACACACAAGCGCAAGTCGTTACGTCAGCTGTTCTTTGGCTGCTTTGCATGGCAATGCTATGGGAAATTAAATGTTTAATAACTTTTTTTCTAGAGTAACGATTTTGATCAAACTTGTTGGGCGTGATCATGTCATCTATATGTATGTATGTGCCAAAGCACAAGTCTCTAGTATTTGATATACGGGAGTTACAAATTTGAGGCGAAGGGGGCGTGGCACCCAAAATTTAACAAAAATCGAAATTGCGTAAGGCTTACATAACACTAAATGCAAAATTTTAAGACTCTAACTATAAAGATGAATTAAATAGAATTTTATAACTAAGTGAAGATATCGGTTTTTAATCGATAACATTAAAATTAAGACAGTTATCGATTTTTTTTAACAAACTCGATCTGCGCACTGTATACAGGAACCTACATAAAAAATTTCAAGTCGCTAGCTCTTATAGGTTCTGAGATCGACGCGTTCACACATACGGACGGACGGACGGACGGACGGACGGACGGACGGACGGACGGACGGACGGACGGACGGACAGACGGACAGGGCTAAATCGACTCGGCTACTCTCCCTGATCAAGAATATATATACTTTATGGGGTCTGCCACGCCTCCTTCTCCCTGTTACATACATTTCAACAAAAACATTATACCCTGATTTTCCCATTTTCAATGGGTTCAGGGTATAATCAGTGTTGTAAAAGTGTAAAAATGTTGTTGCTGCCGGCTTTCAAGGTAAGGTCAAGGCAAGCAACGACGCAAGAGTCGCTCGAAAATATATAATCATTAATCATAAATTTTATCATAATATTATAAGCATCGTAAAAACTGCTGAGAAGGCTTACAAATGTATTACACGCCAGCCGATCAACATAAATTATGTTCCTGATTTATTTTAAGGGTCGCTGGAAAAGTCGTTCAACGTGTTGTAAGTGAGGGCAGCCTGTGGCCTGTGGGCAATGCTCGACTAGCAAATACCCTGAACTAACATTTGATATTTATATATGTATAGATATACTCTTCCTATATAGAGTCGGACTATATATAGTTCTATATTATCATTTTTAATCGATCTCAGGCATGTGATTAAAACTGATCGATTATTCGATAAATTTATAGGAATAGTATTAGGTACGTTAATCTTATAGATTTCTTAATGGTTGCTTCTTAGCAGCTCTCCAACAAGTATATGTAAGTGCCAGCAGCCACTTTTGAGTGTCGGTCGTCAGTTGAGTTCCCGAAGTGGAAACACAGTGAACACAAATAAATAAAAATAAGTGCCCGTCGGTGCTTAAATAAATAAATAAAAACTGTTGAAACAACTGTTGTGTTGTGTTGCTGTAGTGGGTGGGTGCACTGTTTAATATCTTTTTGGGCATTTTATCTGGTCATTTTCGTGGAATACGCCCGATTATTGCAACAGTCGTAAATAATTGCAAGTAATGCTAATCATAATATTATGATTGCAATTCCCGCTAACCTTACGCACATCTGACGTCAATTTGTATCTTAAATCAGTCGAAAAACAGATCATTTCCTCAATCACGAAACGGATGTGATTAACAGGATTCGGCGTGATTAAATGTGCGAAATTTTGGATTTCAATTCAAATTTGTTAACTGATTGAGGCGGAAGAGCAGGCTTTATAGAGCCCAAAACTATTCATAAAGTAGGTCAAGAAAATGAGTATATATATTAATGTTCAGGATGAATTGTAGACCATATTGTAGAGACATTAAAGACCACACCAGCTAGAATTTGAAATACAATATATCTTGTAGATAGTCCAATCTTGCAGACTTTTCAGTATCTCAGTTCGGGTACCGCCTAGTCAAGCATGCCCTAGCTTATCTGAATTATTTTAAGGTATTCGAGTTTAGGATATCTTATGGATTGTTCATATCTCATACTTGACTCACACTTGAGTACTTCAGATCTTTTTCAAGAACATTTCCCTATATACTCGATACACTTTTGCACTCGAAAGCTCAAAGGCATTTCCATTTCATGTATGCCACTGGCTAAACCGATCTCATTGAAGATCGTTTAGCCAAAGAGAAAGCAATAAAAACAACAAGCAAATTGTCAATTCAATAAACAGAAAAACACATTGCGAAACAAACAGAAAGAAAACAAAACCAAAAATAAAAAAAAAACATAACAAATTCAAGTGAAAATCAGACAAACACAATAGCTTCAACAACAATCACGTGCATGGGGTATACAAGTATGTCTATATGAATATAATAGAGAAGGAGAAATAGAATGAGAGAGAGGGGAAGAGAGATCTGTCGAATACATAAGCGAAACCTGACAAAGTTCTTGGCCGGCTATTGGCACCGGTTGAAGCCGGTTTCCATAGCACTTGAACTGCGTCGCACCAATTACTAGATGATTATTTTGGTTTGATTAGCATAACAATTAGGGTTTATCGATTGCTAATGTTTGGTCCTATATTTAGCCTGGCTGAGTCGAGCTTCTATGGCTTTGCCACCCATATTTTCTATCCAATTTTTTTTGGTTTTTTTGCTTTCGGTAATTTTCCAAGCAATGAAATAAAAATATATTTTTGGATTTCTAGCTAATTTTTGTGTCATCCTTCTCCGTGCGTTGGTCTGGTCTGGGCCACAGGTACATAAATTAGACCAATAATGTTCAATCAAATATCGTGCGAATAGCCAAGAAGCATATGTATATGTATATGTATATGTATATGTATATGTATATGTATATGTATATGTATATGTATATGTATATGTATATGTATATGTATATGTATATGTATATGTATATGTATATGTATATGTATATGTATATGTATATGTATATGCATATACATTTAGCTATAGCTATATATCAGACTCAGCTACTTTATACTAAGTTAAATTTTGCTTTCGTTTCGATTTTTTGTTTTACTTTTCGTAGACTTTACTTATTTGCATTTACGTCCTCATGTCATGTGTGTGAGCGAAAAATTAATAATTTATTAAATAAAGAAGAAGCAGCCGAAAAGTATATAAAAACAAAAATAAAATTCAGGAGATGCCAAAGGTAGCAGAGACAAAGAGAGAGGGAGAAAGAGAGAGGGAGAAAGAGAGAGAGAAAGACAACGCAAAACACCTACGCAATATTTTCCATGTCTTTCTACGACAGACGAAAATAACATTAAAGAGAAATTTTCAGTTAGGATCTGAATACGAATTATGTATAGTGAGGGCAGTCAGGGCTATGAGGGTAGTATACATATAGCGAGACCAAACCTGTATTATCAGCTGGCTGGCAACAGTCGACGTCCCACCAAATTTAATATCAATTTGAAGCCGAGCAAAATCTATACAAGATTTGTACACTTTTATTGCTTTCGCTTAAGCATATATTCGCGGTTTATTTATTGCTTGTCAAATTTTATATTAGCTCTCAGAAAGCAAATTCAAATTTTATATTTTCCAAGATAAAATAATCAACATAAATTACACAAGCTTGAAATAATATAAAAAAAATAAAATTATATTAAATAAGTTTTCTATTTCAGTTTACTGTATTATATATTATTAAAATTTTTATATTTATATATATTTAAAAATATATCTAAAATGAATATAAATTTATAGACTATGAGCAGAAAATGTTGCTTAAAAGCTTACGATTTTATAACTGAACAAATTAAAGCTAAATTGGCGCAAAAAAAAATATGAAATGTTAGTAAAAACAAAATTGAAATTTATATTTTTAAATATAAATAAATTTATATATTTTTGTATTTATTAAAATTTTTTTAATATTTATATTTAGGAATTTATTGACAGCTTCAGCTCCGCTCGAATAACAAATTAAAAATCATAAAAATATATAAATTATTAAATAAATTAAAGCTAAATTGGCGCAAAAAATAAATAAATAAAAAATGTTAATAAAAAAGGAAATTTAAATTACAATTTTTAAATATAAATATTTTATATATTTTTATATTTATTATAATTTTTAAATATTTATATTTTGGAATTTATTAACAGCTTCAGCTCCTGTCTTGACTCCACTCGATTAATAAACCAAAAATCGTCAAAATATATAAATTAATAAAAACAAATATAATGTGCACATTATCAATGCTTAATTCTTATAATTTTTAAGTACATATATTTTTATTGCGTGTCAATGGCAAAAAGCGCGTCACAACGCACCAAGCGACGAACGGCCAGACAAACAGTTGGCCGAAAATCGACTGGCAGACCTGTTCTCAATGCATATACATATATACAAATATAGCTACAGATACAGATACATATATATTTATATATATATGCTTTATCTTTTGGTTAGCCATAATATTTCTCGCGCCGACAGGCGACGCCGACCTTGTGCTACGGCTCAACGCGTAGAAAGCGAAAAAAAAATAAAAATTTCGAAAAAAAAGAATAGAAAATATTGAAAAATCCAACAAAAATATAGAGAAAAACTACTGTTAACATTCGTCAAAATGATTTTCACTTTAGAATGCATGCACTCTGTATGTGTGTGTGTGTTTGTGTTTGCTGCATATAAACAAGATTTCGATTTGTTTTAGCTGCTTTTTGTTATGGTTCAACGCGTCGTATGCGCAACGTCTGCATGGCATTTCAGCCACTGGGCAACTGCAGTGAATGCGATTATATTTTATTCCTATTTTTATACATTTTATTTCCATTTTTATGGCAGCGCATTAAAAATTAAATAGCAATTTTCATTTCTGTTTCGTTTTTCTAGCATAAAAAATGAAATTAGCTTAAATCAAATCAAATTTGAAGAGCGAAGCAAAGAGTAAAATATTGTTTGACATTTGCTATTAAAATTGGAGAAGCAGCTACAAGGATGTAGGAAAAGAAGTAAGGGTTGGAGTGCTAATAAAAGTTATAACTTTATATAATATTAAAATAATTTATCTTTTTACATATACATATGTATGTATCTCTTAAAAATTATTTAAAATTTATCATTGTATATTATTTATAATATAAAATATTAATTAGAGCTTAAAAATAATTTAATGTGATTAATATTATTAATTTATTAATTAATTAATTTATATTTACATTCTTTTTAATTTAATTAATTTATATTCCTCTTAATTATACATATATTAAAAATAATTTAAGTTTATTTTTATAATATGAAATGCGCTTAATTTAATTTTTATTAAATAAAATTATTTATAAATTTTAAAAAATTTACTAAGTCGATATAATAATTAAATTAATATGAATAGAAATGATCAGTTTAATTTTTCCTATATAAATAAATATATAAATATTATTTAAAGTTTAATCAAAATTTTCGCTCTTTCAGTTTATAAACTTTTCTATTCTTTTAAATTCTATTCCATTACAAATTCAATTATCATGCTCACATTTCCACAGAAAAACATCAATAAAATCCCTTAAAAGATTCCTTTTAATTGCTGGAGAATGCAAATGGACATTCGCTGCAAAGATCTCTGCATAAATCGAGTTAAGCAATTAAAGAGCTTTTAGCCCTTGCTCCGGGAACTCAACTATTATTGATAAAGACAAACACTTCAGCCAACAGCAGCAGCAGCAGCAGCAGTTGGCTGCAATTAAGCAACTGAATAGGTTCGTTGGACTTCAATGGGCCAACAAGAGCGAGCACTCATAAGGCCCAGGCTGGGAGAATTTGCCGTAACTCGTTGAGTAAATTGCATAAAATACGCGCTGAAAGGCGAGCAATCAAAAGCCAACTTACACGAGCCGAATGACAGACAAGGCGTACAGTTGGACAGCCAGAGTGGCCCATTAGCTGGCGCTGATGATAAAAAACAGCTTGGGCACGCACACACTTACACACACACACTCATAGATTTGCTGTGCGTTGCTTTACAGCAGCGAAGACATCGCGCATACGCCGCGTGCTCGCCAAGCCAAATGCCAATTAAAATTCATAAACAAAATTTTAATTGAAATGTGTGCAAAATGTGCGTCGCTTTTGCCAATTTCATTTCATTTCCATTACTCGACATTTCACTTTGATTTCAATGCACAGGGCATGCGGCATACCTAAAGTGGTTTGCAGTGAAAGTGGAAATTTTCAATTCAATAGAGAAGTGGAAAAATATGAATAAAATATGAGAATAAAATTAAAATAATAGATAGAACACTGAATTTAGAATACAAGTGAGCAAGACTGAAGGTAAAGTGTTGGTAGTTGGGTCTGCTCAGGAAAAAAAAATTAAATTTAATTTAAATTATATAATTAATATATAATATAAAAAAATAAAATATTATAAAGATTAAAAAAATAAAAATTTAAAAATATATAAAATATAAATTATCATTAATAAAATAAAAAAAAATTAAATATAAATTTAAATTATATAATTAAATTAAAAATCTTCTTCTCCCTATAGTGCATATCTCCAATTCGTATATTTACCTTTTGCATTTCTCAATTTCTTTCCATTTCTGTCCCTCTCTCTCTCTCTTTCTTTCTCTCTCTCTCTCTCTTTCTCTTCTTTCGGATTCTTTACCATATTTATAATTTATTAATTAACGCGCGCATTTGGCGCCGGGTAAACAACAATTTATTTGTTTATTTGAATAATATTGTGAAATATTTAGAAATATTTCATAAATACCATGAGTAATACTAGGGTGGGCGTGGCAAGTTCAAATTTCCGTATAGCCTAATGCTGTCTGGCCATATGCTGCTCTTTCTCGCCTATTTATATACAGTGTCTGCTGTTGAAATGAAATTGCAAAAGCGCCAATTGGCTTCGCACTTCATAAATGCCCAGCTGCCCCCCACCCGCGCACTTCCAGTTTCTCTACCTCTCTCTCTTTCTCTGCTTTACGCATTTTATAATGAATTTCATTCCTGGGTGGCCACAGATCAGAATTGACCAATTACGCTTTTGGTTTCGCGAGTGCACAAAATCTTTCTGTATTTAATTGAAATCAATCAGAAGAACTATTTGCTGCTTGGCTGACTTGTGCTACCCAAAGACATACATTAATCTGTCTTACAGAACTATGTATTTGTTTATATATATATATATATTTGTTTATATATATATTTGTTTAGATTGGCCATCACATGTTGGTACCACATGACGTATTAGTGATTTATTAATTGTATTCGACAAATCTATTTTAAATCGATTTATGTGCATTGAATTGACATTTTGACTGCACAAATACCCTGTAAGTCTAAAAGTGTTCATAAGAGGCTTGATCACATGCTGGCCACGGCCGCTGTGCAACCTGACGTATACGTAATATGCTCATTATACTATAGAGAATATAATTTATGAATATTGAATTGATATTTTGATTTGAGTACTAGCCCGCAGATAAGAGAGTGATCATAGGCTAGCTGCTGCCTCTGCTGGTCTCTGTACAACAGAGCGTATACGTGATATATTAATTATAGTCGACAGGAAAACGATTGATGTGTATTGAATTGAGTTTTTGATTTAGCAAAATACTCTGTACATATGAAAGCGCAAAGATGGGGTATTTTATGTAAATATAAAAATATTAATATTAATAAAAATAAGTATATTAATTATAAATTTAATCAATTTTAGGTACAGGCCCAAGCTCTGACTAGCTAAGACTTATAACTATAACTCATATATAAATATGTATATATATTGCAAAGCTCGCCATATGTCAGACATATTCAACCCTTCTTCTTCTTTAATCAACAGAAATTCATTGACAAACCACAAATAATTTCCATCAACAAATACGCAATGCAAGTTGCTTTGATGCTAATTAATCTCGAAGAATTCACATTTGGCTTTAATTAAAGCAGAGCTAAAAGCCAAATATAGTACAATATATATAGTAATAGATGTATGTAATATGCCTTGTCAATTTTGTCCTTTGACTGGAAACAAATGTTGTCTAAAATTTTCACAAAACACAAGATCCTAAAATTTGTATAATGTCAGCAGACGATGAAGCCCACCTGACGCCCCAGCTGAAGGCGCACTATGAGAAGGAGGCAGAAATTTTGGGTCTGCTGATGGATATGCAGACGCGTTATTGCGAATTCTATCAGTTCTATCAATGCGAGCTGGAAACACAAAAGATTATTACCGAACGACTCTGGCTGCTGACTCAGAGATATTTGATACTGATTAGCTCGGCGCCAGGCTGTCGCTACCCGGAGGTATACACGCTCTCCGCCGAGGAGTCGATAATCAATGAGTACGAGGAGAAGTTCGAGGTGATGCGTGCATCGAAGTAAGATAGATATGATATATCTATATATATATATATATATACTGCACATATTCCTTTAGTAACAGCTTGAAGCACAGCATTCTGTGCATTCATCTGGAATGCAAGGCGTTCTATAGGGCCTACGACCAGCTTGATAAGGCTCAGGAGACGCCGTTTATAATGGGCGATAACTATCATCGCAGCATCGAATCGCACAAGCACATGATGATCGACATCTTCAACTACTTCTATGCGGCAGTGCTGAAATTGAAGTGCTATTTGCATCAGCTGGATCCGATGAGCTTGGAGAGTGTCGAGGACTATCGCGAGCTGCTCAAGGCGGACAGCTCGAACGAGGAGCTGGCTGAGCTCGTCATGACTACCTTTGTCTACTGCAAGTGCCTCCTGCCCCGCTCCACCTGTCCCATCAAGAAGCTCAAGAAGTGTTGCACGAAGAAAATCGACGATTTGAAATACGTTAGCCGAGTATAGGTATATCGACTAGTATTGATTGAGCCCTATAAATCGAATGAGAATAATTGTATTTATTTCTATTTTCAGACAGCAGCGCCCTTGCCATTGTCCTTACAAATATTTACAGCTTAACGAAGTCATTAACTTGGCCATTAACTGCATAATGTCCATTGTCTGGCCGCACATTAAACGTTATTAAAAGCTCTCGATGCTCCACAATTATTGTCTACTGTACTTAATATACAAGCAGCGACCGACAGAGAGACAGACAGACACCCCTCCCCCAAATCCATCTTTCATCAGTCTGTCAATATTGTTCCCGTCGTCTCTCATTACTCAGCAATTCACATTCATTTTTATTCAGCATCTGCTCGGTTTATAATTTGATTTCCCTATGAACTTTCTGGCAAATGCCAAGTGCAAATGTCTCGCATAATTACTGCGAAATGTGGGTGTTAGCCAGAAATTTCGAAGGTCATCTGATAATTTACGCTCCATCTATTAAGTTAACGTAAATTGCTTTATAATGAAAATAAATTGCCAGATAATTTGATTCAAATATGTGAATATATCGTAAAGGTTAAACTTAAAAGCATCGAATGGGAAGGGCGACTGTAGGTGTTTCATGAAATTCACCTCAATTCTCTATAACTTCATAATGGATGCGTGGGAGTGCATATTCCACTGTACGTATTTATTTCAGCTCTATTGCTGTCCCTTTGGGAAAATGAAAATATTATACATATACTTATATGTATAAATGGGAAATTACAAAAATGTATATGTATAAAAATGAAAATAAAAACATTAAATATTAAATATTAAAAAAATTAAAGATAAAATTTAATAAATAAATATTGGTATTTCGAAAATTTAAATCGAAAAATTAGTGTTATAATTAATAATAAAAATCGAAAATATATTATAATAATTTATAATACAAAATAATACATTAAAATAATTATTAATAATAAAAAATAAATTGTAATAATAATTAATAATGCAAAATAAAAATATAATATAAATTGTAATAAATAATAAAAAATAATAATAATTATTATTATAATAAACTATACAAATTAACAAATAATATATTATAATAATAATTAATATATACATTCATAATTTTTTTTTTTTTTTCTATGCTACAAATTATTATTTTTTTAATAATAATTAATACAAAATATATTAAAATAATAATTAATAAAAAATAATATAAATTATAATAATAAAAATAACACAAAATAATTTTATAATAATAATAAACTGTACAAATTAACAAATAATAAATTATAATAATAATTAATATATTATTATAACATACATAATTATTTTTTATATTTTTTCCAATGCTACAAATTATTATTTTTTTAATTAAAAAATTTATTTTATATATTTTTGTCGAATAGAAATGATTAATATTAATTATTATTAAATTTAACTATAAAAAGATATTATTTTTTATATGTTTCAAAATTTTATTACTTTTGTTTATTTTAAGCATATAACTTCAAGGAACTAATAGGAACATTTAGTAAGCAGCGCTAGCGTGACATTCACGCTATTTCTCTTGAACTCTCTGACATTTGTTGTTTAAAACACTCGAGAGTGTGTGTGTGTGTGTGTTCTCAGTGTTTGTTTAAAACAATGTCCTTTTCGGGTGCAGAATCGATGGTCACATTCAACTCTGAACTTTTAGCTGACGGCAACAAGAAATTCTGCTTGTGAGCCGAGGCTGCTGAGCAGGCAAACCAGCAACAGCATTGAGCAGCATATCAAGCGTGTCTAATAGGAGCAAACACACACACGCACACTCCCACACACACACACACACACACGCACAGAGGCTGAGACACGCACAACAAATGGCATACAAAGTAGCAGCATTCAGATGAAAAAGAAGCAGAAAAAAACACAGAGCACTTGTACCTACTGCCCACACGGCCACGCCCCCCTCTCGAACAATGGCACAACGAACCCATTGAGCCAAGTGGCTGCCGACCACGCCCCTGCCGCCGTCGCCGCCACGGCCGCCTCTGTCGCCCACGCCGCAATCAGAGCGCATTTGTATCTGAAACATGGCCGTTTGAGGTGGACGAAAGGACACTGCCGCCGTTCAAGGATAACACGTTGGACACACAAGCCCACCCACACACACAGAGAGAGAGAGAGAGAGAGAGAGAGAGAGAGATATGTAAAGTATATGCATAGCGTCTCGCTATAGGATATATTTTTAACTATAGCATAGAAATCAGTGGCGTCGCGTGCGTCATTCGATTAGAACTTAGGGCACCGACTATATATATTATATATATTTCTCTGCTTTTTTTTCACTTTTCATTGGGTTTATTTATCTTTCATATATTTGGATAAGCAGCTGTATTAACGCGGCCCGGAGCTCTAGACCATGTTTATCATAATGACGTCGTTTGACATTCTCTTCACTTTGCAAATGGGGAAAAGCGCAAAATTGTTGCTGTCGCCGCTGCTTGCTTGCTGCCGCTGCTTGCCGAGTTTATTTTTAGCGCGCTCCCAGCTAGGATAATTGAAAAGCAAGCACAACACAACAGGATATGGCAACACCCATTGTTGGCCAACGTCCTCATATCATATTAATTGAAAGCAGAGGCAGACCAAAGCCAAAGGCAAACACAGAGAAAGGGAATCTCTGCTCCCGGCTATTCTCGGTAAATTGTTAAGCGGCTTCAATTGGATCTATTTATAAAGCATTATTCGGTTTTATGCCGGGATTGAATAGCACAGATTGAATTTCAGCTCGTCACAAATCAGAAGGGGGCAACCAAAGGTAGCAACAGGATCGAGTCCAAAGGGGATTAACGCCACATTGAGCAACAGAACACTATTATTTGAATTGAATATGTAAATCAAAAGGATTTCTCTGCATTGTTGATTGGATTAAAATATTTATAGATGTATAAAATGGCTGAAATACTAAATGGATAATAAAATAAAGAACTGCAGCTATGATGCTGATCTGCTGCTGCTATATTTTATTCTATATATAATATATTTACAGAGAGTTTAAAATTTTTCTATAAAAATTGGGATGATTGAAAAAGATAAAGAAAAGTTTTCTATTCCATAGCTGATATATCATATAAGTATTTATAATATTTTAAAATCAAAAAAAAAAAATTTTTTTGCATTCAAAATTTTCCAGCTAGTACTATAGGAAAATTCTCTAAAATTTCAAGATATTTAATAAATATGAAATAAATTTCAAGATATTTATATAATATAAAGAAAATGAATATTTGCTTTATAAAAATAAATTTGAAAAAAAAATTCGAATATATTTCATGGTAGTATTAAAATATTTTAAAAACGCTTTTGAGTTTTATAAATATTTGTTTTTTGTCTTTAAAAATTTTCTCTAATGCAAAACTCTTTTATGAAACAAGCCTCAAATGTCTTGAAATAAACCATTTTTAATAAAAATACAAATAATAATAATAATAATAATAATAATAGAGATTTCCAAATAACTTTATATTTGGAAAATTGTATAAAATATATTTTAAGTTTCCAATTTCAATAAAGCTTTTCAAAATGTATCAAAAAATATTTGCCAGAAACTCTTTGAAAAATGGTAAACCTAAGATCAAATCTTTAAATCCTAGTTAAAATTCACTCAATCTAGGCCAATAATGCAAATATCTCCAATATTTGCCCAAGTTAACTTTGCAAATAATAAAATATGAGAAATGTTCGACAAATAAATACTAAATATACATACATATATAAATATATTACTAAATATGTAAATGTCGATCAGTCTTCACTTACCAATGGTTCCCATTTCGTGATCTTTGCAGCAGCTGCTCGTCGCTTGCGCCAATCCAAATTCGATTTGTAGACCCACTTTGGCTAGGTATTTCAAATAATTTGCAATTCTTATTTGTGATCTGCGTTGTCTCGAAAACTATTTGAAAAGTTTCTTTTTTTTTAGATTTGTTACTCTTATTTTCAATATTTATGTTGGCAACACAACAAAGTACTATTGGGCGGGTGGGCGTGTCACACACACTATTTATAAAGTCACATTGCAAAAGGCGCTAATTTTTGTAAATTTCAATTATTTTTTTATTTTTTTTATTGCACTTGTAAAATTGACAAATTTTTGTAAAAGTTGAAAAAACGCGGCAAAAAATAGATTTTTGAAGATTTGTTGTTGTTTTTGCTTTTTTGTTGTTGTTGAAGTGCAGTAAGATGTGAGTTGCGAGCGGGCACGAGACGCGACACTCACTGAAATAATACACAAAACACAGCGAAAAGACGTGACAGAGGTAGAGCGCCACAGGCGGAATAGCGAAAGAGCAGCACACACGTCCACGCGCCTGGAGTTTACCGTTATGAATGCTTTCACAGTTTCCAAGCACAGCGAATTTTTATAAATTTGTTGCGCGCGACTCGACTCGGTTCGGTTCGGTTCGCTTCGGTTCGGTTTGCATGCTTCGTGCGCATGGATATTCGGCATTCGCAAAGACTTCGTTCGGCCTGTGCCGAACACACACTCAGGCCCTCCCCCCTTATCACTCTGCGACCGCTTTATCATGTTGTTTAACAGATAATTTCCATGTTGTAGCCCAAAAGCTTTGCTGCTGCTGCTGCTGCTCGAAAGCTTTTTGCTAACGCAAAGTTTTGGGTTCAATGCATTGTGCGTAAGTTTTGCATTTCGTGAGACACAGGGCAGGACTCGAGCTGAACGAGGGCTTTTGGGCGCCTTTTCGTGCATAACTTAAATGGGGCTTTTTGTGGTTATTAAATGTGGTTGGGGTAAGCAAAATAAATAATTAAATATTTTTTATATAATTTAGTATATCTTAATTCATATATAGGAAATGTTCATTTAAGTAATATCATAAAAAATATTTTTATAATTTTTTGGTTTGGTATTTTATGTGGTTAGGATTTACAAAATTTAATATTTTGTATATAATTTAGTACCTTATAATATCTGAAACACTTGTTGAAATTAAATGATAAAAAATATATATAATTTAAATTTATATTATTTTTAGCTAGTATTTTTGTTAGTATTTTATTTAGATCGAATCTTGAAAGCTTGCAATACCCTCATAGCTCAGCCTAGTGTTTAAGATATCTCCTAGTCTCGCAGAGTTTTCTTAAATATATCTTAAAATCTACATTATAATTATTGTAAGTAATAGAATATATTTCAAATAATATTTCTAATGCATAAAATATTATTTAGTAATTGATTTTCATATTTAAGTTTCAGGCAGCTTCCTGATGAGCCAGAAGAAAACTTTATCTCTTAACTGCAATTAGTTGAAGATTGTAACAGAAATCAGTTAGACCCACATAGCAGCAATAACTGTACATAATAGGACATCTCGTTAAATCATTAATTAACTGTATATTTAAATGCAATAAATATTCATAAAAAAATATTCCATAACTATTTTCCCTTTTATTATTATTTTGACATACATTCTATGAAATAATATCTCACAATGCGCTCAATTAAAAGTTTTCAACTTTTTTAATGTAATTTATTGTCCTACTCCAGTCGACGGCACAAGCATACTCCCCCCTTGCCCCTCAGCTTCCTCTCTCAGTCCATCATTAATTGTAAACATCCGTGACCCCAATCGCGCAAACTTTTAAGCCAAGGAGTTAACTTTCTACAGTAAGCGATAAACCTACCGCAAAACTATTTTTAAGCTGATTTTATTACCTCGCCGATTGAAGCGAAATTAATTACCTTTCCACCAACGAAAGCAAGCATTTTGTCTCCCGCTCCACAAAGCTAAATACCGACCGAGGCTATGCTTGCAAGACAATATAAACAAAAGATGTGCAAAAAGAAGAGGAGAGAGAGAGAGAAGCAAACTTCAGCGACACGCAAGGACGTGTGGGCAGCAGGTGTTGCCACGTGCACCGAGCCGCGGCAAGCAAAGTTGCCGCCACCTCAGCAGAGAGCATAGTGCAAGTCGCAGCCCGGCCGCAAATTAAGTTTTGCGGCCGAAGATGTCCTTGAACCAGATACACAAAGCCACCCAGCTAGCATTTAAAAAAGACAACGTCATACAGGTAAGCCAACACCACCCAGAGACCACCCCAAGCCACCCGCACGCAAACATAATCGAGTGACGTAAAGCCTCAGCCCTCCGATTACCCCATTCTAGTTACTTGCGGTAACAGTTAACTTGATTATTTTACAAATAATTGAAAAGGCTGCCATTGTACAAATTGCAAAAATAGACAAGGCTCACACACACACACACACACACACACACACACACACACACACACATGCATACACATCCCTTTTCGCCTGAAGCTTGTCATTTCCGGTTCGCGATTCGCACGCTCGGTCGAGCATTCATATGAGCCGCGTCTGACGACAGCGACGGCGTTGACGTCGTCACCAAAGCCAAAAAGCCAAGCGCTGTGACGACAACAGCCCAGCACCCAACAACCCAACAACACCCAACACCAATACCAAACAACAAGCAACAACAGCAACAACAACCACAAACATGTATTGTTTGTGGCTCGAGAAGCGCTCGTTTAACCCAACTTCTGCACATGGTTTCTATTTTTGGATAGCGCAAAGTTCCTTTAGTTCCGTAATCTAAATTGTTTTAGACGATTTAAGTTGGAGCGAGAATCTTTACGGGAAAAGGCAACTTTCTGGTCTCTCATAGAAAGAGATACTTCAAATTGATTTCTTTCATTATTAGCGAAGGCATGTGAGTCTTAGCTTTATCTTAACTCTATATATTCCTTTCATTTCTAGTTAAGAGAGAGAATCCTTTAACTCTTTATAAGCCAACTGATTATAATAATTATTAAGCTCTATACATATTCTTCAGTAAACCATTGATATGCTCACAGTTACTTTCAATTAAAGCTGCATGGCTGGCACCTAAGTTGCCTTCATGCTAAACTCTTTTCTCACGAAACAACTAGAGTCTCATATAGTTGGGTTTCAAAATGAATCTTAAATCTGATAATCTTATTAAATTTATATATTAATATAATTATAAATTATATCTTATAATTTTTAAAATTTATCTATAATTTATTAAATTTTTATAACTAATTTGTAATAACTGAAATTGATCAATTATCATCTGATTAGCTTTTGCTTCGTTTCGTGTCAACAATTTGCCTAAATTTGACTGTTTTGACGCCCTCGACTGCAAATTTTTGATTGTATTTCCTTTTGTGAAAAGCTCAACTATTTATACCCTGTTTCTAAATTTCTTAAAAAATTTAAATACATTTTTTTTAAAATTAAAAATAAGATACTATTTATTAATAATGAATTGTTTTATATTTTCACAAATCATATAAAATATTCTACAAAAAATACGAAATAAAAAACGAAAAAAACTCTAAAATAATTTTAAATTTTTAGTTTATTTTTGAGTAAGAAAAATCATTTCGAGAGAAATGGAATTTAAATGTAAAATTTCCTTAAGTATTTCTAAAAATTTATAAATTTGTGTTACATATATTTACTTATTTATTTTTTTATTTATTTTACTTTTTTTATTTATTATACATTTTTTATTTATTTTATTTTTCATATATTTTTTTTCTATTTAATCTATTCTATTTAATCTAAATTAGTTTTATATCTTTATTTATTTATTAATTTATTTATTTTACTATTTTTATCTATTTATTTTTTTTATTTATTTATTTTTTTTTATTTATTTATTTTTTTTAATTTATTTATTTATTTTGTTTTTTATAAATTATTTTACTTTTTTTATATATTTATTTTTTATTTATATATATATTTATTTCTTTTTAATCTAAAATATCCCTCAATTCAGCTTTCATTGACCCAGGTTCAAGCTGCAGTCGTCCCAACCAGTCAACCCAATGCCAACTGAACTCAGGCTCTTTTATGCTAAGACGCCAACTTCTTCAATGTGTTTTCCCTGCCACTGCCTGCGCTCAGCTACCAATGCGCTCTCTAGTATTGTGAGCAACTCCTTGGATGGGCTGGGCTGGGCTGGGGCTCGCTTGCAGTCTATTAATAGAGTCGTTTGAGCCGAAACTGAAAATATGAACTCGACTGGCTTCAACACGGTTGCCAGGCAGTCGCCGACCCCGCGCCGCGCCCAGCCCACCAAAATTAACAAACAGAAAGAGATAGAGAGGGAGAGTGATAGAGAGAGAGAGAGAGAGAGAGAGAGAGAGTGATAGAGAGACAGCTATTACACAGTGGCCCAGTCTCAAATGGTTTTGCAGGCAGTTAGTCAGTCACTGATTCGCGTTGCGTTCGCTTTGATTTTATTTCGAGGAATTCGCTAGTCGCTGGCTATGCACGAGTTGCTGCAGAAGCAGGCGCGTCCGAGCAGTGAGCCCAAAGCGAGCGCGGGCGGTGGCCAGGAGCACACCCAGCATAACAATAAGTGCTCCAGCGCCACGTTGTGCAATCGCCTGGCCATGGCCATATCCACAGCGACGCCCACGGCCCTCACAGTGCCCAGCATAGAGCTAACCCCAGCAGCAGCAGCAGCAGCGCCGCCCGCTGCCACGCCCACTCCAACAGCCACGCCCAAGGCAATTGAGAAACCCGACAACAACAACAACAACAACAACAGCCACAACAAGGAGAACTGCAAGCTCCAAGGTGCGCCCACAAATTATATCGCACGCCGCACCTGGATAACGACGGATCGCATGAACGAGCTGCGCCGCAAGGCCCAGGAGGCGGCGAAGCAGAACAAGATTTTCACCATCCGCGGCTGCTTCCACTCCGTGCGCAATGCTCTGCTCGCGCGTGGTTGGGTCGAGAAACTCGACGTGCATCGCAAGGTGCTGCCGATGGGCCAGATGACCTATGAGGATCTCACGCAACGTCTGCCCAAGCGGAAGGCGGGCGAGACGCGGCGTCAATATGTCCTCAAGTGTGAGCGGAACATAATGTCCAGATTCCTGGAGCACATGCCCGTGGACTTCCTGTGGACGAACCGCAAGGAGAAGTGCGACTACATCGACCAGGCCAAGAACCCGGGCATGACCATCAACAAGTTCCATCGGGCGCCGTTCACCTCGAAGGAGGGCCTGTGCAGCCAGCTGCGGGACTTCCACTGGTTCTTCGAGGAGGGCATGGCCGAGATGTACTTTCCGCGCTGCTACAACGTCTGGAGTCCCGAGGAGCTGGGCGAGTTCGTGGACAACTTCAAGCTGACCGCCTGCGTGGCCTACCTACGGGCCATGCTCTGCAAGTACCATAAGCAGGGCGCGGACGCGGTCTTCTCGCCCAGCGGCAAGATACCCTATTCCTCGATAGACTTCGCCTACAAGCGGCTGGTGGACTACATCGACAGCTGCCAGCACAACGACATCGACTACGAGGATCCGCCCAAGATATGGGAGCACGACTGGGACGCCTTCCTCTACCAGCACCAGCAGCTGGTCAACGAGGATGCGCGCATCCAGCACGACGGCCAGCGCACGCTCGAGCACATGGTCAAGAGCTGTGTGACGCTCGTCGAGAAGATGAAGGTGCACTGGCCCCAGTACAGTCTCGATGGCTACCAGAACTTGTGGATCGTCAAGCCGGCCAATAAGTGCAGGGGGCGTGGCATACTCCTTATGGATAATCTCAAGAAGATCCTGGGCGTCGTCAATCCATCGATAGCGTCCAAGAGTCGTTATGTGGTGCAGAAGTACATAGGTAAGTGGAGTTGCGGTTGAGGCGGAGGCGGAGGAGAAGCCGAACAAATATGCGACTAAGCGATACCCTGTAGAGAGTGAGTGGAGAGGTGTATTCGGTCTCTAAGAAATATTCAACTGAAAGATACCCTGTGAAGCCTATTTAAGAACTTGAGAAGTAAAAGTAACTCAAATATACAACTCATAGATACCCTGTAGAGCATGCTTAGAGAGGTGTATTCGATCTCGAGGAAGTGTGAAAAACAATAGCTCGATATTAAACTAAAAGATACCCAGTAAAGCCTATTTAAGAACTTGAGAAGGAAAAGAAACTCAAATATACAACTAATAGATACCCTATGAAGCGTAAATAGAGAGGTGTATTCGATCCGATACATTTAGATAGCCACCGTACACAGTATTTAAAGAGTTGAGTACTTGAACTCCTCTGAGAAGCATCAGAAACTCAAATATCCTGGAGATGGACGACCAACAGATACCCTGTATTAAATGTAATTATTCTGTATACAGAAATATCTGATTTTAACTGTGCCGCTTAGATTCAAGACGAAACAGTCAACCAATTTCAAATAGATAACTAAAATAAAGTTTTTTGAGGAAATCAAATCTTATAATGAAATAGTTAGCCTTACTATGAGGATACCCTGTATTTATGACTAAGACCTAGCTATGTGGACTTTATGGGTCCATAATCTCTAAATCTAAATCTTTGATACAGTCAGTGATACCCTATTGAACTGCTTCTACAAAGACAGAGCATCTCCAAATTCGGCTCAATTTGACGGCTCATTTCGTGGATTTTATTTAAAGTTCGTCAAAAAAGAAGCCCATGCTTTAACATACTTGCAAATAAGTTCCTGCTCTGGAATAAAAGCAATGCTATAAACAAACATCGTCGGAAAGTGGGTCAAAAATCAGGCCGCTGACATTGTTGTTGTTGGCTTTGATGCCTTAACAGTTGGGCGTAAACGTAGCAAGTTTTCTAGCCATGACTGCACTGCACGCACATGCTTCGCACACTCATCTATATATATGTATCAATATATGAATATGTATATATGTATATGTAGTTATAGACATATATGCAACATAAAAATGTTGGCCTAAAGGCGCAGTTGTTGCTGTTGCTGTAGGTTCTGGATTGGTATTGGAAATTTGCTTTATGTGCTTGGATTGCCCATAAAATGAGGTGCAGAAGCAACAGGTTGAAGGACAGCCAGTCAGTGATAGGAAAGCACAGAGAGGGAGAGACAGAGCGGGAGAGACAGAGAGAGATACAGAGAGAGAGGGAGGCACAGAGAGAGAGAGAGAGAGAGAGGAGATACTTATAAAGTATTGCTATAAGTAAAAATCTAGGCAATCTTTATGAATCTGCTCCATTTTAACCTTATCACTGTCAGCTTAGTCTTAATTAACCTTATCTCTTTCAGCTTAGTCTTACTTAGACAGAGTTCTCAATCTGCCAAGGAATAATATTATAATGAAGCTCTTTAGACCCATGTATAGAATTCTCTTTATAAGATTTACATACTCTCAACATATAAATTCCTGCTTATCTAATAAATTTCCCATATTTCTCCCACATCCGCATTCAAGAACGCCCTCTGATTGTCTTCCAAACCAAGTTCGATATACGCCAATGGTTTCTGATCACCAACACGCAGCCGCTGGTCGTGTGGTTCTATCGGGAGAGCTATCTGCGCTTCAGCTCGCAGGAGTACAGCCTGAGCAACCATCACGAGTCGGTGCACCTCACGAACTATGCGATACAGAAGAAGTATACGAACGGCAAGCGGGACAAGCGCCTGCCCAGCGAGAATATGTGGGATTGCTACTCCTTTCAGGCCTATCTCAGGCAGATCGGCAAGTCGAGCATGTGGCTGGAGCGCATATATCCGGGCATGCGCAAGGCCATTGTGGGCACCATGCTGGCATCGCAGGAGAACATGGATCGTCGACCCAACACCTTCGAGCTGTTTGGCGCTGATTTTATGATCTGCGAGAACTTCTATCCGTGGCTTATAGAAATCAATTCGAGTCCAGATCTGGGAGCGACGACCAGCGTGACGGCGCGCATGTGTCCCAAGTGCCTGGAGGATGTGGTGAAGGGTGAGTTGGGCAATGAGAAGACTGAGACCGAAGATGTAGACGATAGAGGGAGGAGGGATTACCCGCATTACCTGAACCCTCTCTCAAGTTTCTCTTTCTTTCCTCCAGTTGTCATCGACCGTCGCCTGGATCCCAAGTCGGACATGGGCAACTTTGAGCTCGCCTACCGCCAGGTGGTGCCGCCCACGCCCGCCTACATGGGCCTGAACCTCTTCGTCAAGGGCAAGCAGCTGCTGCACAAGGCGAACCACGGCCATGGCCACTACTACTACCAGCAGCAGCGCAAGGAGCGCAGCTTGGCCACCAGCAGCGTCTTCCGCCAGCGCTCCGCCCTTGTCCCGGCTGCAACAATATCGCGCATCCACCGTGCCATGCCCACCTTCAATGCCACGGAGTACATGGAGAAGTACATGGTGGAGCCGCTGAGCAGCAGTCGCAGCAGCCTCAGCAGCACGCAGCCAGCGGCCGCAGCACTCAAGCCCACAGCAGCAGCAGCAACGTCGACGCCAGCAACTGCTGCTGTGGGCATCAGCACACCCTGTCCGTATCTGCTGAAGCAAGCGGGTCGCTCCATTACCCAACTGCTCAGCGTGACCCACAAGCGCAATGGCACGATGGGCGCTGGTGTCGGGGCCGAGGCAGCTGCCAGCGCCGCTCTGCCGCCCAAGCGGCAGCGGAGCTGCGGTCCACGCTTCGGCACTCCCCAGGTGGAGGTCTCGGACAAGAAGTTCAAGATCCTCATCAAGAACTACGCCAGCCAGGCAGCCGATAATCTGCTCGAGAAACAGGAGCCCGCCAGCGCGCCGGCCACGGCTCCGGTCATGGGCGAGCGCAAGTGGCGCAGCTTGCGCAACATCAACAGCAACACCAACGTCAGCAACAGCAACGCCTGCAGCGCCTACACTGCCACGAGCTGCTCCCGCCTGCGGGCAGCTCCCAATCCGCTCGAGAGCACCTGCTCGCGTCGCTTTGCCCGCACCAAGTCGGAGATCGAGAGCTCGGCCAGCCTGCACGCCATCGGGCGCACCTTTGGGCGTCGCTCCTATGGCCCGCGGTTGCCCATTAGCATCTCGGTGCAGGCGCTGCATCGCGGCGAGCCCATTGTGACCGCCATGAAGCAGGCCTCCAGCGAGCAGCTGCAGCTGCAACTCACCCAATCCCAGTCCCAGTCCCAATCCCAATCCCAAATCCACTCCACGCCGCCCATCAGTCCACGCAACGTTACACTGGCCAACAAATTGACGGTGCCAGTGCTGCCCACTTGTTGAACCACCTGCACCACCACCACCACCACCACTAACACCACCATCATCACTTTCACCCACCCATGAAAACGTTCATACAAATTACTTTGGGAATCTCAATTTCGAACTAAAAGTGAAATTTTGATCAATTTCCATCTTTCTCTTGATCTAAAAATTTCTAAAATTGTTATTGGAATACTTTGGAATCATATCTTAAATCATCTTTAAAACATTCCCAACCCATAAACAACTTTTCTAGCTAGTTCTTAGACCCTCTTAACCAAAATTTAAAAAAATATATATATTTTGAAATATTTAAAAGAATAAAAAAATGATATATGATATTATTATATATTATATATTATATATTATATATTATATATGTATTATATATTATATTATTATATATTATATATTATATATTATATATTATATATTATATATTATATATTATATATTATATATTATATATTATATATTATATATTATATATTATATATTATATATTATATATTATATATTATATATTATATATTATATATTATATATTATATATTATATATTATATATTATATATTATATATTATTTTATTATTACTTTTATCATATATTTATCGAAAAACGTTATCAAAACTTTTTCAAATTGAATTTCCGCATTTTGATTTAGATTTGCTAATTAATATTCCTTAAAAAAAATTTATATATATACATATATATATAGATTAATAATAGAGCTCTCTGAACATAGACTACTTTAAATGTATATTATTTCTGTTGTGAATAATTGTTATATCTGTCTTTATTATTACTTGTTGAAAATAAAAATTTGTTTATCAGTTAGTGGTGACTTTGTGCGATCGAGATAAATTTTGGAATATGTACATTTATCTCGGGAACAGTTCATTTAATTGTAATGGAAATTACTGTTGTATTTGCAATAAGTCGATTGATTAGTTAGTTAGCTGCTCGAATGCTTTTCGGGGGATGGCAGCACGCTTAAGCTTGACTCTATTCAGGGATATATATATTTATATATACATATACATATATATAGGTTAGTTATATATCTAAAAGTAGTGCCATATACATACCAGACTTTTTGTAGTTCTCCCTCTTCCTCTCACTTGGGTGCCGTATATTGCAATGCTAAATGTTCCCGTGCCTTTGAATTGAGTGCGACCTTAACTGTTGTGTTGAGTATCTTTGAACTCACTTGAGACATTTTCTAAAAGCAAATATGTCAGATATATCAGATATATAGATGAAACCAGTTAGACTACGGGCTGCAGTCGGGCATTGTCTTGAGAGAGTCTGTGCTTGCTAAACTTTTCTAATTTCAGATTTAGAACTTATTCACCAAAACATATACCTTTCACTAGTTATAGTATATCCAGATTTGCCACGCCTCTAGTGGGCGTATTGACAGAATCATTAATACTTTATTATACTAGGCTACCGACGAGTTTATGTTCCCAACTTCAAGGGAAGCTCATCATAGGAACATACAGACAGACACAAGCCAATATGCCCGTCTCACTCCATGAAAGAGTATCATTTTACATTAGCTTACCTTTGTACCCACCTTGCCCACAATCACTTTCGCTGGCGCTGGCTGCGCATTTTTGTTTTTGTCCTTGCCGAATTTGTGGGTCGTCGTCGTCCGCACGTTGTTGAGGATTTTGCGCAGGAGTCGTGTCCTCGGGCTGTTGCGTATCTTGGGCATCGTGTCGAGCAGTTTCATTTGGGTGCCATTGAGCTCGAGCGGTCGCGCCACGTCCATCTCCTTGTTCACGTTGTAGTTGACCTGGAAGGCGCGCTCGAAGAGACCCGTTGCGGCCAGGGAGTTGCGCGGCACATCCAGGACGACTCGTATGCAGTCCTTGAGGGCCAATGGGCATATTCTGGCCGTCACCTCCGTGGAGGGCGATAAGTCTGGCGTCGAATTAATCTCAATCAATATGGGATTATAGTGCTCATCGATCATAAAATCACAGCCATATAATTCAAATGCATTCGGCACTAATTCCGTCTCGTCCAAGCTGGCCAGGACCACGGCAACCAGATTCTGCTTGAATCCATTGTAGATCTTCTGCCAGGTGCCGTCCGGTGCGCCAACGTGTCTCAAATGGCATTTGAACTGATCCAGCGACCACATGTTGTTCTTCGGCAGTCGCGTGTCCCGATTCACCTTGTTCTTGTAGCGCTTCTGCACGGAGTTGTTCGTCAGATGGATCGACTCGCGTAGATCATCCATGGTGAACTCCTGGGAACTGAACCTCAAATAGCAATCGCGATATGTCCAGATCGTCACCTGCGTATCGCTGATAGTCAGCAGCATGTACTGCCGTATATCGAATTTGGTGCGGTAGATTAAGTATGGACGTTCTGTAACGGAAGGAGAAGGGATAAGTTGAGGGATCGATCATCAGAGATGAGACAAGAGATATAGTATATGATAGATATATATGATAGAGCATATAGACGAGTGATATATAGTGATATAGCACTAGTAGCAGCAGTAAGTGTGAGTGGTGTGGCCGGGAGTGCTCAACTACTAGATACCTTGCTATACTTAAATAGCAATAAAAGACGGGGATCGAATAATGTCCAGAGATGGAGAGATGGGAAAGGCAGATAGACAGGCCAGATAGGGACAGATTGAGATAGACAGACAGAGAGAGAGAGAGACAGAATTTTGTAGTCGGGAGTGCTCAACTAGTAGATACCTTGCAACACCTGAATAGCTTCAACAGTTCCCAGAGAAGGAGAGATGGAGGAGCAGACAGACAGAGATCTGCTTGTCTAACTGTCTCTGTCTATCTGCCTGTCTATATGTCTGTCTCTGTCTATATATCTGCCTGTCTCGATCAGCCTACATAAAAAAGAGAAAATAAAGAGAAGCATACTTTTAGGGGCATTGTGAACAGAAATAGGAATAAGAAAATAATTGATCTAAAGTGCTAAGATAAGTAATACAGTAATAAAAAGATCTTTGCCTCAATAAACTTTAAATCAGCCCAAAAATAAAGCTCCAAGGATAGTCTCCTTAATTTGTTTCCTAAACCAGTCGTAGCCCTAAATGTAAAATCTAATCGAATCTCTCCTCATGCCACTCACCAATATATTTTTGCACGATATATTTGCGATTTTGATTGTTGGATGTCCATTGCAGGATGTCGTCCAGGGAGCTGCGTATGACAATGCCGATACCGCGCGATTGATAGCCTGGTTTCAAAATCCATAAGTTCCGGCAGCCATCCCAGCGATAGTCGAGTCGCAGCGCTTCAATCTGCTCAAGATATTGGCTGGCGAGGCGCGCATACTCCGTCATGACCTTCTCGTTGATCTTGAACTTGGCAGAGTCGTGGAGCACCTTGGACGACTGCACCATGAACGATTGGTTCTCGATCATTTCAGCGGGCGTGGGCAGCTTGATCCGCGCATCGTCCAGCGAGTAATGCTCCTTCTGCCTGATCATGGTCTTCACTTTGTTCAATGCAAAGTCTATCGTGATGCTCAACACAGTGCCAGTCTCAAGATTCACTAGGTCGGCGGGACGGTGCTCCTTGATGAAGCGTAGCAGGCAGCGCGCCTGCGTCTGATGGTAGTCCTCGATGAATGCCGCGCGCTCCTCCATGCTGTTGGCGCCGAGCCGATAGAAGCGCGGATAGCTCATGCCGCAGACGCCGTCCTCGCGAAACCAGCGCTCCTGCTCGGCACAGCCGACCAGGCCCACCTTCGTGGAGAAGTCCAAGAATTGGCTACGCCTCACCCGATTCCGGAACGGCTTCACCTCCGCGAACAAATCGCGCTGCGCCTTGCTCTGCCAGATGAAGAACGACGGAAAGTTGTTGATCATTTTCGATATCACAACTGCTTCATAGTCATTGCCCCGCCGCGCGTGCTCCAGCAGCGAGTCCTCCGACATTGTCTGCAGCTTCGCATGGCGGCCCGCCGGCAGCTTCTCCAGCCAGCCGCGCCTCACTAGCGCCCGCCGAACTGTGTGGTAATTACCGTAAACGGTAAATATCCGACGATTGCGATAGGCGTCGATAACACGCGTTCGATAGGTGTTCCGCAGCTGACGCTTGTGGGCATCCGCCGACAGGGCACATCCCGAGCTAGGGCTTCCAGCCCGAGACTGGGACAAGATATTGTTGAGGCTCGAACGATTGATCCCGCCGCCCGCTTGGTGCGATATCACGCTGCCGTATTGGCTTTGGCTACTCGATAGATTCTTTGGTATCGCGCATTGCTTGCACAAGGTTATCAATTCAGCATCCAGATTTTGTATCAACGACTGGATCCGCGAGACAGGATTGTAGTAGCGATTGCGTTGCGTATTTAAAGCATTCGAGGACGCCTGGCTCATATTTAACTCGTGCTCTCTCTCTGTATATGTATATAGTGCTTGTATATATTTGCATATATTTATACATACACATATATATACATATACATATATGTAGATATTTCTGTATATTTATATATATGTATATCTATGCAAATTTATATGTATTTTGTTGTTGTTTGTTTCGCCTTTATTTAGTTTGTTTCGTTAGTTATTGAATTTTGAGGTTATGCGAAGGATGTGATGGGACAAGGGTGGACCTGTTGCTTACCGATATCGATAGGTTCGATTATTAGTGGGGGCTTGCTTCGATAGATGACCTTTAATGCAGTCACGAGCCGGTGGCTGGCGTCTAGTGCTATATATATATATATATGTGTAAATATATATATCTTTAAATATTTTTTCAATATATATATTTATATATCAACGTATATAAATATATATATATATGTGTATATTTAATAGTTTTCGGTAGTATTTTTAAATGCAGCTACTAATGTCGATGATTGTCTTGTTGCTGCAACTGAACGAGAAATTTTGAAGCAGTAGCCAAACCTTGATTTTGCTAACAGTATCGCATTTAAAGTGGCAATGTCTTTATTGATTTATGAAACATAGCTTCGCTTAAACGGTAAAAAAATTTGAGACCAAAAAAACTTGTAACGAAACGAGTGCAAGACGAAATTTGAATTAAACATACGAACGCCTATAAAATACGACAAAAAAAAGGCCCTCATCTAATGTTAATATCACAGCTTGCTCCTCAAAAACACCTCTCAAAGCAATGTGGGCCCGAGAGAGCAACTCCCTCTCCCCTCTCTGAAATATTATTTATTTCAGTTTGTTTCGCATTTCGTCGTCCAGCTGGAACATGGCTCCGTGCCCGGGCACAATGTACTCGCACATCTGCGCTATGCGATATCGATGCTCCGCCTGCTGCTTCTGATCCTCGCTGCCAGCGGCCTTCCATATGTCCGGATCATCCACGTCCTCACGCCGCTCGAACAGGTCGCCGCAGATGCCCACAGTGGCGTCGTCCAGTTGGCTGTTACGCACGACAACCGACACACAGGTCAGCGTATGTCCTGGTGTCCTCTCCAGCACCACCTCTGCATTCGTATCCAAAGCTCCGATGTACTCAGAGTAGAGATCGTGCTTGGATGCAGTGGACCCGACGATGTGGAAGCGCGCTTCCCGAAATAGATAGTTGCAGCCAGTGTGATCCGAGTGTCCGTGTGTGCACACAACAATATCTATATCACTAGGCTGCAATCCCTCTTTGGCGAGCAGATTTGTCAACTGCTCGCCGTCCCAGGCGGTCATCGTGTCCACGATTATATTGGTGTTATCGCGGCAACGGATCAGCGTACAGCTGCAATTGGCACGCATCGCATCTGTTTCTTCGGCATCATCATAAGCATAGCCCGCTTGCAGCACAGTCACGTGATTTGACGACATTTATTAGTATTAATTATTAGTTTTATTTAGACTTTTAGTTTTAGCTTTAGTTTTTTACTCCTTCAAAATAAGAAAAAAAATTTGAAGCTATCAGCTGTTTGTGACATGAACACAGAAAGAACAGCAAATATGTTCGCTTTTATTAGTTCTTTTAATAGTTCATTTGAGCTTCTGCTGCACTGTTTTTCCAGGGCTGCATCGCATATTCCACACAAGTTAGCAGCACACGCACGGCTGTTGCGGGTCCCGCTCACATTTCAGCAAGTCGCAATTTGTTTATTATTTAACACACATTTTTTCTGTATAAAAGTTAAAAATTTATAAATGTATTTAAACTGCCTGCCGCGTGCGCCATGCAAATGCTTGCAGTACATGCAGCAAATGCGACAACTGCAACTGCTACGCCGACATGTGAACTCGGGCTCAAAGCCGCCCATAGGAGACGGAGCAGCACAGCTGAGGGCAACATCAAAGCAGCAGCTGCTGCTGCAGCAGTTGTCCCTGGTCCAGCACCACTACAGCAGGCAGCGTGCTACCTTCAGCGGGGATCACGAGCAACAGTTGTCGTCGGATGAGCTGGATGGTTGCGAAATATCCAGCACGATAGACCAGGATGAGCTCAATCTCCGTTTGAGTGCCGCACGCAGTCCACAGGAGCTATTGGATATGCTTGCCAACGACGAGTTAGACCTGGCACATTGCGTGCAGGGCATCTCTGTACTCTGGGCCCACTACCAGCAGCTGTCAACCAGCGGGCGGGCAGAGCTGACTCGCCTGCTCCAGCAGCAATTCGTGCCCAGCTTGACGCCCCACGTCGCCTCCATGGACATGGAGCAGCTGAGCTGCTGCTATTTGTATCTGCGCAAAATGCACGTGCCCAACAGCGAACTGGCGCTAGAGCGTATACTCATGCGTGCGCTGGACATGATTGAGTTGGCTGTGGACAAGAAACCGGAGATGGAGCTGGTGGCTTTGCCCGTGCTCTCCCGCCTGCTGGTGGCCATCAACTTGGAGCGGAACTTCTTTACGCCGCTTGTCTGTCGCAATTTCATGCCGCATCTGGAGAAGCACGTGACCAACTGTCAGAGCGAGCAGGACGCGCGCCTGCTATCCACCTGTCTCTTCCACCTGCATCCACTGATCGACTCCGAATTGCTAACCAGATTCAAGGGACGAGTTCTGGAGCTGCTGCAGTCCGGAACACTAAGCAGCGCCACGCCCAAGACGCTGCTCAAGTTGCTGCACACGGTCAATATGCCCATCTGGACGCACAGGAATACATCCATAATCCGGCAGCTGATGCTTGCGCTGGGCAGCTGTGTGCCCGCGCTGGAGTCGAACGATCTGAAGATCGTCTGCCGCACTTTCCTGCATCATCAGGAGCCGGCGACGCTCGTGGAGCCACTCAAGCAGGCGACCGCCGCACTGCTGCAGCAGGAGCCCACGGCTGACGCCCTATCCTGCGCCGTGCCATTCGCCTCACTGCAGCAGCGCGATGCCTACGTGCAGCAATTCCACCAGCTACTTCAGTCCAAGGCCGCCTGGCAGCAGTCCAACGCCAGTGGGCATTTCTTCAGTGCGCTGCGCGCCCTCAAGATTGCGGACGTGCGCTACTGCGATGCCTATTGGTCGGCGGTGTCGGCTGAGCTGCCCACCTCCGCCAAGGAGCTAACGAACCTGCGTTTCCTGAAGCATTGCCAGCGGTACATGAACTTCAACAACAACCTCGGCGGCACCTATCGCCACCAGGAAGTGGAGCGCAAGCTAAGTCGCATCTGCATCAATGCCATCGAGGAGGACGTGGCTGGCAGATTGCCCTCGAAGTTTGCCCGTTTGGCCTCGTTTGTGATGGCCTACGGCCAGACGCCGTTCGACTGGAAGAAGTTTCCCAATGTCCTGCTCAGCAAGATGCTGGCCATGGCACCGCAGTTCGATATCCAGGATTGTTTCCAGCTCAGCCGTGGCATGCAGATCGCTTGCGAGCTGCGCTTCCGTCAGCATGTGCCGCATCTGCTGGCCATGCAGCTGGCCACCATGGACAGCATCCTGATCGCCTGCGCCGAGCGACACCTGACCAACAGCGAGGAGCAGCCCCTCAATGCCACCGATCTAAGTGTCATTGTGCGCACGCTCAGCCATCGCAAGAGTGAGTCAAGCAAAGTCATGCCAATCCCCGTGCTAATCCTTCTCAATCCCAATCCTGGACAGCTCTGAAGAACACCCAGGCCTACAACCAGGCTCTCGCCCACTATAAGACGCTGCAGTGCCACGATCTCAACTCGCGCGTGGTACGCGAAATGGCCTACAACTTCAATGCCTCGCACTACTTTGTGCCCGAACTGCTTGAGTCCATGTTCGACTATGTGGCGCAGCAGCACGAGCACATAACGGGCGACACCGTCGAGAAGGTGCTCACCTGTGCCTACAATCTGGGCTATACGCCCGCTTCGCTGGAGTCCTTAGACTATGCTGTTTTGGTCCTAATGCGGTGCGTAGTAGTTGCAGGATAACTCTTAGTACTTCAATTAAGTCATCTCTGTCCTCTCCCATCCACAGCGACTTTGAGCACATGAGCGGCTTGTCCTTGGTGCAAGCCTGCCTAGCACTCTGCTTCTACAAGGCCATACCCGAGCAGCTAATCAATCAAATGTTCTGCGTGAAGTTCATCCAGCGCATCGAGGATGAAATACAAATCTGTTACTCAAAGGCCACATATCCGGGCATGGTGTTGAACCGAGTGATGCAGCTGAATCGCACCGTTTGCCTGGATTTGCCCGAAGCCAATGTGCCCTGGTTCCAGCAGAACTATGTGGAGGCGCAGCTGAGCAAGAGTAGGCCCGTAAAATATCTTAACTCAATTGGAATAATCTGTTATATATACATATATTTTCATTTAGAGCCCTTTGTGCCGAGTGCCTTTAATGCGGATGTTAGACAGCTGCTGCAGGATCTGCTCAAGGACGAGAACTATTTTCGCTGCAATCACACAACGCCCTATGGCTACCAAATAGACTTTGTGATACACTTCGATAAGGACAAAAGACCCATGCGAGCGCCAGCCGTTGAGGCCACCATGCTAGATCGCATAACAAAGTAAAGACTCCCTCTCCTCTCTCTCTATACACACATCTATATCGAAATATGTATATAAAAATACTCTATTTGCTTACCTAGGGTGGCCATACTGCTGCTCAAACTGGACTCCTTCTGCGAGAATGATCTGACAGCGCTGCGTGGCCCGGAATCTTTGAAGATCAAGCATCTGGAAATGATGGGCTACAAGGTGCTACACATTAACGAACACGACTGGAACTCCAAGTACATGAATGCGCCAGGCGCCAAGGCAAACTATTTGAAATGCCTACTGCAAATTTCGCATTAGAATTAAGAATTAGGAATTCATTAATCAATTTGTTAATTAATACTTAACTCACTTTAAGACTTACAGTTAAAATTAGTTAAGCTGTGCAGTTGTTGACAATATTGTGCTTGTTGTAATTAGCAAATGACGTTTGTTTATATTTTTATATATATATATTACTAGTCATAAAAAGCTTCGAGTTTAAGATGTAAAGTGTAATATTTGAAAGTTGATGTGAAATGTAAGTAGAAAATAAAAGATGAAGTGTGGAATGAGAAAGGTTTTTGAATATGGCAAAAACTGCATGAAATAAATTCGCAATTAATATTTAACATAGTTCATATATTTATTGAATATATAAAAATCAAGTGGAAAGTAAGAAAGTATTTAGAATTAAGAATGAATTTTGAAATGAAGTGAAAAACATATTAGTTATGTTCCAAGATGAATCTGATATCAACTTAACATAGATCGTATATATATATATAAATCAAGTGGAAAGTAAAAGAGTATTTAGAATAAGGAATCAGAATAGGAATGAATTAAGTTTAAAATCATATGAGAAACGTATTTCTTATGCTTGAAAGACTATCAGCATAAATTGGGAATATATGGAAGCATGAAAGGTGGCCGCTAAATATTTTAGCTGCTTGTGGATTTGCCAAATAACATAGTTATATATAATTTTGAATTATAGAGAAGTAACTATAGTTAATCGCGTAATATTTGAGTAGATTTGTTTTGAAAGCTTCGATCAAACGTTTTGTCAAATGCTTTTATTACTTCTGGCCTGCACAGCACCATTTGTAGGCATTGTTGAACATTAGCTGCCAAGGACTCTCGAGTTCTGTGGCGGGCACCTCGAAGTTATGCGGCACATATGGCCATTGATACATGGCACTGCATCGCTCCGGATGCGGCATCAATGCCAAGTGACGGCCATTGGGCGAACAGAGGCCAGCGATTCCTTTTGGACTGCCATTGGGATTCATGGGATAGATTTCGGTAGGCTCGCCATTATCATCGGTATATTGCAGCGTGATGAGTTGTTCGCTTTGCAGCTTCGCGATCTGCTCCAAATGCTTAAATGCAAAACGTCCCTCGCCATGAGCAACCCAGCAGCCCAGCACCAGATCCTGCATGCTGCTCAACATTATCGAACGATTCGGCGGTATGCGAACCGTTGACCAACGGCACTCAAAGCGCTGCGAAGAGTTGTGCATCAATGCCACCTCAGGGTGAAGAGGGACTTTATCCTCCTCCTTGAGGGTGCCCACAAAGCCAATCAGTGTCATCAGCTGACAGCCATTGCAAATGCCCAGCGAGAACGCATCCTCACGTTTCTTAAATGCCTCAAATTGTGCATGTAAACGGGAATTGTGCATTATATTGGCTGCCCAGCCCCTGGCAGAGCCCAAGGTATCCGCATAGCTAAAGCCACCGGGAAAGACGAGGCCTCGATATTGCGACAGAGTGGTTCGCCCTATGGGAGTAAGTAATTTAAAGTAGATAATGGAACATATACTATTGTCTGATCCATTGCCTCACCTGCTTGCAGATCTGACATGGTCACATCGTGCACCTCGAAATTGGCACGCAGCAGAGAGGCCATCATTTCCCTTTCGCTATTGACGCCCTCTTCGCGCAACACAGCCACACGTATGGGCTGAGCACATCGCTTCAACACAAGCTCCGATTGCATTCGAGCAGGTCCTTTATATTTTGGCCCATTGCGATAAGTGATGGTGTCATATTCTGACTTAACACAGTCCTCATTTGCCTGAAGTTTCTCAAGCTCAAAGCTGGTTCTTTCCCATTGCCTGAAAAGCTGGCGCAGTGGCTCATTCAGCAGCGCGTCCTTCCCATTCCTGATGATGACTTTAGCGTCGTTCAGACCAAAGTCGGTAGTTTTACCCAAATAGTAATTAGGTACATGCTCGGCGTTGAAGCTCGCACGCACATGTTCCAATTTGGATTGTTCCACCTCCACAACCCAGCCGCATTCCTCGCTGAACAGGAGACACAAACTTGCGCCAATTATCTCCTTAGCTGCATCGTATTCGGAAATGCCAACCGTTGCCTCCCTAATGTCCAATTCGAGCCCACAAACACCAGCTATGGCCATCTCCAGCAAGCAAACAATCAGGCCACCATCACTGACATCGTGGCCAGCCAGTAGAGCGCCCTCAGCCAGTAGGTTTTGGGTGATCTGGAAAGCACTGTTCAGCACTTCAGTATTTTCCAGATTGGGCGTCGTTTTGCCTTGCTGAGCGTAGGCTTGCGCTAACGCTGACCCGCCGAGTCGAGCACATTGTTCTATATTGATCCAGAGCAAGGCGGTCGACTTGCCCATTGCCGGACCCTTGAGATCGGGTGTGACACGCACACGCACATCCGGACAAGGGGCATAAGCGGAGAGAACCAGTGTGCCAGGAGATTTTACCACCTCACCATCCACCTTGGCGGCCATTGAAAGGGAATCCTTGCCGCCGTCGACGCCAATACGCAGCTGGCGCAACAAATTGCTGAGCGACCAGCAGGCTTCATACATTTTGTAGCCTTCGCCGGGCAATTTGGCTGCCCACATCCAATTGCCGGAGCACTTGATGTCCGCAATGTCGCTGATCTTGACAAAGACTATATTGCTGAGCATCTCGGCCACGCACATGTGAGCCATGTTAACAGCACTGAGAATACCTGTAAAGGGTAATTTTTCAAATTAAATAATGATCGACTAGCAGATACTCTGGAAACTCACCCATAATGGGCTGCGTGCCTATGGAGGTGGCTATGCCCGAGTGGCTGAAATGGGAAACAGTCGTCAGGGCGTAGTCCGAGAGTGGCACTTGCAATGGACCCACACACTGCTGCTGGGCAATGAGTCCGCCCACACAGCGATCCACCTTGTTGGTGAGGAAGCGTTTGCTGCCCACCGAAACGATGGATAGCACACGGTCCAAGGCATGCCCCAACTCCAGTTTCTCCGAGAAATGCAATTCCTTGCTCGGGCTAGATACAGCAGCTAGTTCATAGGTACGCTTAGGCATATCGCCCAGAACATATGACAGTTCCAAGTCAAAAGGCGATTTGCCATAGCTATCCCGCACCTCGGGCTGTAGAGCGTCCTGCATATCCTTCGGTGCCGCTTGCTCCACCAATGTGACGCGACCATCGCCAGTGACAACGCCCACAAAGCTAATGGGACAACGTTCGCGTGCGCAAATCTTCTCCAGCAATGGACGATCCTCTGGCTTGCAGATTATCGCATTATTCTCTTGGTATTCAGCGCCCCAGAGCTCGAGTGCTGTTATGGTCGGATCACCCAGTTTGAATTCCTTCGCGAAGATGACAGCGCCTGCAAATCCTGGCTCGACCAGCTCCTTGAGGACATTTCCATTGCCGCCAGCGCCTTGATCATGAATGGCCAAGATGGGATTATTTTCGCCCAACTCGATACAGGCACGAACAACGCGATTCAGTTTATTCTCCATTTCTGGATCGCCACGTTGCACGGCATTGAAATCCAGTTCCGCGTCACCAGAGCCTTGAACCTCCACGGAGCTGGCAGCGCCGCCGCCCACGCCAATACGATAGACCGGCCCGCCGATCTTAGCAAGCAGCTGGCCACGCTCTGGCACAATTTTATCGCGCATAGAGGCGGGCATTGTGCCTAGTCCTCCACTGAACATAATGGGCTTCACATACTCCTCACGTACGCTGGGCTTCGCTGCATTAAACAAGCCATACGAGATGGCAAATCCGCAGATTAGTGGCTCTCCAAACTTGTTGCCATAATCGGAGGCGCCGTCACTCGCCTCGAGCAGCACCTGGAGAGGTGGTGCAAATGATCCCGGATACCTGAGGCCAACTGGTTCGTATGACAGCTTGTAGCCGGGTATGTTTAGGGCGCCCACACAGTAGCCAGCAGTGCCAGCTATGGGCAAACCTCCACGGCCCACGCCCTGGACATCACGCAAGCGCCCACCGGTGCCGGTGGTGGCACCACTGAATGGCGACACCGCGGTGGGCATATTGTGTGTCTCGGCGGTGAATATTAAATCCGATTCAACTTGTTTCAGTTCCATAACTCCAGGCGCGCCAATTTCTCGCGGCTGCAGTGCATCATGCTTAAATCCCACAATAGCGCTGCTATTATCACTGAACTTAATGGTATTGTTGGGATTCGTATTGTTCTGCGTATCCATAATCATTTTGATCAAGGTGTTGGGCAGCTCCTGACCCTCGTACATCATACGCCCGCGGAAGAACCAATGGCGGGAATGCTCGCTGTTGCTCTGGGCGCAATCGAACAGCTCCACGGTGGTGGGATTTCGATTTAGGGCATCGACGAACAGCCTGTAATAGTAGTCCAGATCGTAGTCAGTAAAAGCCAAGCCCAGTTCTTGATTGATCCGCTCCAGTGCAGGGCGTCCTTCGGCAAGGACAGGGACATAATGCCATGGGGCCCTCTGTGGCGGCATCTGTTCGTCGAAGCTCTCGCGCGGCGTATTCTCAGCCGTATACTGGCAGTGAGTCATCCGATCACCCAGCAGGGCCACATAATTAGCCAACTCCCTAGCTGTTGTCGTGGAAAAAGTCATCAGATAACGTGTTGAACTTTCCATGCGACGCACCTCCTTGTAGCCGAGATTGTGGAATATATCCACACAGTTGGTCGAGTAGGGTGTGGAGAAGTTGAAGCGTGGCCCAATCTCCACCAGCAATTGCTGCTTGCTGCTTTTCAGCTGAAGTTTCGGCTTGCCAGTGAGAGTACTGAGTCCTTGCATCGGCTGCCTAATCAGCCATTTCATCAATTGCTCCAATACTATATCATTTTTGCACTTCTCCACATCATACTCCAAGTGATAGCAACGCTCCATTTCCACCGACACCAGATCCTTGTCGAAACTCTGCAAGCGCAGCAAGACGCACCGCTCTGCGGCAGCATCAAATGCTGTTGCATCATAGTACCGTATAATTCCCATTATGGATTAGCTGTAAGATATACAAAATACAAAATATATAATATCAAGCTTTTTTTTGTTAGTTATATGACAATAACTTTATTTACAAGGGCTTTATATTTTACTTAAAAACTACTTGGACGTAGAAGTAGATGGATATTCCACAAAGGACTCGACTAAACAAAAAATTGCATTTTTTCGCACTTTTCCTTATCCCAATTTCAATCACAATTGGGGGAGAAAAAAAAAACAGCTGCAGCCAACTTAATTATTTTTTCAATAATAACTGTAGAACACTCTCTCACTCTCATTTATACCTCCTACGCTTCCTCCCGTCATTCTACTATTTTCTGCATTTCTCAAACTATAACTGTAACAAAAGCTTTACATGCAAAAAAGAGAAAATCCAATTCATAAATCTATTTATACACATATCAGTGCTTACGTACCTCTTAAACAAATACAAAATAGCATAAATTAATAAATACACTTAAATTTAATTTATTTAAACAACTTATTTAATTTACACACGCTACTATAAACCGACCAACACCCGCGCGCACGTCCGATCGAATTAAAAATCGCGCACCAACTAAATCCTTACCAAACAGACGAGCCCATGCTAAGCCGGCATTTGCACTAATACACACACTACTGCGCTCTCACTGCCCACACTGCACTGCAAGCACAGAGTGTAAAGAGCTACTATCTCACTCATACATGCACAATACTTGCCTATTCCTATGCTCTCTCACTGTCTAGAATGCACTTGGTTACTGTAGAATCAAAGAATAAGCAACTGTCTCACTTATGCTTGCGCAATGGAGGTCTACGTTGTTGCGCACTCTGCTTGCATACAACGGGATCACCGCGTTAGCAAAAGGCTCACTCTCTAGCTTAGGCAGCACACAGTATTATAGCATAGCATACATATGTACATACATATGTATGTATAAACTTTCACTCATTACTCCTTCCTTTGTCTCTCTCTCTCTATGCCGATTTAAGAGTTTGAATTATGTCGAGCTCAAGATATGTGTATGTATGTAAGTGTGTAAATTTGTACGTTTCTATGCAGAGTGCGTGAATAACAACCTTGAGCCGCTTATTTTGCAATACTCGACCTACGACTACATACATACATACGTACATACAGTATGATTATTAGACAAACAAAATTTTCCTACTACGACTGCAACAGGAATCTTCTTACTTTTGTTATTATTCTTTAAGTCCGATTTTATACGTGTGTTCCTTAGGCGCTTCTCTGGCAGACTGAGCGCTGGTTCTGGCACTGGCACTGGGCGTCTAGTGCAGGTTTCCAAGCTGTTCGCAACTGTAACACCCCTGGCAGGGGGTTATCAGCCCACCACAGATCAGCGTCTCACATTACACACATATGTACATACACACACACACACACATAGACACACAGCAGACGGACGACCAGTTGCAATTGCAGTCATTGGCACTGGCGTCACACAAATTTTGTATTTTTGCTGATAAACAGCAAAAGCGTAAACATATTTATGTATTTTTTTCTGCCAGCACAGACACAACAACTTGTTACTAATAATAATTTAAAGCAACTGTTGATTTGAGATTAACTAACCCAAATTTGTCCACAATAAGCGGCGCGTACATGCACGTGCGTAGCAGCAAAGAAGGAAACTAAAAAGCAAAAGAATGGCAGAGCGAAAGAGAGAACGAGAAAACAAGTCCGTTGCGCACGTTTTATTAGCACCTAATTGGCCACAAGGCAAGACAAGTTCAAAACAGCTGTTGAAAGCTTTTTGCTTACCCTGTACTAAATCATACATTGCAAATAGGGTATACAGCTTCAGCAGGTGGTAATGTGGGAATTAAAAGAAGTTATTTTTTTATTATTAAAATAAAAGTCAGACAACATATTTTTGCTGCCTTTAAGACTTTAAAAATATATGTAGAAACACTCAAATGGCTTCAGCATATATGTATGTCTGTATATACATATATATTTATACAAATTACTTAACAATGTGCATGTGCTTGTGTGCGAAGAGCGCAGACAGTGTCACGCGCCCATTACTGTTTGCAATTGATAAAAGCTCTTTACTTTCCATTGTTGTGCGCTGTTGCTAGTGACGCCGTCAATTCGCCGCGTATAGCAACAGCAACCACATACAAAAGCAACGTCACAAAAAGCTTCAGACATAACACAGCAAACTAGCGGAAAGATCGACGCTATCAAAACGTGTGCACCAATACAACAGTAATCGCAACTTATCTTGGTTTAATTTTAAATGTAAATATGTATGTGCACAAGTATTTCAATCAATTTAGCGGTCATCAGCGATGATAGTCTTTGGCCGCCAAATACGCAATATATGCATGCATAATGTACATGAACATATATAAATATATACATATCAATTAGAGTAAATGAAAAGGATTTGCATTGTTTTCTTAGAGCGTTTCTTGATTTATTTTTCTTGCTCGCTTTTTTTTTTTTTTTCAATTTTCTTTTTTCAATTTGTTGCATATATTAGAAACTATATTTTAATTTTTTTTATTTATTTATAAATAAATAACTTTTGCTACTATGCTGCCCCCTCTGCCCCTGTTGTTGCTGCTGCTGCTCCATCTGTTGATATTGTTATTGTTGTTGTGTTGATTTTATGCTGCCTGACGGGCTGACCCTCTCGTATCTACCAATCAGAGCAACGCGCAGCGCTATCATAAGTAAAGGGTTTGAATTTTTCTTTTTTGTATTTTTTTTCTTCTTTTTTGAAGTTGGCTTTTAAAAAATATATCAAAGCAGACGAATAAAATAGTTCGTTTGCTATTTTCGCAAAGAGAGATATTTATGTTGAATTGAATTATTGTTTTCTGTGACTGTGAGAGTTCGTTCGATTATTTTATGCTTGTTGTTGTTTGTTTTTGTTGTACTACGACAAAGCAGCGTACCCGACGATGCGCCTACAACGGTAAATTCCTATTTACTACGTCCAAAATAACGGCACCCACTTGCAAACATGGTGCTCGATAGATTGATAACTCGATATCTAAGCCTGTTGTCGATAACATAACTATGTTATGTGCATCGCTTTCGCCGCCTTGGCCGCCTGTGCACTAATCTCATCCATACTCTTTCGCGCACTCTCTGTGACCTCGTCAATAGAACGCCGCGTACTGTGTATCAATTCGTCCGTGCCCCGTGCAGCCGAATCGGCGATACTCTTCACCTCCGTGTTGATCAGGCCAATTACCCATTCGAGGCCCTGACGGCCCTTGCCCGCATTCGAGCTTATCGTGTTGGCCAGCAAATCTTCCATGTAGTGTGAGAGAGGCACACCATAGACAGTCACTGTTGCCTCCTGTTTGAGCAATGTTTTGGTTGAATCTCCCGGATGCGGCTCATAGTAGAGCACCTCGTCGACGCTGATGTTGCGGCAAAATGTTAAGTTATTTGTCTTCAGGACCATCTGCTTGCGCTGCGGATCCACCGTGGAGCGTTCGCTGGCAAAACACGTCTTCGCCGTGCCAATCAGCGCGTGCGTCCACTTCGGGAAATACCATTTGGATTGAACGAGACGGTGTGTGTGCAGAACTCCGTTCACCACTCTACGCTCGACGACGTCCGTGCCAATTATGGACGGAGTCATCGGATTTGGGTATTTGCGCCAGGCGGCCTGGGTGACTGTCTCCCATGGATGGTTGAAGACATGCTCGGACGTCCAGATTTTCATTATGCAAGCGTCGTCGTTGGCGTTTACCCTTTAGTTTTCTCTCGCTCTTTTATACGTATTTCTCCTCTCTTGGTCGCTGCTGTTGTTTCGCAATAGGCCGGACACTGGAGCTGCCTGTTTAGCGCCGAGGCAACAGGGCAGAATAAATGTAAAAAAATGTTGTGTTTAGTTTCGTTTTACAAATGAAATTTTGAGAAAAAAATTTACGAAATTATTTTGGTGACAAATACTGAGGACCGACCTTTACTCAGGTGTTCTGCGAGTAGTGTGACTGCTCGGCTATCGATGTCTTGTCAGTTTTATCGGTATGTCGATAACGAAGAAATCGTAAATGCTGTGGCCTCTTTAAAAAACATCGTTAAATATCGGCAGCACGATTAGAACAACACTGAAAACGGTTAACACTTGCCCATGGTTTAAATGTAGTTTTACTAAATTAATTGAAACTAAGTGAAATTAGAATTTTAAAAGTTAATCTTTTAATTATATTTGTACACTAACTATATTAAATTAATTAATGCTAAACTATTCAGTACGAAACGTTCGAATGTAGGCCTCATATGGACGTGAATCAATGCGCCTCAGACGCTCCTCCAAGAATTGTCGAAATTCTTGCATTTCGTTAGCGTCTCGCACTAGTTTTTGCATCTCAGTCCTGATTCCTTCTTGCAGCGCCTCCTGACTGATTTTGCCATTTTCTTTCTTCAGCGCTTTTTCCATACGCAACAATATTTGATTGCATATTCTGTCGTTTTCGTAGCTCATGATGTTAGCCAGAGCTCTGGTGGGCGTACGACGAGTGTTAGGTGACACTTTCGCTGGCACAGTTGTTGGTTCAGACTCTGCTGAGGAACTCGATAATCGTTTCAGCGGGTTTTGTTGTTGAGGCTGCGGCGGTTGCTGCATGTGTTGCTTTTGCTGCTTCTGCTGTTCGTTTCCATTCTGCTTTTTGTCGTTCTGGTACTCCATCATTTTAGCCAATGCACGAACGGGAGTGCCGCGCAGCTTAATGTTTGTGGGAATCGCCGATGTCTGAGCCTGTTCGTGGCCATTACTCTTCTCGGTGTCCGTGTCCGATGGCTGATCAATAAACTCCGTCAGCGAGGGCTCGTCGGGATGCGTCTGGCCTTCGGGCTGTGGTGATGTCGAGGATTGTTGGAAGTTGATCAAATGGAATACACCATTCGTGTCGTAAAACTTGTAGCCCAGCATCTCAAGGGCAATTTCCGTTAATAAATATGACATTTTAGCGACCGACTCGTTTTTTTCTTAAAGTTAAATTGACAAAGCGTCCTCTAGAGATGTGCAAATTATCGATGAGTATAGATGGGTTGTTAGATTAGTATATAATTATGTAATTATGTATTAATTTATAATAAATCAGTTGTTATTTCACTTTTTTTGAGTTTATCACCATTAAGCAGATTTTTATATAATAAAACTGTAAAGAAATCTGTAAGAAAATTTAAATTCTTTAGCAATCGTAACTCAAATTATTTGTCAACCACCTCTAGCAATCCGTATTTATTTATCTAAATTAGGTGTGGTAGCACTGTTTGATGTTTCAAGCAGCTGTTTTGGCAAAAAGCTATGAATCGATGTACGACGCATCTATTGACATAGATATGTAAATGAAATATCAAATATTGCCAAATTAAAGCAAACAAAGCCCATTTTTTAATGTTTTCACGTAACAAACATTTGTAGTTAATGAGCCGACATGAAAATCAACGAAAAGAACCTATGCGTGTTTGCACGATCGCCGCCGTTCGACATGGAGGGTAAATGAATTGAATAATCTAAATGAATATTAATAATTACGAATGCCAAACATATTTGTGCTATTATTAATCACGCGCGCCCAGGTTTCCTCAACAAGCGCGGCGAGGTCAATAAGGCATTTCAACGACGCTACTTTGTGCTCAAGGGCAATTTGCTCTTCTACTTTGAGACGCGGCTGGACAAGGAGCCCCTCGGCCTTATCATAGTGGAGGGCTGCACCATAGAGCTGTCACAGGAATCGGATGCCGATAACTATTGCTTCGAGATCGCCTTCAATGGCAATCGCACTTACGTCCTAGCGGCCGATACACAGGAGTGCATGGAGACCTGGATGAAGGCCTTAACCTGCGCCGGCTACGAATACAAACGGATTATTGTCGCCGAGCTGCAGCGCCAGCTGCAAGAGATCGAATACTCTCGCAATAGTAGGCGACTATAGCTACAGATCCACTCCACTCCACTATATATTCACACTGATTCCGTTCCCTTGCAGAGATGCGCAGCGAGCGTAGCGATGCACGTCACACTGTCACGGATGGCCAGGGCAAGCCCGTGCCGCCGCCAAGACGTCCGAATCCCTTCAATCGCCCACCGCCACCGCCGCCAACTGAAGTGGGCGGCGTGCGCGGCGGTGTGGTCATATCACCGCTGCCCTACATCTCCGACTACTATGCGGTGAGCAAAGCGAAGGCAGCGCAACAGGAGCTACACTATCTAGGTAAGTCACTCGTGACGTCATCAGCTGTGTCACTCAGCAGCAGCTGTTTCGTTAAGACTCTAGCCTCGAGAGCTACCGTTACGCGGCTGACGAACGAAAGCGACAGTTAACGAAGGTAGTCGACAGGACAGATACCCTGGCTTAACTTAACTGACTATGCAAGAAATTGGCACTCTAGATACCCTGTAAAACAGTTTTACTGATCATATTTATTTAATGAGCATGAACATATACAGCATAGAAAGATGTGTAATATTAGTAATGCATAAAAATTAATATATATTTTTTAGATTATACTGAAAAATCTAAATGATATCATTTTGGCAGATCATATTTATCTTAACACTTAAAAAATACTGTGTAGGCCTTTTGTTAAATGTGTTACTTAATTGTCTTAAAAATTATCATGCCCTGTGCGAGGGTATAAAATGAGAATAGGCAGAACAATTTGCGCTGCAGGCGAAAGACTAAAGCGTGCGCGAGAGTCTTTCTGCACAAAGCTTTATCTCAGTTGCTTTCGTACGCTGGCTGTAACATGCCGATCTGCGAGTTCATTGCGAAGATCTGCTGTATATTTCCGAACAAGGGCTATAAACTGTTGATGAATGTTTCAGATAATGGAAATGGCAATGGGCATGGCAGCACGAGCAGCCCGCAGTCAACGCCTCGATCACGGCGACGGCAGGCGATGGGCGCATCGCCGAGCGTCTTCTATGACGATCAGCCTGTGCCCATGACCAGATCCACAGTATTAGCTAAAAGCAACAACAATCACATTGATCGAGCGGAGCAGAAGCGTCGCATGGAAAGAGCAACGGAGAGATTCACACAGCGTCACGAAAAGTTTCGCGAAATCATCATGCCCGACATCCTGATGTACAGGGAACGTCAGAAGCAGCCATTGATCCAGCTGTAGAGCGCGAGTGGGCGCACGTTTGGGCCTGTTTTAAATGTTGAAAAATTTACCTTTATAATTCTATTTATGTTCAATTTCCATAATCCTTAAACATATAATATACACACACGCGAGAAAGACCTATCGAAATGTCAATTGTCTTTGTTTAAATTATGTATTAGATCTAATTTCATATCTATAATTGTGCCAAATACTCTCTGAGCAGATCGTTGCGTTCCCGCTGTATTGCATTGGACTCGTCAATCCGTTTGCTCAGCTCTCGTATGGCGGCGATGCGACTGCGCTCCAGGATCAGCAATTGACGCTGCTGCTCCTGGCCAACGGTGAGATCGGCGCTGGTACTCGCACCATCGTTTTCAGTGCCCAGGGCTTGGCCGTCTATCGATGTGCACATGTCGGCCAATGGCATATGCGTCAACTGTTGCTGTTCGGCTGCATCCCCATCGCCCTTTCCTGCAGCGGGCGCCTGTTCGTTCTGGAACATTTCATCGAATGTGTCATAATATTCCCAGGCCACACGTTTGCGTCCGTTCTTGCGCAAGGTTTCGCGACACGTTCGATAGGTTTTCTTCATGTTGCGCCACTTGCGATCACAGATGTCCTCGTTGATGCCCTTGTAGCCGGCACGCTCCATATCATCCACAATCTCTGTCCAGAGGGCGCGTTTTCGCGTCTTGGGATCGCGGAATCTGTGGCGTCGCTCCGAATAGAGTTCGACCAGTAGTTTGGTGTTCTTGAAGTTCCAATGCCATTCCTCGGCGCCGCCCTCGCATTCCAGATAGTAGTGTGTGGTATCAGTCTCGTCGTTATCCATTTTACTCATGTCCTGGCCAAAAAAGACCAAGCTCTTTTTGTTATATTAAAAATAATAAAAATTAGTAGGGCTGCAGTACTTGTATCTTCGGCGATACTAAAAATATCGATATATTGAACTATCCCACTAATATGGTATTTTTTAGTTAATTTTTTGCTTGCAAATGTGCACGCACTGATCTCTCTGGCCGCTTTGCTTTTTGTTTTTGCTGTGTACGGAACGGGAACGGTATACGAGAAGTTTTTAATTGTGAAGATTGAATTGTAAGTTGTCAACTGTTAATATAGCCTAAAATTATGTGAATCGTTTAGATCTGACTAAAGTTGTACGATACGGCTAATCAAGCCTTTGCAAGTGTATCCTTATCTTGCTGCCTTTGTTTGCTGAGTGTTTTTGTAGAAGTGACGCCAACATTTCAAATTTGATTTTAAGCCGCCGTTCAACTAAATCACACGTTAGACATAGCGGATGTTGAACGGGGTATTATTTAGTAACTGTTGAAGTAGCAGATATATGGGTTTTATGCGAATATTTCTGCTTTTCGAATAGAAGTTCAAATGTACTTTGCAGTCGCCGTTAGCAGCGCAGCGGGCTTACTTTGTTGGCGTTCATTTTGTTTTTCCATGCTTGCAAAACCACCACACAAACACATACGCACGTACGCGCTTACACACACACACATAAAAGAAGCAGCGCGTGAGAGCTGCGGTTAGAGATGGGCGCTTGTCAACATTCACAGCACGACGCGTGCGAAAATTTAGCGAAGCAAATTTAATATTTACTGAAAAGTTGTTGTAATTAAAAAAAATTGTACAATTGGAAAGCCAATTGAAGTTACATAGTGGAATATTAGCTATCGCCAGTAAATAGCAATGAAAGTAGTATATATTTCTGTGAGCGCGTCGTGTCACGCACACAGCACTATGTACAACCGCTACGCTCTGCTGCGTACAAATTCTGGTTCTGGCTCTCAATGTTTGCTGGTCTCTTTACAGCTGCAGAGAGACAAAGATAGAGACGCATTACTGCTAATTGAAAGATGTCCGCTAAGCGCAAGGCAGGTGGTAACGGGGCCGGTCCCAACAAGCGTCGTCCAAAGAAGAAGGAATCCGACTACGAGGATGAGTTCAGTGATGAGTCCGACGACGATGTCGCTCAACAGCAACAACATGCTGCTGGCCAAATGGAGGTGCTGATACCACACGATAGTCTGGATCCGCCCAGTAAGCTGCCAGAGGATTTGCTGGCTACGCTCGAGAAGACACCGGGTCAGCTGCTGCTAGCCGGCATGGTCACCTGGGATCTGACCGGTAAACGGGATCGCAAAAATGTCACAAAAGTGCGTCCCAATCTGTATAGCTTTCATCGCTTCACGGATGAGATGGTAAGTGGGAATTTCAACAGTAAAAGCAGAACACAATTGTTAACATAATTCTCAACTTGCAGTATCGCTATGTGGCCAGTGGACCCACTGCAGCGCACACAATACTCATCAATATGGACCGCAAGGCGTTGGGCTTTGGGCGCAATCCCAGCGGGCAGCTAGGCTTGAGCCAGGACATGAAGCTTGTGGAGAAGCCAACGCTCATTCCAGCCTTGGAGCAGCTGAACATTGTACAAGCGGCCGCTGGGCGGCACCATACGCTCTTCCTCACCGATACGGGCACCGTCTATGCCTGCGGCGAGAACAAGTCCGGGCAATGCGGTGTTGGCAATGCACATCCCAATATCTTTACGCCGACTCCAATTAATTATCGCGGTCCACCGATCATACGCATCGGCTGCGGTGCCGAATTCTCAGTTATACTCGATATTAAGGGCAATTTGCACACGTTTGGCTTGCCGGAGTACGGCCAATTGGGCCACAACACGGATGCCAAGTACTTTGTGAATGCCAATAAGTTGTCATTCCACTTCGAGACATCGCCGAAGAAGGTCGTGCTCTACATTGAGAAGAGCAAGGAGGGGCATGTGACACCCGTCGACGGAGTGCAGATCGTCGACTTTGCCTGTGGCAACAATCACACGGTATGTGGAACGACATGATATATAGAATCATATCACAACTATTGTACGATTTCCAGGTGGCAATTGACTCGAAGAAGCGTGTCTATAGCTGGGGCTTTGGCGGCTTTGGGCGTTTGGGTCATGCCGAGCCGAAGGACGAGATGGTGCCGCGTCTTATGAAGTTCTTTGATACCCAGGGACGTGGCGGACGCAGCGTCTACTGCGGCTCGACCTTCAGCTTGATCATCAACGAGCTGGGACTGCTCTATCTGTTTGGCCAGAACAAGAAGACGGGCGAGGCCAACATGTATCCCAAGCCAGTGCAGGACTTGGCAGGCAAGTTAACACACACACTTACACAATAACTGAAACTTGACTGATCTTTGCTGATTCTTCTACTGCATGCAGGCTGGAACATAACATCGATTGGCTGTGCCAATACGTCAATTATGATATCGGCCGACGATACTTTGATTGCCTGGGGCGCATCACCCACCTTTGGGGAGCTGGGCATTGGTGAGTTCCAGAAGTCGTCGACGGTGCCCAAGGAGGTGCCCAAAATGGACGGCATTAAAATACCTCAGGTTACCATGGGCTATTCCCATACGGCCTTGCTGGTGGACACCACACACGAGGCCACCAAGCAGAAGTACGAGAAGATGCCCGAATATATTATCGAAGATTGAGCGCACGCAAGCAACAAGAAGAAGGATTATATAGATATATAACTGATAAACAAAAACAAAATGATAAAACATTAAGTATACCGCTGCCAACAACAATACTGCTATATTTATATAGATACTACAAACAAAACACTTGAACTGATCAACGAAACTCTGCTGCTACTTACTAAAAACAAGAAAGAAGAAAAGAGAAACAGAATTAACTCATTCAACATTTCATACTATATAAGTTTTAAAAGTACTTTCGTCTCACTAACACTCCCCCAACTGATATCTCAAATATCGTATTTCTGTATTTACATAACAGCATTACGATTTGGTTAATCTAAGTTCGTTTCCTTCATAATTTATTTAACTAATTCCCTAGTATTTTGTGCGAATCGCTGTCTTTAGTTTATTGCCGCCCATGATTAGGCTTAAATTTTGTCCAAAAAACAATCTATTCCAATAAAAAAAATGTAAAACAAATTATTTATGTATACAAATATAATTTTTAAACACGAAATGCTGCTTAGTTCCATAAGATCCTCCATTCATTTACAATATTGTCCAGTTATTGCGACAGCATCACGAACATGAACCCGAACAAACAAAACACAACTATAATTAAGCGCATAAGTTACATATATAAATATATATACAAAAACAAAAATACAAATAGAAAGTATACAACGGAAGAAACTCCAATACAAGTTGCAACTATTAAAAAACATCAAGCATTTTAATCATATACAAGAATATTTAAATAAAGAGAAAACAAACATGTTAGAATTTATAACGGAGTCTATTCATTTGAGTTGAGCTGGTCTAAGCGTCGACTATAGGAGAACAAAACAAAACAAAACACAACTATAATTAAGCGCATAAGTTACATATATAAATATATATACAAAAACAAAAATACAAATAGAAAGTATACAACGGAAGAAACTCCAATACAAGTTGCAACTATTAAAAAACATCAAGCATTTTAATCATATACAAGAATATTTAAATAAAGAGAAAACAAACATGTTAGAATTTATAACGGAGTCTATTCATTTGAGTTGAGCTGGTCTAAGCGTCGACTATAGGAGAACTTTTTGGAATAAAACAACAATGGGCATGTCGATGGTATCCGACTGCCTAATACTTATTCATTAGCCAAAAAAACAGGTGGATTCTTTTAGATACACAAATGAAGAAGGATTACTTAAGTAACTTTACTGTCTCTATTTGAAACTCTAGCTGTAAAGCATTGGAAGATATATGTATGTTGTTATTTTCCGTTTTATCAAGCCCCTAAAAATGTACGTTCCTATAAGGAGTGTAGAGTATCTGGAGTTAAGGCTTGAGAGCTATGGCACATATAATAATATGGAAGCTGTGGAAGCTATGGTAGCTATGGAGTTATGGAGCTATGGCATATAGAGAGTAATGCTCTATTCAGGGTCGATATTCCATGCTCCAGTCACGTAATTTATTTTTAGCTAATCAATAGAGCAGCTAAAAAGTAACTCACCAATATTATTTTTATAAATTTCTAGCTATAAAACTTCAAAGTAAATAGATTAATTTTTTAAATTAAAAAAATATATATATTTATATAATAAATTCATTTAACTTTAATCAATCTTTTAAAAATCTAAACAAGGCCGAAAAAACTAATTTATTTATTTCAATTCCATTTAAAATATTTTATTATTAATGAAACCCAAAAAGAACGCTTGAATCACAAATACAGTTTTTGGCTCTCTTCCAAACTTAAGTTGTGCAAGTTGTTATCAGAGAAGCCCCGCAAGGTCCTGGCGGCTATCACAAGCGAAAGCGAAAGTTAAGCATTCGAGAGACTAAAAAAAGCTTTGCCATAGCACAACAATCAAAAGCTTTCGTCCTTGCTCACGACTTTTAACTTCGAACTCTGCTCTGACTCTCACTCTCTCTCACTCTCGCTCTCTCTCGCTCTCTGAATTGGGCTGCCTTGGGCTTGATTTGGTTGGCTTCAGCACAATTTTCACTGTTAGACGGGACAGTCTTCCGCCGTAGTCCTTTCGTGTAATGTGCGCCATTGAGGAACGATTTCTGCACACCGCACATTGACTTTTATTTTAGTTTTTTTTCCCCAACACACACACACACACACTCACACACATATACACTGACACAGACACACATACAGACGCACGCACCCACATACAAATAAAATAAAAAACAAAAAAAAAACATTTTATAAAAACTCAAAAATAAAAAATCAAAAAACAATTTTATAAACGAAACCACAAAAAAAAAATAAAATATAAAAAATATTTGCTAAAAGTGTATTTGATAAATATAAAAAAAAAAACTATAAAAAAGTATTAAAACAATTAATAAAAATTACAAAAAAATAAAAAAAACAACGACTAACGACGCGCCCGCTGCAAACTGAAAATAGTACTAACTGTAAATTACAGTGCCTTCAATAAAAGTAAACAACAACAGTCGCCTACACTACAAAAAAAAATCAACTAAAACTGCAGAAAATCAAAAATCAAAAACAAATTTTTCACTTCATATGAAGCGCGAAGCAACAAAACTGTAAGTTATTACGTATACTCAGCGTGTGTGTGTGTGTGCGCGCGCGTGTGTGGGCGTGTGTATGTGGGCGTGTTTGTGTGTGCGTTGGCGTTGCCATTGCCGCCTTCTGATACTACACTAATTGTTATTCAGCTGCTTTTGCTTTCGCCACGCGTTTTTATGGCTAGTAATTATGGCGTCGTTTTTTACATGGCCAATAGCCATGCTCTGTCTCGCTCTATCCCACACTCGCCCACTCCACTCTCACTCTCACTCTCTCTGTCTCTCTGCCTGCGCCCTTACCCACGCAGTTTCCATTGTTCGCCGCAAAACTTTGCTCAACTTTTGTGTGTGTGTGTGTGTGTTTTTTTTTTTTTTTTAACCGAAAGACAACGGTAAACGCACACGCACACGCACGCACACGCACACAGCCACGCTAACTTGTTTGTTTGGCATTTGTATTGTGGCAGGCACGCACAAGACGCCTGGACACTCACACACACACACACACACACACACACACACCCCATATATATATATACAGAAATTGTAAGCTGTCAAATCAATAAGAACAGACAAAAGCAGCGGGCGAGCTAACGCCATCAAGTTGCGCATCTTTGTGTATGTGTATGTGTGTGCGTGTGCGTGTGCGTGTGCTGTGTGTGTATCTGGCGGCTTTTTTGTGCCTGTATGCGTAAGCGCCTTGTTATTAAATCACCTGTGGCTGACAGTTTTCATATTAGCGGGGCGCTGCACTAACAGCAATCGAATCCATCTCTCTCCCACAACCTTGGCCAGGGCCTGGTCCCGGTCCTGGGCCATCACCATTGGCTTCGCGTTTGTCCATTCTTTTGTGCCGAAGCGGGCTGGATGGAGGCCGAGCCGTGCCCTGCCGTGCCCTGCCGTGCCGTGCCCTGACATCGCTTTTTGTCACCTTTTGTGAGCTGGCACTGCCGTCGGCGTTTGAGTGACGTAAATTAATATAGATTCGCAATTTCAAAATCCTCAATAAGCTGAGGACACACGCACACACACACACACGCACACAGAGCAGAAATCGCCCACGCAACAAAGTTGCTATAAATATACACACACATTTATAGCAAGTCTTAAGAGCTCAGTTTTGAGGTGATTTCAATGGGAGTTTCTTCAAATTGACAATATTTAATAGAAATCTTTTTATACTATTTCACGTAGTGATATAGTATATTGGTTTTGTGCAATGTCCGTCATGCTGTCCGTCCGTCTGTCCGTCTGTCCGTCTGTCCGTATGAACGCAAACCATTTCGACGCTATTGAAGCTAGAGACTTGAAATTTGAAATATATACTCGTGTATACCCTCGTCTGATAAAGTGTCAAGATTTTCCCGATACGCCCACTAGGGGCGTGGCAAATCGGAAAATGCATTTTCCTGTATCTCAGAAACACTACTTCTAGAAGGGCTAGAGAGTTGGGATTTTAACTGAACACTCATGTCGACATCCCAAAATCAAAAAGCTATGGCGGATATATCTACGCCCATTGGGGGCGTGGCAAATCGGGTCAAACTGTATCTTCTACAGTTTTAAAGCTAGAACGCCCAAATTTGGCACGTAGGTTACTGTTACGATCCTATAAAGATCGCCCAAAAATTTTATGCCCACGCCTACTAGGGGCGTGGCAAATCGGATCTGAATATAAGTGATTTTACTAGTTTCGTTATATTTTGAGCACTATTGATGCTAGAGACTTGAGACTTGGTATATATACTCGGGTTAACATCCCACGACCGATAAGCTATGGCGGATATATCTACGCCCTCAGGGGGCGTGGCAACAAATATCAGCTTATATCTCCCACAGTTTTAGTGCTAGAAGCTTCAAACTTGGATGCTAGGTTACTGGGGGCCTCCTCTATCGATTCCCCAAAAATTATTGTTACGCCCCAAAAGGGGCGTGACACAGAAAAATACCCTGTAATTTTCGCATTTTTCGAATGTAAGCATCCAAACTTTACAGTTATATTCTTAAACGCCCACTCTATGCACATGCCAAAAATTATTTGTCTACGGCCACTGGGGGCGTGGCAAATCCAAACTGAAACATTTGCAGCTTCTGAGCCTATAACGCGCCACATAATGACTTTGTGACCTTTGACATTGTCTTTTGATTTGCCAAATTATATATATGTGTTAGAAAAGAATATTTTATTAATACAAAATAACTAAATAAAGAAAATGTAACAAAAATATCAACATGACCGCACCGGGGTTCGATGCCACACCTCGCCAACGAACTTATGTATATCATATTTTCTGAGTTGCCACCTCTCTCATTTTGAGAGTTGCCACCTCTCTTATTTGGAGAGATGCCACATCTCTCGATTTAGGTGCGTGTTCTTGCTAAGGTAAGGCAATCGAGATAAATCGAGAGAGGTGGCATCTCTAAGCTTCGATTCTAATTGAAACTGTCTGGCTACCTCCAATGAAAAGTTTTAATCTGCAGCTGATTTGAGCGGCGACAGTGGGGATTTAAGGTTAAATTTTAAAAAATGTAATGTGATAGATTCCCCTGTGTGCTCTTGGGGCGTGAAATAGTATTTCGCTGTGGGTTGCGTCCGACAGCAACGTTCTTACTTGTTTATATATTAATATAAATTAATAAATTGCAATTTTAATGGAAATTTTATTTAAAATAATTACTAATTTTAAATTGTAATTAATTTTATATATTCATCTAAATTTTATATAAATTTTTATTTACGTATTTAATTTAAAATATTTAATAGACCATTTTAAATTTTAATTAATTTTGTATATTAAAATAAATTTATTTTAAATATTTAATTATTAAATTATTATTACTAAAAAAAATTGTATATGTTAATACAAATTTAATTACAATTTTTATTAATATATTTAATTAAAAATATTTAACTGACAATTTATTATATTGCTATTAATTTTGTATATTAATACAAATTTTAATTTAAATATTTAATTAGCAATTTATATTGTATATAATTTCATATATAAATATAAATTTAATTCAAAATTGTATTTAAATATTTTTTACAAATATTTATATAGTTTTAATGGAATTTTATACATACAGACATACGTATGTATATTTTAATGTATTCATTACAAATATTTAACTAACAATTTTAAATTGTAGTTAACTAAAAGTATATTTGTATACATTAATATACGCATTAAAGAAATTTTTAAATTTTTTATATAGTTCTAAAATCAAAAGAAATTTAATTTATGCCTTGCTGCAAATAACCGTAAAATTATATATATATTTTTAAAAAATTTTAGTTATACTTTTTAATCAAATAAATTGAATAAGATACAAGGAAAGCCGTGCCCAACAGGTTATGGACACACGCACGCACACATACACATATTTGGGCTGAAAGGATGCCGACAACATGTGGACACACACACACACACAAACACACACAGCTACACATGCTCGCAGGTCAGGATTAAATTAACGCAAATTAAGCAGATTAAGCAAACGTCAGTCACATCAAGCGGCAGCAGCAGCCGCGGCCCATTGGGCAAAAGGCAAAAGCGTTGACGTTGACAACTCGTACACACAACACGCACGCGCACACACACACACACGTATGTGTACAAATTGCGCTGAACAATGGCGGCGGCTAAAATTGGCAGCAACAACAAAAATTGATACACAGCAAGTCACACAAACTGACGCAAGCATACACAAACACACACACACACATATATACGCATACAGCGTAACAAAGCGCGCTGTCTGGCAGAGCTTTTGTGCACACACACACACACACACACACACATGCGTACGCTGCCTTATAATCATGAATACAGCACATTAGGGTGACTCATGCAAAACAGGTTTTATGGCTCATCTCTCTGCGCTGTCCCACCTTGAGTCACCCTGTGTTGTGATTGCCCGTTTAATGAGCTGGCTGGCTGGCTGTGGGGTCCGCTCGTTGGTTCGTTTGCTTTTCGGCTAACAATTTCAATTAAAGTTTTTAATAGCTCGACGCTGTACTGCATTTATTGCTCCTGCACATGCAGCATCAACATTTAAAATGGCGCCTTGGCCCATTCTCGGGCGCGCACTGATTTAACGCGCAATTAAGCCTCCAGTTGTTGCCCGCCCACACAAGCGGCGCGCCCACGAGTAGATGGGGCAGCAATCCTTGCGGTTGTTTTGTCGTGGGCGCAAAGTGCAAGGTTGCCATTCATTTTGGCTTGCCAACAAAATGGGGCACGGCGGAAGGAAGCGCAGCACTAATCTCTGAGTGCGCCCTGCTTCGCATTGCATAAGTGTCAGTGTCACAGGCAGAGGCAGAGGCAGCGCACCAGAGGCAGAGAGTCTCTTCTGTAAGTGTATGTGTGTGTGTTTGATTGTGCATGGGTATGCATGTGGCTGTCACTTTGTGTGTCCTTGTTGAAACAAAACAAGAGGGCATGCAATGCTAGAGGGTCGACTTGCTAATACCGCGTAAAACCAATCAAATCTTTAATTTAATTATTATTTTTATTATTATTATTATAATTATAATTATATTTATTATTATTATTATATTATTTTTTTTATATTAATTAATATTTGCAAGTGAATTCATATTTCCTAGTGAATTCATTAAAAATACCTCAAAAATATTTATACTATATACTTTTCGTGTTATATGATTATCTTATATAACATTTCTGTGTAGTCATTTTATGGTACAAATTAGTTTTTATCACGCATACGCCGTGTTTTCACTCTCTCACACACACACACACACACACACACACGCGATGTCCGTCAAATAGCTGAACCCATAAAAACGTAGCCTATTTATTGGCGTTCGTATGTAGTTTCTCGACCTACAAATATTTGCTTAAAAATAGATAATTTACTCATTCATAATCATGCGTTACATTTGAATCAAACAAAGTGAACTGCCCTTTACACTGCCCTTGTACGAGGGTATATAAAAGACTGATGATGGCATTTTGTTACTTCCTACCTACTACCTATTTCTTTTTGTTGTTGTTGTTCGTTTTCCAATACAGCACCAGCACCTAGCACCTTTAGTATGCAATGAGGCAGCCAGACAAACGCATCGACAACGATCGGCAGCGGCAAGCACTAGTAATACACGAGTGTGATTAAAAAGGATGAATAGCAACAACCTGCAGCAATGGTGGGAAAACTCATATCGACGACAGCACCAACAGCAGCCGACCGTCGATAGCAATATCGATAACGATAGCGCTACAACTGACCTGCACTACGCCCTGCTCGAGCAGAACTTCTTCGGCGGCAATGGCGGCGACTTTGGCGGCGAATTGGCCAGCAGCCCGTCGCAGGACTTCGACTATGACAACTATGGCAATTTCACACTGATCGATCCCTACGATATTGATGCTGGCGCGGATACGGAACATGCGATACCATCATTTACCATTCTACTGTTGGCCATCAGCTATGGCCTGGTCGTTTTTGGCGGCGTCGTCGGAAATTCTACCTTGGTACTCACCCTCTGTTCGGCTTCATCGGTGCGCTTACGAAATCCTCTCCTCTTGGCCGTATGCGTTGCCGATCTCCTCGTCACAGGCATTTCAGCACCGGTCACGCTCCTCAATCTGGCCATGAATCGCGGCACTAGATCTTTACCACTTGCACTATGCAAACTAATACACTACGTTCAGGTGAGCGCAAAACAGATATTATGATTATAAAATTTGCACTGTTGGCGCATTTAAGTCGTCGTTTCATTGAATAATTTGATTTGCTTTGAAATTTGTGCTTCTAATGAATATTTGGTGAGGTTTCGCGTACTTTTAAAATTCCAATAAGAAAACTAGCCGCCTCAGACTATCGACTATCGACTCAGCACAAGCTGAGCTTAACAGCAGTGTGCTAAAAGCAATATGTTCTAAATGATATTAAGTGATTTAACGGAATTTTATATTAACATATGACTATTCGATTTTTGTACACATATTAATACACACGTTGTACTGCTAGTAAGCAGCTAATTAAAGTTGAGTTGTTGCTAAAAACTTAACTTTACTATTAGAAAATTGTAAGCAAACCCTCATCCACATTGATCATAGAAAATAAAATGTTAACAGAGCCAGAGATTTAATAATTAGCAGCACCAGCTGAGTTTAACAGAAGAATTAAAAAAAATCGATAATGGCGCGATAGTTAAGCTAATCGAAAGATCTTTCAAAAGTTCCATTTTTCAATTTATTGTACTCCCGTGCAGGTAATGCCAGTGGCAGCTAGCACAATTTCATTCTTTATGCTCTCGCTGGATCGTTATGCCACCGTTAAACACCCACGTCTGGCCCAGTTGCGCCAGCGCCGTTATCTTCACGTCTCATTGGCCCTGCTCTCCTGGATTGCCTCGGCAGCGATCAGTACGCCATTCCTGTTTGCCTATAAGATAATAGCCAAGTCGGTGATCATCAAGGGCACGGGCACGACACCGAATCCGGTTAGCATCAGCTGCACATCCGAACTGGGCGCGAATGCGATGTTTATGTCCTTCATCATATTTCATACGATTGCGGTGTTTGTGCTGCCCGGCGTTGGTGTCCTACTCAATCACTACGGCGTACGCCGTAAGCTCTGCGCTCTCTCCCTAACGGCTCGCGCCGCCCACGGTGAGTTGCCATTGCCCATGCCCATCTTGCGTCGTCAGACCCACATGGTAATCGTAACGGGCTGCGCGAATGCTCAGCAAGCGGCCTGCGGCGGGGCAACCACAGCGGACGAAACATCCAATGGCAATGGAGGGGGTCAAATGGCCATTAATCCCGGCGATATACAGCTGCACAATCTACAGCCCGGCTTGGCGGCCGGCTCCAGCGCAGCACTCGAACCGGGCTCCTACCGGTCCAGCAATCCCATCTCACCCAGGTAAGCTAATGAGCCACCTACTGCTCGAATCACTTAAATTCGTCTACTTTTGCCAGAGCTATGAGGGAGATACGCGCCCATTCGCAGCGACAGCGGATTCATCGCTTGGGCCGAGGTCCAGCCACACCTGGCATCCCGCTGCCGCAGACGTCGACGCTGCGCTCCCGTCGCCACTTGGCCAACATGCTGATTGCATCGGCCCTAATCTTCATCATCTGCTGGTCACCACATGTCTTCTGCATATTCTATAAGAATTTCGGCTATAAGCAATACTGCAGCAAAACCTCCGTCTACTTCAGTCTCCTACTGGGTGAGATAATGAATATATAATATAATAATAGTTGGGCAACACAAGAATAATATGATCTAAGTTATATTTCTATATAGAATGTTATCGAACTTGATCTCAAGGCATCTGAAGTGCAGAAAGCTTAAGTATATAGTTTGACATAGATCTCCACTTTATATATATATCATACTATATAAAGAAAAATGTAATATTTAACTGAAACTAAAAGCCATGGCCTCAGCTCGTATACTAAGTAAATCTGATTCGTACTGAGCTGAGCATGAATCTGATGCCGTATTTGGAGTTGTTGGCGGGCCGCTTTCTCGCAATCAGTTCGAGGAACTCGTCCATATAACTTTGCTGCTCTTCCTTGGGTTGGAGTTGATGCTGTGCCTGGGCTATGTGGTGCATTACTACATACTATGTAAAAATACACATCAGAAGAATTCACATACACAAATTTGAAAAGAACAAGTGGCCAGACTACTAAAAAGAAAACAATTTCTCATTAACAGGACTGACACTTAACAGTCTCCAATAAGGAGACTTAAGAGTGGCAGCACTGCACTGTGGAGAGCAATTCGAATTTATCGATAGTTTTTAAAAATGTAAAATAATTAAATTAGATTCGCGATAATTAAGCAATGTAAACTGATATATTTTGATTTGAGATTTGATCAATTTTTATCCATTTCTAAACAGGCTACTTTTACTCGGCCATCAGTCCAGTTATCTATTGGGCACTCAACCATAATACGCTACGACAATCGCCCTGTGCGCCCATTATTCGCCTACGCTCCATGCAAAATTTTCTGCGTTCGCGCTTCCGATCGCACACGATACCGGCGCCAGCATCATCAACGAACGAAGCGGCATTGGGGGCATTCAATCCTAAGTTAATAAAGCTAACACCGAAGCAGTATAGAGCTCAGGCTTCTTCGCATTATCTCTACTAGTGTGTGATACTAAACTAAAACTTAAATATATACATACATACTTAAAAACACATATACAGAATATTTTTATCTACAAACGACTCCCAAAGGCTATTTCCGTTTTAAAAAAAAAGTTTCTTCACATTTTCTTTTCACAAAGCGAAATCGTATACTTGATATATGCAAACATACATAAATTCATGCAAGCACACATACATACATTTATACATTATTACATCATTCATGAAGCTATAATTACACACACACGTTAATAGTTATTAAAGAAATTACATAAATACATAATAATATTGTACTATGTTCCTTTTCATAGACAAGCAATAAGAAACGCTTTAAGCCAAGTTTAACAAACAAATCAAACTGAACATGATCTAAAACTAAAAACTAAAAACCAAAAACAATTTAACTAAATTGAATCAAATATTTAACAAATCTATGTTTATAAGAAACAGCAAATATTAAAATACATATATACATATATGCATATACATATATATATATTGTATATAAATGTGTAAAGCATTCTTTTTACACTTTTTCTAACATTTTAAAGTTCATTCAACTGAAAGATCTGTAAATCATACGCAATAGAAGATATTTAAATTTACACAAGTTAAATGTATACTTATACTTATAATGTACATCGTATGTAGAAGAGTTCCTCTTCATGTATACTTCATCATTTATAATTATACTTATGTGTATCTTATGTAGAAGCGTTATGTTCCACTTCTTAATTTGTACTATAGATATTCTCAGTATGTTGTAGTTTTTGTGTAGTTTGTTTTCCGAAATTAGAAAAGAAAATCAGTCTAGCAAGCCGGAGAAAACCACTTAAATAAATATATGTATGTACATTGTATGTAGACAGGAAATAAGGAGCGCACTTATCAAAAATTCATTGCGGGTAACTGTCGAGACTTTTGTCTAATTAGCATTTGGCTGTTGGCGCTCTCAGCTAAGTTAACATTGTATTAACATTACATATTCAGCCATAGGGAAATCTGTTCTGTTATAGTTGATTTCGAAACATTGTCAAGATCCTCGTTTACAATTACGATTTTGTGCGCAGAACTTAATTAAAAATGAAAAAAAAAATTTAAAAAAAAACTAAACTAATATGAGAATCTATAAATGCTATAAATATGCTACTACTTTCCTGCTTGTTTTCTTTGCCAGCACGAATTGAATTATTTAATAATTTCAGCATGATGGGCTGAGTATTGGCTACAAGACGAAAGATATCACTTTGTTTCGCATCCCTTTGAAAATCATCTTGGCGAATATTATATATACTACTCACAATGGATTTATAATCGACGCTTCTATGGACAGCTTTGTTGAATTTAAGTGCGCGACGCTCGGTGGGAATGTTCTCCATGTCCATCTTTGTTCCGAACATAGCTTATGCGATTTTAATTAATAAGGAAATTATCAGCCCATTCCAAAATTAAGAAGGTGCTATTTAAAAACTCAAATTATTGTTTTAGACGGAATTCAACTTTGATTTGCACTCGAATTTCATTCGCACTTCAATTTAGGAAAATCAACTGGCCAGACCACTAAAAATAAAGCAGTGTTGCTTTAATACTCAATAAAGGAGTTTGAAAAGTGGCAGCACTGCAATGTCAATTTTGAGTGAAATGTAATTCGAACTTATCGATATTTTAGCTTGCAGTGCCAATTTGAAAAAGGATCAACAAATGCATTTTTTTCTTTTAATTATAGCATTCATTTGAATATAGATTTCATTAAACTGAAAGATCTTGCCGCCTAACAAAATTTAAAATATTAAATTATTAGTTAAAGAGAACTTTTCACATTTTATTTGCAAGTTAAATGAAGTATATTGAATTAGCTATAACATTAGTTTGAGGCGCGCTTTGATTGCGCGTGCTGTTGCATTCTCTTTTCAATTTCTGGCCTAAAGTGACGAATGAGTCCCTGTACGGGCCAAGCGGCACCATCGCCCAACGCACAAATCGTGTGTCCCTCAATCTGTTTGGATATCTCCCACAGCATGTCTATCTCAGACGGCTGGGCGTCGCCCTTGACGAATCTGCAAATAAAATGCCAATTATAATACAGATTTGCTTGATGGTCAGTTAGATTGCAGAGATTTACCGAGTCATAATCTTGTTCATCCAGCCAATGCCCTCGCGACAGGGCGTGCACTGGCCACAGCTCTCGTGCTTATAGAAGGAAATCAAGCGTGCAATAGCCTTAATCACATCTGTCGACTTGTCCATCACAATGATGGCCGCTGTGCCCAGTGATGTTTGCGCCGCAATCAAGCCATCGAAATCCATAATCACGTCATCGCACACCTTACGCGGTATAATGGGTGTCGATGATCCGCCGGGTATAACGCCCAACAGATTGTCCCAACCACCAATGACTCCGCCACAATGCCGTTCGATCAGCTCCTTAAGTGGTATGGACATCTCCTCCTCGACGGTGCAGGGCGTGTTCACATGGCCGGAGATATTGAAGAGCTTGGTACCCGAATTACGAGTACGTCCGAAGCTAGCGAACCAATTGCCACCGCGACGACAGATGGTTGGAGCCACTGCCACAGTCTCCACATTAGTCACTGTGGTGGGGCAGCCAAAGAGACCCACATCGGCGGGGAATGGCGGCTTCAAGCGTGGCTTGCCCTGCTTACCCTCGAGCGATTCAATCAGAGCAGTCTCCTCGCCGCATATATAAGCGCCAGCGCCGCGATGCATGAATACATCAAAATTATAGCCACTGCCGCAAGCATCCTTGCCAATCAAGCCAGCCTGATAGGCTTCGGCTATGGCCAGCTGCATGTTGGAGGCTTCGTTGTAGAACTCGCCGCGTATATAAATGTACGCAGCCTGTGCACCCATAGCGCGACCAGCAATTAGACAGCCCTCGACCAGCTTGTGTGGATCGTGGCGCATAATCTCGCGATCCTTGCACGTGCCTGGCTCACCTGCAGACCGAAATGTATTCAAGTTTAGTTACAGCAACTCTTGTCTACACGACTCACCCTCATCGGCATTCACAACTAGATATTTGGGACGTCCATCGCCGGGCTTGTTCATGAACGACCACTTCATGCCGCTGGGAAAGCCTGCTCCACCACGTCCTCTTAGTCCGGAGGTCTTGATCTCATTGATAATCCAGTCAGGACCCTTCAGTACAATCTCCTTTGTCTTGTACCAATCGCCGCGCTTCTGGGCACCCTTCAGCCTCCAGTCATGACGTCCATAAAGGTTGGTGAAGATGCGATCCTCATCCGCTAAGGGGCCAAATTTGGTTTTTGTTTGTGGCGGCGGAGTGCCTGGTGGTGGCGCTTGAGTGCTCTGCAAGCGCAACTGTAATGCGGCCGGCAGCGCTGCCACTGCAAAATAATGCAATTTATACAAATCAATAGAGCAATAGAGAGATGCGCAATTTTTAGTGTTTTGTTGTGCGCAGAAATTACATAATTTGTTTGCAGCACAAATTTTCTAATCTGCCAGCTGGCTTCGATTTAACTAGCATGACTGCCAGGTTAACGGGTTAGCCAATTAAATATTTACACGATAGTTTAAAGCTACAACGCTTGTGTTTATTTACCAAATTGTGGTTTCGTTAACAAATTATATCGCACAATTGCAGCCATTTTCGCTACGACACGACTGACAGCTGACAGCCTGACAGTTGGGCGTAGCGTTGCCACATCGTTCATCTGTCATTTTTCGAGTATATGTATTCGATAAATGCACCCGAAAAGCTAAGCTGCAGCTGATCCCCACTACTATTTTCTTTGTTTATTTTGTAAAAATGGCTCATGTACCAATCAGTAGTAATGATGGTACCAAAACAGAAACTTTAGAAGAAACAGATAACGCTACACAACAAGCGGAGGCTGCGCAAAGTGCACCCACATTACTGCTGCGACTGGAGCATCCCAGAGATGAACGCCGGGTAGTCTTCCACGATGGAGTCATCGACAACGAGCATATGAATCGGATGAAATCCAAATGTAAGCAAGATATAACACTCGAACGGGCATTACATAATAGTTTATGTACTATATACAGGCTGTTGCATATATCGTAAGCCCTTAGCCTTCGGGGAAAGCTCGTCGGATGACGATGACGAATGCGAGCATTGCTTTGGTCATCCCGAAAAGCGCAAGAAAAACAGGAAACCGCCCACTGATGAATCATGTTCTGTCGCTAGACGCCCGGATCAGCCGTCGACATCGGCGGAGGCGCAAACAGAACCGCAGCCGGAGACATCGAAACCGATCAATGAAGAAGTTTCCGATCCAGTACCAGATTTCGAGACAACAGTGAAGCCATCGCTGTAGACCACCAAACACCAAAGCCCAGCGACAACAAATCCACAAAAACAATTCAGTTAGGGACGTAACATTTTAACAAACACGAAACATTTTGCATACACACATTCTCTCATTAAAAGCTAACACCAAAATGAGCAGTTTATATAATAATAGATAGATGATCTGTGTATGGACTAAATTTTGTTGATTGTTCACAACTGGGGGCAGCACAGGTACACGAAGGCAACAAGACGAGTGGGCTTAGTTCTTGGGCTTCAGCTGAAAGGATTCGCTCACATTAACAGGAATATTATGGGCCTTGGCCTGAGCACGCGAGCGCCAAACCTAATCAAATGGAAATCAAATTTTTAGATGCGCCAAAAGAGAGATCGCCTCGTGTCTTTTACCTTGATGGTGTAGTCATCGCTGGTGGTGACCAGCATCTGAGAGTCCTTGGGATTGAATGCGACGCTGTTGACCACATCGGTGTGCTTGAACTTGGCTAAGCTAATGCCGTAGTAGCGATCCCATAAATACGCGTGCTGATCCTCAGCGCCGCTGGCCACATACTCCTCGCAGACGTCCAGGAATATGAAGAAGCACTCTGTACTGGGCGTGTAGGCTTTGTGGGCACGCAACATGTTGCCCACGCGTTTGAGGGTCATCAGATCAATGACATGTATATCGATCTCCTGGGCAATCGGTGGCGGCTCTAACGGATTCGTTATATTATAGTTCTTCGGCCAGGGTCGTGTATTGACATACAGATATCGATGATCCGGACTGAGTGCCATGCCTATAATATGTCCGTGCAGATCAATCACTTTGTCCACCTGATCGAAGCGATCCTTGACAGACTCATAGTCCCACCAATCGGGATCGTTGGTTGGTGTCTTTTGCTGATCGGCCGCTCGCTTGGCTGCAATGCGCTCCTTGAGCGTCGGCCCCGGATCCAGTTTTTTGGGAAAGTACACGTTGCGTATGCGCTTGAATCCAATTTGATGGGGCGTAAAGGTCTTCGAGCCAGTCGAAAAGATTAGATACTTGGGCACACTGTTCTCCATTTCATCGTATTCATCAGGCAGTTCCGAACAGGATTCATATTCCTCCTCCTCCTCCTCCTCTTCCTCATGGTCAGCGTCTAGATCAGCTGCAGCTGCCGCTCGTCTGTACTCCTCCAGATAGTGGATGGTCGCATCTGATGTGTGGCCAGGCCGCGCACGAGATCTACGCATCTGATTGTGTTCGCTTATGTCCGGCAAATAGTTGTCCTCGGGCGTGGCGCTGCGTGTGCGTCGCAAACTGAACGGATTGCCGCTGGCCAGTGAAGAAGAGGAGGAGGCAGATGTAGACGGCTCATCCATAGAGGAACCAGCATCACTGACAGCAGCAGATGCCGCCTGCTCCGGCAGCGCCAGCGGATCGTTGGTCTCATCCAGCCAGGGACATCTGGCCACCATGATAGCACGCACAGAGCTGGCATTGCGATTGTAGAACTTATACAGCTGACTCATGATCGGCACATGCTCCGAGTCGATCTCCTGATTGGCCTTGTTCAACCACAGCACCGATGTGCTGACCAAGTGTGCCAGCCAATGCAGCTCGCCCGACAGCAGATACTGGTCACTGAACCAGGTGCCGAATATGTCATAGGGCCTATTGACCACTCGGCAGCGCAAATGAGACTCTGTGGCGCCCAGATAGAAGACGGCGATCTCGCCAGAAGTGCTCTGGGGTGACCCGAAATGTACGCCCGAGACCAAGAGCAGCGTGTCGCTCTGATTGAACTGCGAATATTGCGTATACTTCCAGCTGAATTGCTTCATATTGTGCGCATACTTTTCTGCAAAAAAAGGGGGAGGAACGTGTGGGTGTGGGTGGTCTATTTATAACTCAGCTGAGCATTGCTCGATTGACCCACCTGTGCATGGATGCTCTGCATTCCATATGATCACATAACCATCCTTAGAGCAGGTGGCAAACATTTCGCCATTGTGCGCAAAGCTCACATGCAGTACCTGGTGAGTGTGGCCGTGATTGAATTCCACGCTCGGCTCCAGCCGCTGCGCCTGCACAAAGGGAATCTCTGTGCTCAGCCGTTGGTATTCAGTGCGCCAACTGGCGGCGCCTGGCTTAAGCGGTATGCTGGGCGATGCTCGAAAGTGTTGCTGGAACTTGTGGCGCCACAGCAAATCGTCATTCGACACGGAATTCCAACGACGGCAGGCTAAGCCCGCACGCAGCATATCCTGCACGCTGAGGCGCATGAAGATCTGCAACAGAGCTGGTTCGGGCAGTGCCCACCAGCCGAAATCGCTCACATCGCTCCCTTCGTCCACAGCAGCAGCTGCATCAACAGTAGCAGCTGTGTTTGCACCAGAGCCCAATCGTGCCTTTTTGAAGGTCAGTTCCATTTGAGTGTCGAAAAAAAGTATTTAGCCGTAGCCTAATTTCGTACAACTTCCAATTGCTGGGGCTACCCACTAACTGCTGCAGTTAAAACGTAATAACTGGTTTTATCGTTGTTGTTGCTCTTGTTTTTGTCTTTGTTATTTGTTGTTGGTAGATTCGAATTTAACGTTATTGGTACTGAAAATAACTTTCTCCGTTGCGTTTTTGTTATTGTTTCTGTTGTTATTGTTGTTGTTGCAGAGTAAAGAAAAACAGCTGTCAAGAGCAAGCGCTCATCTCTAGAAACAGCTGTCAACAGGCAATGTGCCCATCTCTAGGGATGACAGCTGTTTGTGTTTGTTATCGAAATCGAAAAGTTTAAATCGTCAAAACAATAACAACTGTTTGCCGAAAAAAATGCCAGCAATATTCCGCTTGCAATACGTTAAAGGGTGCGTAGTTCACTAACGGCATTTCTTCTTTAAATATAATGATTGGATAATTTGTTGTTGTAGCGTATTGCAAATCGTGCGCAACTATTGTCTGAAGCCACAGAATAACGCGGTCGTTATTGCGGCGGCTGTGCGTACGCCCAATTCCTTGGAGTATGGCGAGAAAGAAGATCAATTAGCCGGCCTGGTCATCGATGAGTTGGTGAAACGCACCTCAGTGCCTAGAGATGAATTCAAGAAGCTCATCATTTGCGCTTCGAGTGAAATTGTCAACAACGACTCACTGAGCAGCGTCGCCAAAACGCTGGGTCTAAGAAGCTGTCAGGCTCACGTAATAAAAAACACGGCGTGCTCTATCAGCGGACTACAAATGTCGCTGGAATGCTTGCAGAAGGATGAAGCTGGTTGGATCATATTGGGCGATACTCGTGCCAACATCAGAAAAGAGGAAAAAGATGATATACTCTACAGCGAACTGCTTACATCTGGTATTCCACATAGGACAGCCCGTGGTAAAGCTCAAGAGAAATCTGCTGAATGTCCAGGCGCTGCTGCTGTTGCCCTAACAACGGCCAAAACAGCGGAGCGCCTGCAATTGCAGCCACTGGCAGTTGTGCGTGAATTCTTCATGGAGCGCGACAATGAGCAGGCGATCTTTCGCTTGTCCGGCAGTCAGCCCATCCAACTGACGGACGTACACAGCTGGGAGCTGGTTATCAATAAGGAGCTGAACAAGCAGCTGGGCATGCTGGTGGAGCTGAATGTGAACGAAGTGCACACACATGACTTCCGACAAATTACCGCCAGCCACCTATTGACGCACACAGTTCACGCTCTGCCCGCCGGCAGTCTCGGCTGTGTCATCATGGAAACCGACGACGGACGATGTGTGCTAATGGTTCTCGAGAAAATGTAAACGTTCTCCTTACCACGTTGCAACTCAATTGTAATTCTGGCTTGGTTTGTTTTGTTTCAGCATACCTGAACCCAATCTGCCCGAGAGCTTGCCACAGCTGACGCTCTACACGAAGGAACCTTGCCCGCTCTGTGATGAACTGGTCCAGAAACTAGAGCAGAACTTTGCGGGCGAATTCGAACTGAAGAAAGTCTTTATCGATCGCAAAGAGAACGTGCGCTACTTGCGACTCTTTCGCTACGATATACCCGTCCTATTCCTAAACGGCCAATTCCTGTGCATGCACAGCCTCAACGAGCAGGTGCTGCGCGAGAGATTAGACGCCCTGAAGGCCATCGGAGTTGAGCCAAAAAAGCTATAGCACATTAAAGAAGCACACAGTTGATTATTTTATATGTTATTGATTCGTATATACTTATATTTTTGATAAATCAAATTAGGAAGTGAAACTTAAAAAAGTTCACCCATCGGTTTGATAGTTATTTCGTGAATCTGCAAAGCTCACGTAATTAGTTTCAAATCGAATCCAATTTGTGGTTCACCTCACTCACCTGGACATGCTGAGGTGTGCTCAGCGCATAGAGCACCGCGTCGGCTATGTTGGAGGGTTCCAGTCTGGCCATATCCTTCACATAGAAATGTATTTCCTCGGGAAAGATATTCGTATTGACGGCACCCGGGCAGATCCCGGTCACCCTCACTTTGCTCTTGTGCAGCTGAAACTCCTGGCGATAGGTTTCCGTCAGGGCCGTAATGGCAAACTTCGTGGCTGGATAGATGTTGAAGGAGGGCAGCACATCGATGAAGTTCAACACCTGCTGACCCGCAATGCTGTTGATTATCACCACATGTCCCTCCACGTCGCGCTTCAGCATATTGTTGAAGGCTGCCCGCGTGCACCAAATGACGCCCATGACGTTTGTGTCGATGACCTCTTTCAGCTTCTTCGTGTTGCCCGGCGTCACCAGCTCCGTTTCACGGGTTATGCCCGCATTGTTTAGGAGTATGTCCGGACCTTCAAGCTCACGTTTGATCCAATCGAATGCGTTCTGCACCTGCTCCTCCTTGGATATATCGCAGTGTCTGGGTATAAAGTTCTGCTGCAAGTCTCTAGGCAGACTCTCCTTGAGCTCCTTCAGCTTCGCCTCGCGCCTAGCCAGGCCAACGACACGCAAACCAGCACCAATCATGGCACGGGCACAGGCAGCTCCAATGCCACCGCTGGCACCGGTCACAACAGCCAGCTTGTTTTGCCAACGTTCCATGATGCAATGCGAACGATTCGTGAATGTTCGCTTCGGGGTTTCTCCCTACTGCACTTGAGGAGCTTCTTCTGCATGGGCTTCTGCCACTCTCAAGTAGGCTAATCCCCTTAGGGAACTTAAATTCATCAAATTTTAATGCTTATTTTACTTTATTTTTAGGATCTGCATGCATGCTAATAACTTTGCTATGATAAACTTAATTCTTATAAGTACTTTAACTATTTCTCTCTAATATTCTATAGTCTCTAAAGAGCTTTGATTACGTATATATAATGACTATATATTTGTAATTTCTATTGATAACATATCAAATTTAAAATAGAATATATATATTATAAATATATAATAGTATATATATGTGCTTAGTTATTGACTATATGCATTATATGTGCTTATATTAAAGACATTTTACCATAACACAATTATAATATATATATACAATATATAGTGGGCGTGTATATAGTTATCTATCAGTCTATGATCGCTTCAATTGTACTTTCTCATATTTGAATAAGATTTCGCTTATCTTTTCCCTTGCCTCCAAATTGAGATCCGCATCGAGCTTGTCCAAGCATTGGCCCACATATTTGCTATAGTAATACGAGCGTGATTCTTCGTTTTTGCTTATAGGCTTCACATTGTTCGGCATGCTGTGCACAAAGGTATTATCCGATCCGTCAGTTAACTCGTTAAGTCTTCTGCGCTTTGCTTGCGGTGATCCGGGTGGGGATTGATGCAGCTCATCCACATTGGCCTGCGATTGATTAGAATCAATTTCCTGAGGTTCCTGAGTTGAAACTTCCATTTCCGATTCGCCATTTGAATCGGATAAGCTGGTCGTTGTGTCGAACACCTGCAAAACATTTATAATTAATACAGGTAATTATACATATAAGTTAAATATTTGATATTACTGCTGGTTCGCTGGTGTTGAACGTATTTACAGCAACTTTCGGCAAGCGGGTGCCAATCAAAAAACTCATCCTTGAGCTATACTTCCAGCCTCCGCAGATATTATCGTCGCCATCCGAGATGCCACCGTTATTCTTGATCTTAACGGACTTGACTTCCGCTTGGAAATACGTACGTAAATTGTTCCATTTCTTGAAACAATCATCTGGCAACAAACACAAAAACAAAATTAAGTAAATTCAAATTTTATATTCAATTCTTTCTACGTACTTCTCGTAAATGGTGTCCTCGGATGCAGGGAGCTATTGATTTTGTCCGCAGCCAGCTCCCAAAATAGTGCCTTTTTGTGCTTTTTCTTAAAGTCCGGCACAGAACTATTCCACACATACGAATTGTTTTTAACCAAATCAATTAGACAATTGACTTCTGCTTCGCGCCAATTGACCATTCTTTGCCCTAAAATATTCAATTATAATGTAGTACGTTAAAATGTACTAAAAAAAAATCCCAAGCAACAAAAATACCACAAAAAGTAGACGCGTCTTCGAATTACGAATTTTGTACAACAAAAGTATTGCTGAGAATTTTAAATCAAAGTTCCTCAGAATTAGATCTTACCCCTATGAAATCTGAAAAATAAATATTTGAAATATTTTTTTACAGAAAATTTATGTTTTCCCCCTACTTACGGCTTTGGATGCTCTTTTTTTTGGTTCTGCTCCCACTGCAATTCCATTTTCTCTAATATATTAATATCGGACATTTCATCTTGCTCAATCTTGACTAGTCCAATATCAATTTCTGCAGCAAGCGGTTGTTTAATTTTATTATACGAAACTTTGTTGTTCTCCATTTGTTCTCGTTTCAAGTTTTACAGCATAGAATATTTTACTGCTTAAGTTTTTGTTTAACATCAGGAAGCGAGTTTCTGTCGTATTCCTTGAGCCCAGGTAGCACGCATAAACAAAAACAATAAAGACACCAAAGCCATAACTTTCAGTGTTCAATTAAAAAAATTAAATACACAAGGTTCCTGGTTTCACAAATAGTTTTACTTCGACTGCCGGGGCTGCCAATTCGTTTATGAATGATATCAAAATCAGCTGCAGCAATTCAAATAAAATACAAAATTTCTTTTTTGTGAATTAATATATACTACAATGTGGCATAATATAATAAATGTTGACAAAGTAAAGAATAATAATTTTAAATTGTAATTTTAAGCATTTAAGTATGTATATAAATGTACACGCTTGCATTTAATAAATATCGATTTGAAAATGTATCGCCCGACCTCCAATAAATACTTATTCAGCCACAAAACCCTCAAGCTTAACGCAGGTGTTAAGATTTTTGTATAATTAGTGCCTAAAACAAATATTTAAGTAAATTTATAACAACAGCTCAAAGCGCAAATACAAAATGGCACAAATGGACTTGGAATTGAAAAAGGTAAGTGAGCAAATGAGTTAAATAAACCCAAGCAACTGCCGGCAGGCAGCGCGTGGTGCATCCAGAAGAAAAAATTCGACTCATTTGTGCCCTAACCCAACCCCTCCACTAGGCCTTCACCGAAATGCAGATAAATAAATTGGAAACAACGAAAAAGATCAGTATGATTGACATGAAATGCGACATGGTGAAGACGGGCAAACAAAAATATTCGCTAACAGAGAAAAGCACCAGCAATCTAACAGATGACACCAGGTGAGTTACTAATAGGAGCTAAATCTAATCTTAACTCATATAAACTGCATTCCAACAGGGTCTACATGTCAGTGGGTCGCATGTTTCTGTTAACTGATTTGGATAGTATGCGAAGTGAGCTGAAGAACAAGCAGGATAAATGTGATAAAGCCATCGAGTTGCTCGAAAAGAAGAAGGAATTCCTGCAAAAGTCACTCAAGGATCAGGAGGACGGACTGCGTGAGCTGGTGCAGCAGCGCAAGGAAGCGGATGCGCCAAGCAAATAAGCAACACAAACACAACACACACTCACAATTTCAATTTTCACAGTGTTATTTATTTACAATATAATGGTCAAAATTAAAGTTCGCAAAACTAACGAATTCATTGCCCAAATTTCGTTCGTGCTCCGGTCGAAACTCGCATTTGTGGAGAGGCAAACGAGCGAGCAGCCAAGGCTCGACCACTTCGCCGGAACAGAAAACCACTTTGGATTCGCTGTTGCGCTGTAAGTTGAGTATGATCTGTGACATCTTGGTCATGCACTCCTCGGACAGAAACGGTGGATCAGCAATGATTAAATCATAGCACTTCTGGTGCTCCAGCAAGTAATCCGGGGATACCTCATTGAAGTCGTAATGCACAAAGTCCGTGCCGTACGCAGCGAATCTTTGATCATACTCAAAGATGTTGACTGAAAGTGAAGTTGCCATAGAATTAAACAGTGACTTATGATATCTGTCAGTATTTACCTTCTTCATGCACATCCTTTATGGTCGCATACAGCGATGGACAGGATAATAAAGCTATGCGGAAATCCGTCGCATTATGCTCCTTGATAATTCCAGCTACTGCAGCACCAATAGCTCTTTTGGTTTGTTCACTATACCAAAATTGACTAAGTTGCTGCAATAATTTATGCACTAAACTTTAAGTAGACAAAACATTTGCAATCCAAGGGTTAATCCTTACCCAATCCTCCTCGAAATGTGCATCCTTTCCAGTTTTGTTTATCATGCGCTGCTCCTCATCATGTTCGCGCTGTGTGCGTTCTGCCAGGAACTGATTCAGTATAGCTAATGTATCTGCAGGTAATGTTATGTCATCATTGTCCATAGTTAAGATTTATTAAAACTAAAATCCATTAATAATAGCACAAATAAATGCGGTTGCCGTTTAGCAATGTGCTCAAGCTGCATGTACACACTGGTTGGCTATAAACAAATCAGCGTATACACTGGCTAATCATCGATACACTTGACCGTCTGCCATTAGTGCTTATCGATAGTTCATTTAATCGCAAGTCTGTGTCGACACATTTATTTTATTTAATTTAATTTCGTATTGTTAAAGAACGCTGCGCGTTAGCTGCTTTTTACGGGTAAGTTTGCGTTGAGGACTCCACAACAAATTGTGTGTACAAAATACGTGAAAAGCATACATCTTTCAATACTCGAGAGTAATTTTACAACTGCAGCTGCGTTCGCGGTAGTTTCAATGCATTAGTGTAAGTGAGAAAGGGGCTCCAAGTAAAAACGAAAAAAAGTACGCCTGCTGCAATGGTTAATAACCCAATTTTCCCATGATGTGCACACGCTGCTGTAAATACATATGCATGTGTGCTGCTTATTTATTTATGTGCAGGTCGCTGCTCTGATTTAGCTTTGCTCTGCTTTGCCGGCTGTTGCTACGTGTTGCCCAAATGATAAAAAAAGTCGGAAGTCTCCAATTTAAGGCTTTTGCGCCTTTTTTCAAAGCAACTGCACTTTGGAATAAGTTTCGAGTTGTGCTGTGTCCACTCGCTGATCATATCCAAGTTTTAAAAAGAGTTCAACTAAAGTCAATCAGCACAATCAAAACTCACACACACACGCACGCACGAATAGAAGCGCGCACCTTGTTCCCCAATTTGATTGAGCGTGTGTGTGTGTGTGCTTGAGTGTCTGTCACTGACGTGTTCCTCGTGGTGCCAAGATGTGACGTCATTGATTTGATGCATATTTACATAGATTTCATCAGGTTCCATTTGACTGAACCACCAATTATAATATTGATATGAAATTTCAGTTTTTGATTGACCCCACTCCACAAATTCTTCATATCTAATGCATAATTATTTAGCTAGCGCTTAACTTGACCTAGTTTCCTGCCCGTTATTGTTTTTTAAAAAAGGACATCATTCACTAAAATCAATATTTGTACTCAACCCATCAATGTGAATATCAAATTATTGGCCCCTTAATGACCAGCTGGTGTCAATACCGTTTCAAATCACCTTCACACAATATTAACGTCATTGTTGGCTGGCCAAAAAAGGCTAGTTTGTTAGCCTCAAATTTGTTTAAGGGAAAAGTAGCTAGAAATTGTTTAGCTTGCTTCTTCTTGATGATAAAAGAGAGCTAAAATGACTAACAGCTGTCAGCTCTCATCACTAGCTAAATTAGCTTAAAAACTAGCTGGAATGTGTGTAAACTTATTTGTAGCTAGCAGCTGTCAGCGTTAGCTTTTATTATGACAAGCTAAAATAGCTAATTATTAAATGAAAAGCAGCTGGTATTCCTTAGCTTCTGCTTTATTAATGAAAAATAGCTAAAAATATGCTCAGTTCGACTATTTGACTGCAATTTCACAAAGCTAAGATAGCTACTTAATTGAGAAGCGCAATTAATCTCTATCTTGACTGGCAGCGAACATTTTTTGTTTTCTTGAATGTATAGAAAAAAGAAAGTGCTAGAAAGATGTAACAGAAAAAGATAAGAAATAACATATTCTCCAACTGTTTTAAGCTGTTAGAGCTAAAAACATTTGGTTATTTAAATTAGCGGAAATTGTGGCTTGCGTTAGCTTAAAATTAAATTGATAAAATAAATAAATAAAATTAAAATTAGATTTAAAAAAAATTAAAAAATAAAAATACTTAAAACTGAAACAAAATTATTATAAAAAAAATAAAGTTAAAATAAAAATATTTAAAATTAAAAATAAATAAAAATAGTAAAAATAATTTTAAAAACAAATAGTAAAAATAATTTGAAATGAAAAAAGAGTAAAAATAAATGAAATAAAGAACAAAAATAAAATAAAAGAAAAAAATTAAAAAAATATATATAATAATAATAAAATAATAATAAATAAAATAAATATAAACACAAATAAAAGCCATATTCGCTCAACACTATTTACAATTTCAACATTTGTCCGCCAGTTTTCAAGCACGTTTCCTGCCCACGTTACGCCGTCGCACTTTTCTAGGCACTCTCACTAGCTCAGCCCCGCTCTTTGTCTCTCGCTCTCACTCTCTCCTTTGACGCCCCCTCTCTGTGTGCTGTTTGTCTGCCACCTGTTTGGCCTCTACACACACACACACACACACACACACACACACACACACAGAGACTCGTAAGTGTGCGTGTGTTTTGTTATTTTGACGTGGATTTCGTAACGACATGCACATTGTGGTTAACTCTGTTGTCAGAGGTTTGGGCATCGGCTCAGTTCGCTTCACGAGTCGCTGAAGTTTAGCTGGAAAACGTTCGTTCGTTCATCTCGTAAATTTTAATAATTATTTTTATTATTTTCTGTACATTTTTTAATTTCACTTAAAGTTTTATTTAATTGCTGTGCGCCATTAAATCCATAAACTGAAACCATTTAACAGCTTTCGTACATCAAAGGAAAAGTTCAAATAGAAATTGAAGCAAGAGTTCATATGTAACTGTATATATATACATACATGCTATATAGACAAGTCAAGTTACATTTGTGGTTTCAATTGGCATGTTGGCCAAAACTTGGCCATAACTGCACTCAAGCTGTCTGCCTGAGCCAAGCATTAAAGCCTCTTTGGCAACGCTGAACACGCCTGGAACATTAAGTGTTTATATGTTTATGTTTCTATATACATATATGTGTGTGTGTGTGTTTAACTTTCCATTCAACTGTTTTTTTTGTTTTACGACACAATACTTTTGTCTATGTAAATTACAATTAAAAGCGCGTACCATTAAAAAATATATCCGAGCTCTGAACAATGCACAGTTTAACTGAAACTGCCAAAGCCTAAATACACTGTAATTAAATTTTATGCATGGCTATGCCGGTCATTTGCCCTAAGCGGAAAGCTTAATATTTATAAAATAATTCCAAATTCTACCTCTAAAGCAGATGTTTTTTTTTTTACCTAAAACATGATATAGATACTTTATATAGGCAGTTCCCCAAAATGTGCTTAAGTCTAAGAACCTTTAGCCGAAAAAGCTTTTAAAAATTAATAAAACATTGAAAATTCATTTAACTTTGGGCCCTAAATGTGGTATATGGGTGCTAATATAACCCAGGAATAAAGGCCAAAATGTAATATAGATAACATGAAATAATAATTCAAATTCAAAATACTTTTTGAATATATATAATATATATTCTATTGACAGCAACAGCAAAAGTCGTGTAAAGTTATTTATATATAATAGTTTTAGTTTTATTTTTGATTTTTCCGCCTTTCAAAGTACTAGAATCTTGGAGAATTGGTGTATACCCTCGTATAGATTACTAAACAAAAACCAAAAATTATACAGAATAGCCCTATGGGATGCGAGGCATGCCGTGTAAGACTCTATCTTCTATAATACTTCGAGGTAGAGCCCCAAAATGTTGTTTTGGACAATGAACGAGCCTTAAGCGGTCATCATGGCCCCACTACTAAATGCTTACTTAATAAACCACTCTCGCAGTAAAGAATTCCTAATGTATAGAATGTATATTAGATATGGTAAATGCGAAAATCTTGCGATTCCCTAGCACATACTAAAGTTTTACTAAGTCAATCTGGCAAATATTAAGTTATAATTATCCGTCTATGACACTGCCATGCACGCGATATAATTATATGTAATTGTCAATATATATATATATATATATATATATATATATATATATATATATATATATATATATATATATATATATATATATATATATATATATATATATATATATATATATATATATATATATATATATATATATATATATATATATATATATATATATATATATATATATATATATATATATATATATGTACTCAGTAAAATACTTCAAAAGTCAACTTTTCTTCATGTATTCTTTAAATAAAATATACAGACTTTAGCTTTTTTCTAAAATTCTCGAGTTATAACATTTTGTTCCTTCTGCAAAATTACAGACACCTGTATATATATAAATTTATATATTTACGTATGTATTCTACTGTATGGTCTGGGACACACATAACGCGTTTATCAGGGCAACGATTAGCGCGACTTTGATAAGCAGCGCACTGTTTGCCGTAATACCGAATGATAAAGTCCGTTTCTAATGGTCTTTACTTCTACACTTGCAGACAAAACTGTAGGGAACAGAATAAAACATAACAGAAGGGAACACTTACTGCAGGCATAATGAGTGCGACAACCGAACAGCAGAAAGAGCCGAGCTTCGACAATGCCCCGGGCGATGCACAGCCGAGTTCATCGAGCACAACACAGCCACAAGGACAACAGGAGCAACAACAGCAGCCACAACAACAACAACAACAGCAGCAGCAACAACAATCATCACAAAATGCACCGGCAAAGCTATTGCAGCATTTTCAAACAAATCGCATCGACTCAGCGCTGTGGGCGCTACGTCTGCTTGTCATCTTCTTTACCGTTAGCTATGTGTTGCCCATATTCACGTGAGTATATATATATATATATATCTAAAATAATAATAATTAATGTTACCTTGTTATCTTGTTGTCATGTAACAGAAATTGGCGCTATGACTAAATTGAAATGAAAAGCGCATAGAGAGATATGTGGAAGAGCGATTCAATGTGAGAGTGAGCATGGCTAGGATTTGCCGTTTGATTACAAACGAAATAATCAGTAAATAGAGATAGACTGAGGAACACACAGAGAGAGAGAGAGATGGAGAAAGACAAAAGTATAAGAATTTAGGAACCACTTAAATGAGGGAGATAAAGGCAAAAGTATTATGACACTCGAATAGGAATTTAGGAACTAAGTTGACAGAGTGAAGGAAGAGAAAAGTAATTGAGATTGGAAATGCAGGTAGTAAAGAAGAGTCCAAATAGGGAGAATACCCAGGGAGAGTAGTATGAGTAGGTCAAAAATATGAGAGCGCAGAGGTAAATGCAAACTCAAGAGAATCACATAGAAGAGAGCGTTATATAGAGAGAGATCTTCTACTCTACTATTAGAGTTTCTGCGCTTTTACATCAAATATAAATTTATAAACTTGACTTTGCCTTATATATATCTATTTATGTATTTACTAATTCTCAACCTCTCTTTTCTATCTCCCTCGACAGCTCACAGCAGAGCTCTTTCAACAAGGTTCTACTAGCGAATGCAGCCATCTCGGCGCTGCGCTTGCATCAGCGCGTGCCCGCTTTCTCGTTCAGCCGCGAATTCTTGGCTCGTTTGTTTGCTGAAGACTCGTGTCACTATATGATGTACTCGTTGATCTTCTTTAGCATTCGGCCCTCTCTGCTGGTGCTCATACCCGTTGCACTCTACTCGGTGCTGCATTCGGCCAGCTACTCGCTCAAGCTCCTGGATGTGAGTATATTTGGTTATAGCTAAAGTACAATTTATTTTATATATATACCTATACCTTTTGCCTTTCAGCTGATTGGTCAGAATTCGTGGTGGGGCGCACGTTTCATTATCTCAATTGTGGAATTCCAGGCAGCGAATATACTGAAGGCCACCGCATTCTGCGAGATTTTCATTATGCCCTATGCCATTGTGTTGACCTTTATGTGAGTTTGTTGGATTATATATGTATATGGAGAAGGCTTTGAATCGTTGATGCCTAAATTTGTTGCCAAAGCTTTACCAAACAATTATAATTTCAGTTCGATTCAAAGCTCGCCTGTATATACATATATATATTTACGCTAATTCATATTTTGCTAATCTGCCTCTTATTTCTTCTGGTAACAGGGCCCACGCTGGTTTGATGACTCCGATCATCTACTATCACTATCTGGTCATGCGTTATAGCTCGCGCCGCAATCCCTATCCGCGCACCGCGTTTGCCGAGCTGCGCATTACCTTTGAGGCGCTCGCCTCTCGCTCTCCGGCCGCCATTGCCAAGATCATACGCGGTGGCATTGGATTCGTGAATCGCCTGGCACCGCAGCCTCAGCCAGCGCCGGCGCAGTAGAGCCAAAACAAAATACACAATAAAAGAGAAAAAGGAAACAAACAAATAAATACAAAAACAACTATCAAAGGGACAAGCAAACAGCAACAATACATCCTTAGCTAGCTAAGTCTACTTTAGACACACACACACAGATGCCCACAACTGCACACACACACACACACACACATACATGCATTCATACCCACGCAGCTTCACAGAGTATAGGTTCCATCCATATTCATTTCGTTTGTTTTTATTTACTCTACCAAATTCGGTCTGAACTCTCTTGTTCAAATATCAAATTGTATGGTTTATTTTAGAGATTTATATTTTGGCAAATAATTTTACTAGATAAATTATTAATTGTTGTTTTACACTCCTCTATTATTATTATAATTGTAATTATTCATGTGCATCGATTTACAAACTTATTATGCTTGTGTATTATTAACGTAAGTTGAAAATTTTATGTATGATTTACGATTCTGCTTGAAAGGCACGACTAAAGAGAGATGAGGCGTAATTACTAGAGAGGATTACGGATCGATGTGCGTTATATAGCATAACAACTACACCAACATCTATATATATATATATATATAACATAAATATATATATTTTTTAATATTGCGTAAGATATAAACAGATGAAGGTCAAGCAAGTTGCAATTTCAATAATAATAATAAAAAGAAATGTTCACCAGACGAAACTTGTTTTAAAATATATAATTTAATATAAATATTTCATTTATTTTCTACTAGTGTGTGTGTATTAGTTCAGGTGTTAGGCAGTTTTTAGTTAGCATAAATATATATAAATATAAATTCTATAAAAACATCAGTGGACCAAGTTTGCATTTGGACAAAATATTGGATAATCTTGAGAGAAATATATACCTATATATATATTAATATGGCATGCAAAATTGGATAAAAATTAAATCTGAATTTATGGATAAAACTATGCGGTTTTTAAATATTTAATAATTTCGTGTAAGTTGATAAACCTTTTATTTGCCTTGAATTTGAATGTTTTAAATAATTTATTAAATTTTTAGTTGCTGTCTTAGTTTCGAAGGCAAAAAAGTTTAAGACTCATATAGGAAAATTAACTTTTAAAAGCGATGCCATAAAGTATGCAACGTTTTTTTTAAATACTTTGAAGATTGGAACCATTTTCGTTTCATCAAAATTTTAAGTTTTTGGCGGAAAAATAGTTGGAAATTCAGAGTTATGAATATATTTTAAATGGAGTAGCTGAAATTGGATATATGGATTGTGAGTAAATATCTATTCAAAATTCTATATTTTTTAGATAAAAAAAGGAATCAAATTTTCAAAATTTACAAATTCAAAGCTATATTGAAATTTGACAACAAAAAATTAAATGAAACTCATTTAAGCAGAATTGAAGTTAGAGTAGCTTGATTGTGTATGCAGCACTAAAAGATACCCTGTAAAAAAAAGTCGGTACTGAGAGGCAATTTTAATATTCATTAAAAAAAGGGAAAATATGGAAAAAACTGATAGAATTTGCAGAAAAACTTTTGAGAAAAAACAGGCTGAACCAAACCAACAAAAAGTTGCCTAGCAACGACTAGTAAATACCCTGTAAAACGCTAAATACAAAGGCAAGTGCAATGGGTAAAGAGATACAAATGCATGGGAAAAACTAATGAAAATGCATGCAAAACTTAGAAAATGTAGCAGTAGCCATACCAGGAAAGAGTGTCTTGAGTACGACCGTTAGATACGCTGGAGTAAAAGTAAAAATTAAACAAACAAAAAATAGATGAAAATATGCCGGAAAATGCTTCCATCAAATCTGCAAAGCTGCTGAAAATTGATACAGCAAACTCGAAGCAGTTTTTCCTTTGCTTCCACTGGCCAAACACTGAGCATAAAAGGAAAAGCTGCGTATCAATGAATTTGTTTTTATTGCCAATGGGCGTAGGCTGAGGCTTGGGTTTTTCTTTTCTTTTAGGAAAGGCTCGTACGTAAATTAACCAATTTGTGTGCCTGTGTGTGCGTGTGTGTGTTTGTGTGTGTGTTATTTCAACCACCACGGCAGAGGCAGGCTGGCAGCCAGCATATATCTCTAGCAAAGTGCCAGAGACGTGGGCTCCACTTGCGAGAGCTTCACCAAATGTATTTTGCTTCCGATTTTTCCAGCAAGTTCAATGAACTCCAACGAGCGCTTTTCTTGTGCTGCGCCAAAAAAGAAAAAGCGAGAACTTTTCATGCAGGTTGAGAGCGGGTGGAGCGGCGCACACACAAGACTCACTTTCGTTTGTGGTGAGTGTGCAGGGAAATTTTCGCTTTTGGGGGGGCCACGGCGGGGCGGTCTTCAATGTGTCCATTCAAAAAGTGAGACAGGCGGCAATGCTTGCTTCCCCTTCTGCTGCCGCAGCCGCCCCAGTCCCAGTCGCGACTGGCTGTCCCTCCCTCAACTAGTTCATTTAGCTGGCGCTGACGCTTTCATGGGGTTCTTGAACTTTCCCTTTTTGGCCACAGATTCGCAGCGTTTGTTTTTCTTTTTCATTGGCATTGCACGAAGCCAAAACACACATTCGACACCCAAGAATTTTTGGATCAAGATTGTATTACGTTGAAATGTGTTTTTTTTTTTTTTTTTTTGGTTTTGTTTTTTGTTGATCGCTTTTCCAGTTTTTGATGTGTTTTCTTTTAAGAAATGTTTTTGAAAGTTTATTTTTACATTTCCTTCTTTATTGTGGCTTCGAATTGATTTGTGGCTTCCTTTGCCCTCACTGTTAGATTTTCAAGTATTTTCTTTATAATTATCTAATCAGGTCTTCAGAGCTTTATAAGCATAATCAGATGTGTAGTATGAAGCAAGCGAAACTTTTATGATTAAGTTTCGTATAAAACTTGCAGAAGTTTTCGATATTTTGTTGGGGAATTTTCTTTAATGACATAAAATTTTTACTCGATTCTAAATATATTAAAAATAATTTTTTTTTATGTTTTTTTTTAACACTGCAAAAAATATATATTTATACTCATGTAATAATTTAAAAAAAATAAATACAAAATATATTATTTATTTTCATTAAATTCGAATAAATTTTTGTAATTTATTTACAATTTAAATTATATATATACAAAAATTTATTCCGATATATAATTTAATTATATTATTATATAATTATAATTTACCAAAACTTATTCAAATTTAAAGAAAAAAATATGTTTTTGTATACTTTTTTAAATTATTGCAAGAAAAATACATTTTATGAGTATAAATATATTTTGTTGCAGTGTTAAAAAATAACAGTAAAAATTTATTATTTTTTATATTTTTATAGATTTAAAAAATATATATATATTTTTTTCTATTAAAAAAATGAATGCTGAGAAAAACGTATTCAGCAGTATTTTTTTGTTTAATAAATTATTTTTAAAAAAATATTAAAATTGTTTTTAAAAATATTTTAAAGTATAGTTTTTATATCTATATTCAAACATATATTAAATTTTAAATTTATGAAATAATGATAATTCTCTGTTTGAGTTGGGTGCTAAAATCAGATTTGTATAGTATAGAAATCTATAGCACATAGGGTAAATATGTATACTAGACTATATACATAGTTAGAATAGAGTTAGCATATAGAATATTTAAAATATTGAAATATCTATTATATGTAATTTGAATACATTATAATTGTCAGATTATAATACTCTATAGATGCCTGTGAATCATATGATATTAATATTACAATCACATCGAATCTCATCAGATAAAACTGAAGTCGTGTGGGAATGTGGGTCAAGCTAAGCCATGCAACAGAAATCAAATTGGACAAGTACTTTATTATTTTTGACTTTTACCGGGGGAGGGGGGGGGGGGGGTGGACAGCCACCACCAGGCGAGACCAGCAACACAGTGCGTGCTGATTATGCATTTCCACCCTCAACACGGGCGCCACAGGCAAACAAGCCTATGAGTGACATCATGACACTCGCTCGCCCCACAACTAGAAAACAGTTGCATTTCTTGTTCACCCATACGAAGAAGAAAATTAACCGAAAAAAAAACTGAAATAAAATTAAATTAGATACAGAAAGTAAAAGCATAAGCCCCAAGCCCACTTTGGGGTTGTCCGTCGGCCGTTCGCTGTGCGCGCTGGGAAGCTCGCGCTCGCAGCGCGAAAGGTCTTTGAACTCTGAGGCCTGTAAATGGGTCATACAAGAAATTTTTGTGTGTGCTTCGAGTTCTTCCCAAAATTTTCCCTCGAGTGTCCATTTTTGGTGGTGGGTGGCGTTGCCCATGCCCCGTGCCCGTGCCCAGTGCCCGCACGCGTCTCTTTTTCCAAATCAAAATCAATTTCAATTGCATTGCGTAGTCGCTTGGAGTTTGCGCATTTCCAACAGCTGATTTCAGCAGCGTGGGAGTGCGAGCGAGAGCGAGAGGGGCACAATTTGAGTGCATTTCATGCGCAAGTTTGGATTAGACTAGGCAGAGCAGGGAAATTTTGTGACCAATGAAATGGGATATTTTGAGTTGCTCTAAAAATGTGTTACGATAATTGAAAGCAATAATCTTTGTATTTTTTAAATATGTAATAAATATTAAAAAGAATATTTCTATATATATATATATTTTTCATGTGTTTATATATTTATGTAAAAAATATATATATTTCATAAAATATTCTTATATATTTATTTAGGTGTTTAAATATTTAAATAAATATTAAAATTAAACAAAATTTATATAGAAGTCAATTTTTCAACACTTTGTACACTACAAAATTTCGTTATAGCTTAAATTATAATTTACTTAACATTTTTTAGACTAAAACTTAAATTTATAAATAAATAAAAGAAAATAATTTTATATTTAACCATGAATAATAATTATAAATTAATTAATTTATAGTATTAAATTATATTACTATATATTTATATTTAAATAATATTGAACTAAAACCAAATTACCTTAGCAAATCTCCCAAATATCATTTAACATTACTCAACGCATAAAGCCTTAAGCTAAAAGCACTCAGCGGCAACAGCAAATTGCCCACAAAAATGAACTCAAAGCACTCGAAGCATTTGAAATTTCCCTCGCAACGTAAATTTCCCTACGCACGCGACTTACACTCAAATGCCTTGGCACTCAAATGTGATAAAACGCTCAGCGTAAATTTCCCAGCAATTGGGCATTTTGTGGGATGACATAACCGGAAAGTGTTGTTGTTGTTGTTGTTGTGTTTAGGCTTAAGCGAGTGAGTGAGTGAGAGAGAGGGAGAGTGCGTATGTATGCGTGCGTGTGTTTGTTTGTGCGTGCTGCTGTCGTCTGTTTGTTATACACAAGTGCAGCTCTCTGTGTGGGCCAGTGACCTCAAGTAACGGTATCCATAGTATTAGATAAGTTCGTGAACATGTGCGGGGCATTTGCGTGTTCCTCTTTGCTCTTGTTTTCGCTTCTATGTTATGTTTCTACCCGCAGCTCCGCTATAATTTTTCGAGGGGATGGGCCACGGGGGCGTACACAACAGTAATTTGTTGGGGCGATCGGGCTTTTTTCGTTGTGGGATCACATGTTGGGCTGCTGTTGTGATTGGGCGGAGTAATTCACTTAGATATCATTCCCGAAATGTTTATTTACCGCAATTGATCGAAAAGTACGCGTTGAAGTTTGAAGTAATTTGAATTTGTTTGGAGCAGAGCAGAGCAGAGCCAGAGAGGAAATGAAGGCTAATTTATGGAGCTGTGTTAGATGAGCTAAACTGAGCAGAGGAGAACTGAGGGGAGTTAGATGTAGGAAATTGATGATGCTGATAGAGGTGACATGAAGTTATTTGAGTTGACAGGCAGTTAAGATTTGATAGTTAAGCAAGTTTATTTGAGGAGAATCGAGTTTTTATAGAATATTAAATAGAATCATATAAAAATATAAGTAAGCATTTAACAGCAGGTTAAGGCAGTGACAATAAATGGAAAATCAATGGAAAATGCTTAATACCTAATATCTGACAAGCAATTAAAAATAAGTAATTAAGAACTCAAATCGACTTCTAAACTAGAAAAATTCATCTAGATTTTTTATCTATATTTATACACCCCATTTTTGAGCATAATTACTCATAGAAGATAACAGCCACTTGACAAGCAGTTAAATATTAGTTGCTATTGGTCTAGCTCACAAGGCTTTGGAGCAGATTAGAGTTCCACAGTCTATGGACTATAGTTTAACCTCAAAATTAGCTAATATGTCAGCTCAGATAAGGAATAAAACTCAAGTTCAAATTTAACTAGTAGTTAAATAAATTATTTCTTCATTAAAAGCAGGTTTTTTTAAATTTACCAATTAAAATTTTAAAATAATTAATATTAAAATTAAACATTACAAATTTTATATAACTAAATGTTAAAATTTAACTGTTAGTTAAAAAATGTTCTGGCCCTAACAAAAGTCCCAAAAGCTTTCTTAAATCAATTTAGAGAATTCATTTGGCAAACAATTAAAAAATACAAATAGTTAACTGGCAGTCAATGGCTAACTAGCAGTTAAATAATTTGTTAGCCTATCAGAGCCTTCACATTATTGTCTAAGCTTTCGTAAACCCATTAAACGCTTTGCCTTATGCCGGCCGGCCGGCCTGCCTGGCCGTGGGTAGCGCTCCCCAAATTAAAAGCAAACAAACCAAAATATTTGCCAATAAGACAATAAAATGTTGTCAACCCGCCCTGGGGCAGACCTTTTGGCCCCCCGACCTCGAGCCATAAGCAAATGATGCGCATGTCAATGGCCACAGCGGAGGCGGCGAAACCACCCTCGAGTCTCAAACCAAAAAGGGAAAAGAGAGCGTGTAAAGAGCCAAGGAAATTTTTGTGTCAAGAAAGTGAAAAGAAAATTGCAAGGTCATTGAACTTGAGCCGAAAAGCTAAGCCGGAAAACTCAAAGAAGCTGAAACCACAAACCCGAAAAAGCAACCCCAAAAGCTAAACGGAGGCATAGGAAACATATGTACGCAATGCAAGCCTACCAAACGCACAATTTCCGGGGGTTGAAACACCTTGAATCTCCGACTCTCGCCCGGCGTGTGGCGTGGGTGGCAATTTGACACACATCTGAGCGCTAAAAGAGATAAAGAAGAGGAAGCGAGAGCATTAAACGCTAAACATCGTTAGCTATATATAATATATACAGAGAGAGAGAGAGAGCTTCTGGTCGGCCTATTCCCTATCGTAACAATCGGACTCTATCTAAATCGTAACCTTTGTAATTTATGCCACTAACTGTTGGCCATTTATAATCAACTTAATGCGAGCTTAATTACAAGCTTTTCAAGGGTTTTGGGCTTAGGCAAGATCTGAACAAGAAATGTATCTTGAAATGTCTAGAAATTCTAGAGAAAGTAACTCGAACTAATAATTGATCTGTTTGTTTTAACTGCCTAGAGTATATACATATATCTATCTATCTATCTTATACCCTATAAAGCTCTTATTGCTCAGTGAAAATAGGGAAAGTTAATGAAGTGGATTTATGAGTTGAAGCATCCTATAGAAAGATGCCTATATATATGTACATATATAGATAAATATCATAGTAACTAAAGCTTTCAACAAAGTTTTAAAGCTAAAGCTTTAAGCTGCTCATAAAGCATAATACCCTGTAAAACAGCTTACAAAGTAGTTAGGATTATTTGATTAATATTTTCTATATGAATATATAGGTATTGAACTATTAGAGCTATTAGAAAATATTTAATATTTTCAATAGAAAAGCTTTATATATAAGCTCAAGCTTAATGCCACTTCCGCACCCATTATCCCCCCTTATATTAGAGTCTAAATAAGCTAAGTCTATTCAAACTATTTTTACCCCTTTGACTATCTCAATTGGTATTGCTAATAATATATAAATATGTATATATATATATTCACTTTCTAGTACTCGTACTTGCTAGCACCTATAAATACCCTTGAATCTTCCGAGCTGAGCATCTAACTACATATGCCATATTCTATATATATAATCATATATATATATATCAAATACCAACTGTGAGTTACGTACAATAATAAAACTATTAAGCAGCCCAGGCTGATAAGGGGTATTACATCGCGCATTACCCAATCTAAATATTTATTATAAATTTAGCGGCGAGACACTTGGATTCTGATTTCTATAGATTAAGCAATTACGCATGAAAATCGATTAAATGCGTTACATGTGATGATGATGCTCGTTTTCACACTTGTTCCTCATCCCCTCAGCTTCTGCTTTTCCTGACTTTTCTTATTGAGGCAAAGAAACGAAATTGGGGCCAGGCCTTTGGTGGCCAAGTGTCAGCAGCCATAAAGTATGCCATGGAATTGCCTTCGGGGACGTATTTATTGGCTACGTAATTTAAATGTAGATGCTAACTGTATATATAGACATACATACTAGACAGATATATGTATATACCACACAGATATACATATATGTATACTACACAGATATATACATATATATACATTTATCTGGCTTTTCATGTGCATCAGGCAAATAAATTTCAATTGCAAAAGCTTCACACAGTTTTTTTTTTAATAAAAAAAAGAGAGCTTATTTACTTTTAAAAAATATATATTTATTTAAAATTCGTTTTTAAATTAAAATATTATTCAAATTTTTTATTCCAAAAAATATTTTTAAATAATTTTGATTATTATCAAAAAGTATTTCAAAGTATAATTTTAAATGTAAACATATTTTTAATCAATTTAATAAATTTTTTAAACTTTTTTAAATTAATATTTTTTAACTCTATAAATTGCCTTTTAAAATATATAAACAAATTAAGCAATATTTAATTTTTTTTTTTATATTTTAAATAATTTTTTTCTAAATAAAAAAAATGTTTTTTAAATTTTGAAAATTGTTTCCAAATGGAAAATTATTTTTTAAATGAATATAAAAGAACTTTTTTTTAATTTGTTGAAATTATTTTCTTTAAATAAATATAAAAGATTTTAAAAAAGTTTTTTAATCAAACATAAATCTTGAAATTCAATTTAATTGATTTGATAACAAAAATCGATTAAATCAGCTTTTTTTTAGCTAAATATTTATCAATAAATCCAAAAGGTGATTTTCAAAATAAATAATACTTATTACGCACTGCTCGACATTCAGCTTTACGTCTTATCAGGCGCGCATGCCTCAACACTTAGCTAGTTATGTGCATATATAGTATGTGACTCCAACTTGCTAACTATAGGTCTATGTGCAAACAAACTTAATCTATGGTCTATAGGTCGTTCGATTTGCTCATTCGCTCAGTGCTAAGTCGACAAATGCATCGATCTTCTGTCTCGAGTTAATAACTGGATTTTTGTTAGGTACTTGAGTACCCCCGTACAATAACTGATCAAAGATTATTAAAAAGCGATTAATTTACAATCTCATTTCAGGTTCGAAATCTGAATAATAAATCTAAAAATAATACCAATTATATATAAACAAATATTATTTGTTTGTAATATGATTTTGTTTTTGATGAGCTCTAGAACTTGTTCATTAATATGGGTATTATACAAAGTAATCCATTTTCCATATATCTCTAGCAATCATAATTTCTGAAATACTTCAGGGAACTCGAATCAGTTTCGTAACTTCTAAAATAAATTAGCTACGAAGCTCAACTATTGCGCACTCAATATATACAAACCCATTTCCATCCGAGCCCTATTCATATAATACCCAGATTTACTGCCAGAGCCCTTACATACCTAACCAAACTATATATACTATATACGATAATGAGCAAAAAATGTGCTCAGCTTTAGCTTTTTTCGTGGGCGTATGACATCAGTTTCTCAATTTCGATAAATTTCAGTTTTATCTTAACTTTTTGCTGTGGGGGAACTTTTCGAAATTGCCAACTGAGACATAAATCATATTATACTATATACAAAGAAGTTGAAGAAAATTGTAAAAAAAAATTGTTACAAGAAAATATATATATTTTTTGCATTACGTACGACGACACGTTCCGGCAATTAATATGGAGCGTGCAACGCCACCGGAACCGCTTCGAAAGCAAATGAAATCGAACAAAGTGTGATAGATATGTATATGTATATATATATATTCATATATATATATATATATATATATATATATATATATATATATATATATATATATATATATATATATACTAAACACTATATAGTGCACTCATATCGAAGAGCGTGTCGATAATAATGTAGACAAATTGCATTTAAAAATACCCTGCAAAGGCAATCAAAATAGTCTTGAAGGGGTGACTTAGTTTAACAGAAGCAGATAATATTAATATATACTTTATATGGTATTTATATATATTTTTCTTATACGATTCTAGCCTTACGTCAACTCTTGCACATTATAAACTTTAAAGAAATACCATAACTCCGTATAAAACTATAAGAAAACTGGTAATAAATGGATAGTATAGGCTAGGATATGCAAGAAGGAGCTATCTTTTATCTTAGTCTATCCACAGATATTTAAGTGAAGATAGACTTAAATTGGAGATAGCTTAGCTTACCAACGAGTATCATCTTCGATTTGAGTCTATTCTAAGATAGGGTAAGATTGAAGACTATCTTCTATATCTATATCTTCTATATCTATACTAACCTATACTACCTAGAATTGCTTCAATAGATTGGTATTCATGAGATGGGTTATATTTTATCTTAGAAATTCCTATCCAAGCAAAGTATCCTGATGCATCTACAGCTTAGACTGAAATAACAGCTAGGCTGGGTATATGCTAGTCGGGCAATGCCGACAGAAATGCAGTTACTTGTTTATTTTTGTTACAATTTAACGATCGCGCGTGTACAAGCGGGCGAGGGAATGGAGAGAAAGAGAGAGGTCAAGAATTACATGTAGAGGTAGGGATTGTAAGAGAGAAAAGGAAAGAGAGAACGAGAGAGAGAGAGACAGGGAGAGAGAACTGTTGCTTAGACACTTTGCTCGAGTCAATGTACCAGCAATTGGCTTTGCCATTTTTCAAGGTTGCATCAAATCAAAGTACTATATATACATACTATATACACATAACTGTACATATATAACTATATATACTCGTATATCAGATTATAGCAGCGCCAACTTAGTTTTCTACATTTTGCCCACATTGTGTGAGGTTCAATAAATTGAATTGGGTACCTACGGGCAGAGGTTCTTACGTAAGCCCCCAGGGCTTACTCTAGCTGATATCAATCGAGTGCCCCGTCTAGCGCGTCTATTGCACCAGGAATGCGTAATATCGACCAAAAATTCAACCGAGGAGTGCAAAAACTAGTTTTCATATTTGAATTATTTTGTTTTGTCTAGAAATTTAATTAGCATCCACATGGAATTTGGCCATAAACAGGCTTTTATAACTAAATACTAGATGTATTTTATGGCTAGCTATACAAAAATACTGATATGTATGTGTATAATAGATAGATGTACATACATATGTATAACATTTTTAGAGCTTTGACTTGAATGCTTGCACTTATAGCAGAAATATTACCATAATATTTATAGCAAGTGTTTACACTGATCTTAGACAGCTTTTATAGCTAGAAAAGTATAAGCTAACTATCTTCGGGAATATGCGAAATGGAATTGGATATAGGTATATACCTAAATTTTTAAAATTTTGGAAAAATACCTGAATAAATATTAGGTTTTCAAATATAAGAATTTTGAATATATTTTACCCTATATTATAGTTCGATTCATTCATAATTTCCTCACTTGGTTCATTAATCTTCGATTCATTCATTGGTTCTTTCTAGATTCTCAGTTTAGTAACAACAAAAAACTCGATTCATTCACAATTTTCCATTGGCAAAGTTCAATCGGCTAATTTGTAATAGTATTTTCGTCAATCTAAATTACTTGGGGCTGGTCAATAAATGATTTTTGTTTTCGGGCTTAACACTAAAGGAAATGCGCACTTCAGCCTTAATGATAGGGCTATAAATTTTACAAATAATGCGAGTATATCTAGACGACAGTGGGGGTCAGCTAAGTGGGGATAGTTGATAGATGTAACGGGAATTATATGTGTTATACATATATTTATAATTATTATTAAATATAAAATATACTAAATAAATACTATTAATAAATTATCTTACTGTTAAAGTTCATGTTAGCTTAAGTTAATTTGTTTTTCTTAAATTTTTATATAATTAATTTTTATTTATTTAGTTTGTATATTGAAAGGGAATTATATTTGTTATATATTAATAAATTATATAATAATATAAATATCAATAAATTATCTGGCTGTTAAAGTTAATGTCAACTTAGGTTAGTTTTTTTTATTTATTATTTAATTTTGTATTGATTATTATTTAGTATTTTTCCAACTATAAATTCTTTATCCTCATGTCAACTTACTTTCACTTTATCCTCATGTCAACTTACGCTGTAAATGTTATGCCAATGCTTAGCTAACAACTCAGCAATGCCCCCATATTGAGTTACCTTTGGCCAGTTAAGTGCATATGTATAGAACAGTTAATTAACAGGTGCTTAAGCTGATTTAAAAACAAAACAGCATTGCAATTGCGCCGTGTAACTAGTTAATGGCTGGAAGAGAGCAAGAAAACAAGTTTGACGAGTAATTAAAATCAATAAATGAATGTATTTGAATGGCGCGGAGTGTGCGTGCGTATACATATGTATGCTTAAAATATTCAAGCGATGCGACAGTTACTTAGATTAAATGCCAAGAGTACCAAAGCCTGAAGTACCTGCACCGATACATGGGCATATGTGTGTGTGTGTGTGTATATGTGTATATGTGTATGTATGTGTGTGTGCTTGCCTCTTTGTATCTCCAGGCACTTAGAGTGTGTTCGCTATGTTAGCACCCAAAAGCTTACAGCTTTTGTTTTTTGAACGAGCCGCCACAACGGAAACTCGAAATTTATGATCAATATTTAGTGGTGGACAATGCTTATCAATAATATTATCAGATAAAGTATACAATGTGTGCCTAAATATTATAAGATTTAAATACACACACACATACATACACACATCCATATTCATGCTTCTATTGCAATTGAATCGATGACTTAAGAGACTCGCAATGTGGGCGCGTCTGTACAATAAAAAATAACCGTAAACATCGAAAATAGCCGAAAATAAAACTGCAAATAAATTCGAGTTACTTGAGAACATAACACACACACACACTCACGATCCACGCGCAACTGTAGAGCAAACAGAAAAAAATTGAAACTACAGCTACACAGGCAGGCTATAAAAAGTCACACACACACACATGCACTAACAGTTGTCATAGGCAGAGAGAGAGAGAGAGAAACAGAGATCGAGTCAAACTAGCGACATGTGCATGCGATAAAATGCAACGTGCATGTACGCCTTGGAGGCAGTGCCAGTGTTTTCAACAGCACTCGCGCTAGCAAATGCAGGAGGATGTGCAATGGTTTTCAACGCACGTGCCGGCGACGGTCAATGAACTGCACAAGACACAAGAAGAGAGCATGAACATAGCGGATTGAATGAATCGATGAGGGAGGGCAACAGCAATACAGCAAATGCAGCGGCCAATGCGTGCGACAGTGATGGAGTGCAAGGTCTGGGCGCGCTCTCAGTTCTAGAGTGCGGTAGTGTGGTGTGTGTGTGAGTGAGTGAGGAGATAGACAGAGAGAGAGGAGAGGAGAGAGCGTTTTCATTATTATTTTGTTCATTTTTGGTCGTTGCCGCGTGTAATGCAGTTATTATTGACGCAGTCTGGACGTCGACACTCCCTCTGCTGCCATTCGCTGCTGTTATTGCGCTGGCTGCTGCTTAATTGACATATAGCTTTATTTACAGCGCAGCTCAATAAAGCAAAGAGAGAGAGAGAGAGAGAGAGAGAGAGAGCGCGCAAAAAATCTATTTAAAATGTCACAAATGTGACTCGTTTTTTTTTTTTTACATTTTTCATGTGCATAAATATTGCCAGCGTATGCAAATTTATTTAACAGCTGGCGACATTAGCTCAACGATTTTTCAATTTCAACTGTTATTGTGCAACGGTAATTGCCATGCGCTGGCCGCTGCCTGAGCGTTAGCAGAAGAGGAAGAAGCAAATGGGGAAAAGAAACAAAAACAACATGAGCAACTGCTGCAACAACAACAAGAACAAAACAGCTGCTGAGACGACAATAGTCATAAAACTAAAATGCAAAAAGGTGTTTTATAATCAAGCAATATTCGAATGATAATTAACTAAATACATGTGTGCATCAATACAGACATATTATGCACACATACAGGCATACACACAGACATGCATCGCAGGAGCAGAGCTAAAGCAGAGCCAGAGGCGCAGCCAAAGCACAGCGAAGGCAGAGCCACAGGCAGAGTCAGAGTTGAGCTTACATATGTATATATATACATACACACATTACATATGGATCACATGCAAATGCCAACAGGAAAGAAAGAAAGAGAATGAGAGCGAAGTTGAAGCTTTTAGAATCATAGCAACTCCAGCATTTCTGCTTACTCTCTCTTCTCCGCTCTTCTACTTATACTCCACTCACAGCATGGATTTAAATACAAAATATTTTTCAATCTAACAAATATAAGTGGAATTTCTAAAATTATAAATTCTTTCAAAATAATACCAAAAATATCTTAACTTATTTAATATAAAATAAATTTTAAAAAATTAAATAAACTTAAATTAAAATAAAAAATATATAAAAATATTTTAAATAAAAAAAAAACAAAATTAATAATGTAAAATAAATCAAATAAAATTAATATAAAATAAATTATGAAAAAAATAATAAGAAAATATAATAAAATTATGATCATTAAAATAAATTTGTAAATTAAAAATTAAATAATAAATATAAAACAAAAAATTAAAATAAAAACTAAAATTTAGATAAAAAGTTTATTAAATTTTAAAATAAAAAATTTAAATATAAATATAAAACAAAAATTAAAATTATAATAAAAAGTTAACAAAAAATTAAAAATATAAATATAAAACAAAACAAAATAAATTTAAATAAAAAGTTAAATAAATTTTAAAAGAAATGGTTAAAACAAAAGTAAACTAAATTGAGAGATAATATAAAAAATATATAATTATATAAAATAAGTATATAAATAATATGAAATATACATATTAAGAAATAAAAAAATAATGTAAATATTACATATTTCATAAATAGTAGCAATTAAAATAAATATCAAAAGCATAATAAATAATATAAAATAAATTTAAAATAAATAAATATTAAAAGTTTCTCAGAATTTATTTAGCTTAAAAATTATGTTCGAAATAAATTCGATTATATTATTAGTTTTAAATATTAAAATATATTTAAATTTAGAACTTTTTACTTAGATATCTATCGTGGGATTTCCCTACTCCATTTATTCCCAAACTATTTGTTATAGATATTCTCCATATTTCCACACTCTCTCGATTGCCTTTTCTCTCGGTCTATGCCATGTTTATTAATAAATATTATTTATTTTCGTACTCTTTATTTATTTTCCTTATCATTTGTAATGCTAAATTTAATTATTACACCATTCCGTATTACGAATGTTTTGATTGGGTAAACCTAAACTACATTTTGTTATTAGATATGGCTAGAGAGATATATAAGAGTGTATACATACATACATAGCTCACTGTTTACACGAACTGCTATAGAGCGTGCGAGAGACCTGTAATACGACAATAACAATAGGAATAATAAAAGGCTACATATGTATGTATGTATGTATGTATATGACTGACACTGACATTGAATACGACGGAGCGACTATAGCAATAATATTTACACACATACATATATATTTATATATTTATGTACATGTGAGCTCTTAGCAAATGTCATTTGTTCATGTATTTGCACATCTGATGCAACCCTTTGCCTCCCTCATCACCTCGTCTCTCGTCCGCGCCACACGTTTCGGTAAACAAATAAATTATTATAATAACAACAACAATGAATAGGAATTACATCAGTTTGGGCAATGTGTAAATGGGCTTTCTACGACTTTTTCTAGAATTTATTTTGAAGTATTTATTAGATGCATTTTTTAATGCTTTTCAAATATATTTTTTGAATTTATTAAATATAATTTGTATATTTATTAAATATATTTTTATAATAATTTTTTTTATATTTATTAAATATATTTTTTTTAAATTTATATATACTTATTAAATTTATTAAATAAATATTTTTATAAAAAATTTTAATTATAATTTGTATAGTTATTAAATCTATAATATATTTTTTATATGTATTAATTACATTTTTTTAATTTATTCAATATACTTATTAAATTTATTAAATATATATTGTTATATTCATTAAATATATTTTTTAATATTTTTAAAATATATTTTTTAAATTTATTAAATGTATTTTTAAAATTTATGAAATATAATTTTTAAATTTATTGAAAATATTTTCATATGTATTAAATATATTTCTTAATATTAAATATATTTTTTATATTTATTAAACATATTTTGTAATATTTTATTGAAGTGTATATTTTTTTAATCTTTTTTTTTCTTTTCTTTTTTACATTTTATTTTGCAAGGCTAAGGCTACAAAGTTGCATATTACGTATACGTAATGGGGCACATCTATTTCAAGAACTTGGGCAATTTGTTATCTGGTCTAAAATTATGCGACGCAGTTTTATGGCATACAAATATATATACATATATATTGTTTTTATCTAAGGTAAATAAGGTAGACAGAGTTAATTTTCTTCTTGAAAAATATGAATTGTGAAATACTCTGTAATAATATTTTATTTAATGACTTTAATATTAGATATATATTTGGGAATTTTATTTTCTTAACTTTATAATTTATTTTCGCTAATTTTTTATTATTTGTAATATTTTTTATATTTTTTTTTTATATTTTTATGTCTTCTTAAATTTGTTTTTACTTTTTTTAAGTACTAAAAATATTTTTTTAAATTAAAAATATAAATATAAATATTTAAAGTATATATATATTTTAGTTATCAATTATTTTTTATATTTTATGTATTTTTTATATAGGATATTATATTTATTTTCTTTTACATTTTCTCGATTTCTGTTAAACTTTTAACATGCTCTGTTAGCGACTTGGCTCTGTTAGCCAGTCATGCCGCACCTCAGTCACCCTTTGCTTTAGAGCTTGAGCTGACGCTGGCTCTTGGAGAACTTAATAAATATTGTGCAATTCCACGAGTTTTGTTTTCCGTTTGTTTTTTTTTTTCTAGAGAGATATTTCGCACGTGGTTATTGGCGCATTATATGCAATAACATAATGAACGCTGTTTGCCCCGCTAAGATTAGATTAGATTAGATTAGATTCGAGTTGCTATTAGCTGAAAAGTCTTGGCCCCTTCGAAATTAAATCAGAGCGAAACGAAATCCCACACAGTCATTGATCTTGAATATGAAAAAGCAATTAAGAGCTTTGTGGTTATTTTTACCGTTATCGCTTTGGTCAACACACGCGTCCATTTAGGACCCATTATCAAAGACAATCGATGCAAAAAGAGCAAAAAAATAGATTCCGATGAGCTACCAAATGACGCCAATGCATTGTGATTCACTATTTCATAATGGTGCAATTTACTGGCAACTGTTTTCTAATTCACCTTCCCCGAGTTCTAGGAAACGCCACAATATCAGAGAGTGTCTGGCCAGAACTTGTTGTCCCTGTCAAGGCCTTGGTATGCCGTCCGGAAATATACTGAAAGCATAAAAGAAATTTAGCTCAAATCGTTTTTACGAGAAAAATGAATTGCGATAATATCGATTGGGTCTACATACTGGTGATATATTGATTGATTTTATTATTGATCATTGAAATAATATTGATTTCGAATCAAATTATAATAAATTAATAATATTTAATCACTATTAATATTTCAATAATTATACGAGTTATTGTTCATTAAATTGTTAGAGCATAGATAAATAACAATGATAATAATAATGATAATGATAATGATAATGATAATGATAATGATAATGATAATGATAATGATAATGATAATGATAATGATAATGATAATGATAATGATAATGATAATGATAATGATAATGATAATGATAATGATAATGATAATGATAATGATAATGATAATGATAATGATAATGATAATGATAATGATAATGATAATGATAATGATAATGATAATGATAATGATAATGATAATGATAATGATAATGATAATGATAATGACAATGATAATATTAATGATAATGATAATGATAATGATAATGATAATGATAATGATATTGATAATGATAATGATAATGATAATGATAATGATAATGATAATGACACTGACTGACATTTATAAGGACACCGACATTGTCATTGCCAGTGATAAAGCTTTTACAAGCTTGATTGAGGTAGGTAAAAATCATTAACCTCACTGACCACTCTGCCCCCACACATCCACTCAAGTAATTCGTATTAATTTGTTTTCCCAAAAACCCATTGCAAAAGGTTGCCAGAATATTGCAATGAACGTTGCAGCTTCGCCCCTTCCCCACTCAACCTGTGCGTGGGTGTCTAATGATTCAAGCAGCTGGCAAGCGCCCAGACGCAGACTCACATTAACTGTACCGTGCAGCACGGCAACAACCTACACAATTGCACACAGAGAGAGAGAGAGAGAGACAGACATGCAACAAACTCTTGAGTGTGCGGCGCGCTGCTTGCGTCCTCTGCATGTGCAGCACGTGTCGAAAACTGTGGCACGTCCTCACATGTAAAACTGTTGAAAACCGTTGCACCACCGCCACACGAAACGGCTTCTGCTGCGACTGCGACTGCTGCTCTGCGACTGCTTCTGCTGCTGCTGCCTCTGCTACTGCTGCTCTTGTTGTTGCTGTTGTTCTGGCATTGCCCTTTGCAAGCGACAACGCTGCAGACATTTTGGGTTTGGGTTGTATTTTATTTTTTCTTCTTCTTCTCCTTCTCTTTCTCTTTCTTTTTTTTTAAATATATTTTTTTGGCTCGCTGCTGTTCGTGTTGGTGTTGGTCGTTGCCAAAAAGGGATGAAGCTTGAATTTATTGCAGCCTACGCCCCCCGCAGCAACCGCAGCAGCTGCGTCGGCTGCAGCGCGAGCAGCGGAAACGCTGCATTTATTGAAATTTCTTTAACATTTTCGCCGAATTTCGCACAACTTCTTATTTATGCATAATAATTTTAATTTTTTTTTTTTGCGCTATAAATGTTGAACGACAAAAGAATGAGCGGGTCAATGCACTGCTTGAGCGAAGAAAGAAAGGAGAGAGAGAGCGAGAGAGCGTGCAGAGGTGTGCAGTGGCAGGGGGTAATGCTGCGAAGGGGGGGCCTGCAGAAAGAGAAAGAGTTCATTGACTCAAATAAGATATTGCATTGTTGTTCTGCATTTATCAATTTTATGTCTAACACAGGTAAGCTAGCGGTACAAAGTCTCTTAGTTATTATATTATGGCCTATGTCAACTGAATTGCGACTTGCACTTTGTATCAGGTGATCTTTAAGCTTTGAGTTATCTACGAAACTTGACGAAAGCATCGTAAATACTTCGATTCATGCTAACAAATCACAAATGGAACCCACAATACACACGCACACACACACACACACACACACACACACACACACACACACACACACACACACACACACACACACACACACACACACACACACACACACACACATACACACAGTATATACAGACGCATACGTCACCAGAGCAAAAAGAGCTGCAAAAATACGACGAAAAAAAAACAACTGACCAAATACAAGAAGCAGAGAGAACAAGAAAAACAACAACAACAACAACAACAACAACGGTAACCGCAGCGGCGATAAGAGCCGAAAGCAAATCACCAACAGCAACAACAACAACAACAACAGCAGCAGCAACAGCAATGCGAATTATATTCGTGTGCGTAGATATCATAATAAAAATTTTATTGAGTAAGTTGAGCGCGTTTGTCGCTACGCAAAGCGTCGCTGTCGCTGTCAACGCTAACGCCAACGCCAACGCAACAAAGGCAATTGCCGAAAATAAGAGCGAAAAGAAAAAAAAAACAACAGGCTCAGCCGCAGCTTTTGTGTATGCGTTAGAGGCAGCGGCAGCAGCTGCTGTCTCAAATGCCGGCTTACGCACGCATACAGCAGCACACCAACACACACACACACACATAAATATATATACTCAAGCTTGCATGCGCAGCGCAGCGCTTTCATTCTACAGTTGCCACTGCCGCCGTCGCTGCTGCCATTCAATACGAACGTCGGCTGCGCAGTTACAGCTGCGTCGCTGCCTGCTGCTCGCTGCGCTGCCAGCGTGTTGTTCTCGGCAAATTTTGTACGTTGGCCGCCATTTCGTATTTCTCAGCGAGCTGGCGACGCGTCCACACGGCAAACGGCACAGCGTTTACTATTGTTCTTTCAAGAACTTTCAATAGTATTAGAAAGCTTTTAAGAAAAGCTGCTGCTGCAAGAGAAAAACAAAATATCGAATTAACTAATCATAAATAAATCAACGTTATTTGATCTCCTTTGCCTTATTGTTTAGTTTTAATCACTGAAACTAAAACTTAGCAAAAACAACAACAAAGTGCAATTCTTAAATCAATTTGTGTGCGTGTTTTTAATGTGTACGAGAACGGTAAATTGTTTAATGCAAGACTGATAACGTTTAAATCAACATTTAAATATTAAATCAATGCAAAAAAAAAATTGTAAAAAAAATATAACCTAGAAAGAAAATAAGCAAAGAATCAGAAAATACTAAAATACTATACGTATGTATGTTTGTGTGTATATATGTATATGTATATAGTATATGTATAACCTAGGTCAATATTGTTTATAGTGGCGTGTGAATGTGCGCAACAACAAAACGCTAATAGCCGAGCAGCAACAACAACAACAACAAAAGCAATCATAGTGCTGCGCAGCTACAAATACGCATGCAAATAATCAAAGGCAAAAGCAAAGATTATAAATAACACACACACACACACACACATATGTGTGTGTGCACGTTTAATACGGAAATTCGTCGCAGCAGCAACAACAGCAACAACAACGCACGCAAATTAAACTTGAAAAAAAATATTAGACGCAAGCAGCAGCAAAACGTCGCCAAAGCGTCACACACCCACACAGACACACGTACACGAGCACTCGACTCGCTCACGCTCCGCTCTCGCTCTCGCTCTCGCTCACACCACGTTTAAGAACTGTCGAAGTTTCGGCTGCGTCAACTGCGCTGCTACTGCTCTGCTCGGTTCTTATACAATTTCAATATCAGACAACGACGATCGTTGCGTTCGCTCAGTCAGCGCCGTTGCTTCGCGTAACTTGGTTCTGATTCTAACGGACACACACACACACACACGCGCGCGCGCGCTCATACGCTCAAAACAGAATTTGGTAATTTGCTCGAACGACAAGTGCAGACTTGTTAAGCGCAAGAGTGACAGAGAGAGATAGAGGCAACAACGCTTTCGATTAACGTTTCGCGGAGATTATTTTGTTCATGCCTCGCCTCGAGTGCGCAACAGTGAAAAAGTTCTACAAAACACTTGCCGCTCGTCGATTCGCGCGACAACAAGTGTTTTTAACCAAATAAATACAAAATAAGAAAAGCAGCAACTGCAAAATAACAGTACAATCTACCTGCAAATATAACTCAGAGCTGAATTTGGATTTGCATCTGGAAGCAGCAAGGAATATTTCAGCAATTTCATATTGTGGATTTTCTTTCAATTTTATGGTAAGTTTCAGAGAATTCAAAATATAAAAAAAAATTATTTTAATATGAAATATATTTAAAAAATAATATAATTATTTTAGATTAATTGTCGAAATTTTTATTTATGTGTAAAAAATATATTATATATTTATGTATTAAAAATAATTTTTTAAATTTAATTTATTTATATATTTTTATTTATTTTTAAATTAAAAGAACAATAAAAAAAATAAATTTAATTTTTAAAAATGCTTGTAATTTTTTTAAATTTATTTGCAAAAAAATATATAAATATGCAAATATAATATATATAAAAAAAAATATATTTTGATTTTGTATGCATAAAAATAAATTCAGAAAAATTAAAAAATAAATGTATAAGTTTTTTTATTTATTAAAAAAATAGTACAATTTATTATTATTCAATAAAATTTTTTTTTTTTAATTTAAAAATAGTATAATTAAAAATATTAATTAATATAAAAAAATGATTACATTTTTTTAACTAAAAAAAAAAAATATTTTTTAATGAAAAAAAAATTAAAATATTTATTATTTAAGAAAAAAATATATTAAAATAATATATAATAGTTTTTAGCTTTTATTCAACCAAAATAATCATAGTGACCTCCAAAAACTTGTCCCATTAGTAAAAGCGACATATACTTCATACATACTATATAGAGATAATGTAGTTTGATGACCAACCCCAAAAATTTCATAATATTAGACAATGTCCAGCGTGACGCTTCCAGAACTATATAATCTATATATTTATAATATATACTCCCTTTATAAACACGAAACTCTAACTAAATTCAAGTACTGCCACACGCAAAAATTGCGCATACGCCCCATGATTTGCAAAAAAAAAAGCAGAAAATGGCCGATAGTATAAAAAATCTGTCTCATCATGATGTTGAATTTATCTATTTTAGTGATTAGACCCTATAGACTTGTAGTTAGTCAATCCAATCATCCTATCGCCCACCCATAAAATAGCCTATCTCAACTAGATTCCTGATGACTCAACCCCTGGGGGCACTTGAGTCACCTACAACATCCAAGTCCAATGGGTCTTTCAGACTGATTTCAAATGCCTTTAGATAATGATCAATTGTATGGCGCCCGCATTATATCAAAGGGGTTTCCTAAAACAATGTGACTCATTGGCCGCAATCGCATGAGTCAGACACACTTGGAGTCTATACAATATACATATAATAAAGAAGGATCACACGATTCTTTATGTTCGCTAATTACTGATAATGCCATAGATACTGTTTGTCAGTAGCCGAAAACATTTATTTATTATCAATAGCCCAGACCTGTCAGACATTTTCGATGGAACTGAACTTTGGGCAGACTTTCGAGCTGCTTTAACAATATCAAAAGGAAGATTTCTTGAAATAATTGCAAAAGATATAAAAATCAAGTTTAATATATAAGAAAAAATGTATTATAAATTATTTTAAAACAAATCTATTAAATTATTCTGCTCATATATATATATTTAAATATATATATATATATATATATATATATATATATATATATATATATATATGAGCAGAATAATTTAATAGATTTGTTTTAAAATAATTTATAATACATTTTTTCTTATATATTAAACTTGATTTTTATATCTTTTGCAATTATTTCAAGAAATCTTCCTTTGATATTGTTAATATATATATATATATATATATATATATATATATATATATATATATATATATATATATATATATATATTTAAATATATACATTAGATCAGCTAAAGCCTTCAACTTGCTCTAATCTAGTGCATTATCTTGTCACTCAAAGCTCACGATTGTTTTCTAGCTTTTACAAATTTGTATATAAATATTTCAATATAATATAACGAATTGGCTTTCAAATATATTTGAAATTAAATCAATTTTTTTTTCAAAAAATTTTTTTTTATTGGTTTTTTTTTCAATTTTTCAAATAAAATATTTACAGAATTTAAAAATCTTTAAAAAAATTAAAATAATGAAAATAAAATATATTTGAAATTATTAAAATATATGTATTTTTTATTTTTTCAAAATTGTTTTTTTTTTTATTAGATTTTTTTAATATTTCAAATAAAATATTTTCAGAATTTAAAAATCTTAAAAAAAATGAAAATAAATTATTAAAATATTATTATTTATTTTTTCAAAATTCTTTTTTTTTAGATTTTTTAATATTTCCAATCAAATATTTTCAAAATAGAAAATGAAAAGAATGAAATTTTTTTCTTATTTATTTAATATATTATAATAATATAATAATATATTAAGTAAATTAACAAAAATATATTTTCATAATAAAAAATCATTTAATAATATAAAAAAAAGTATTTAAATACTTTCGAATATATGAAATAAGAAAGTAGTATGTGATAAAAGAATTTATTAAATTCCTTATGCCTAAAAATGATCTAAAATAGTTTTGTTTTCTGTATCTCTTAGTTTTGTTTTTTGTATCTTTAATCAGGAACTTTATGTACCCTCGTAAATATCCAAAATATTTGGGTTTTGCACTTTTAACCCAGCTGATAACCGTTATGCAATCACATTTTCAATCAGTCTTTTGACTGCTTTCTGTGGACAATAAAACATTTATTGTTCACTTTGGACTTCTGCAATTTGTCGAGCGATAAAAAAAAGTCCCGTGCTTCGAGAATCTTTTTTAATTTCTAATTTCGACTTTTTTTTGTTTGGTTGTTGTCGAAAGTATTTTTGTATTTTATCTATTTGCTAATTTTGTGCCTGAAGGTCAGTAATAGCGTCAACACCAATACGAAATGCCAAAATAATCTTGGAAATTGATATTTGGGGTATTTATGTGCACAGGAAATTGTACGCGATGCGTCTAACTGTTAAGTTATAAAAAAAAACACAAAATGAAAATAAAAGCAAGTTAGGCACGACCAAAGTACCGCTGCTGCTGTTATCGTGTTATCGCTATCGATTTGACAGTTGGTTTAGGTAGGTGTTGGAGCTGCTGCTTTCATCATTTCACCTTTGCTGGCTCTGGCAGCGTGCGTTCATTCACGTTCCACAATATATACATAGACACACACACACCTGTTGTTATCAGCGCTTTTAGCCAGCTTTTGCTTATCGATGCGCTATTTGAATGTATCTCTGCTTAGCTGCTTTCATGAATGAGAGATTACCAATCGCAAGAGAGAGAGAGAGATGGAGAAAGAGAGATTGAGAAAGAATTTTTAAATTTAATCAGATTACTGGAATTCGACTTCCCTGTTTGATTTTGTTTATTTATAAATTTCTCTTGAGCTTCCATATGATATCAAATATATTTCCTATATGATATGTTAAGTATATATATATCTCAGGTCAGTTAAGTGCACCATAAGTGAAATTCTTTATACTATATAATTATCAGATATTCATTTTTTCTTTAGTATCGTCTATATAAATATTGATTTATATCATATACAGACAAAAGCTCATTTCCTTTTAAGAACTTTATCTCTCAATTCTAATTTTGCGCATCCCCCCAATCGTATTTCATTTAAATAGCCGAAAAGACAATTTGCTATCAGTTTTATTATCATATAAGCTTAGATTAATACCCTGTGAAAATTGTATATATGGACTTGATCAGTTTGGTCAGTTGAGTCAGTTAAGATAAGTCAGATAACTGCCTCTAATTTACTTGTTATCGATAATAATCGGTGGTTAAATTTGCTTTGCTAAGCTTGAACATAACAAGCTCTAATCCCAGTGTATCTTCCAGTCAGGCATATCCTGCCAAAGCACTTCTCTCCTCTCTAAAGTAGCTTTCAGCTATATTTCCTAAAAAAACAACAAAATCTATTGACTCTCGCACATTATAAGGAAATTTCTTAAGCACACGAAAGTCGAAGAGGAAAAGGAGAACGAGAGGAGAAAGAGAAGGCGATAAAACGCTCGTTTCTCAAGTGCCGCGCCAATAAAATGTTTCTGCTTCAGTTTGCATTGAAAGCGAAATTTCCTGCCCCCCAATCAAATAAATGTAAATAAAAATATAAAAAATAAATAAATAGAATAAAAATTCCATTTCGCTGTGGGCTTATCAGTCAAAACAGTTTCTTTTTTTCGCACAAAATTCCATTAGCTGAAGAGCTTTACAGTTAATTCATAAACTTGTTGCTTATCAGGAATTTGGAATTTGTTGTTTTTTTTTTTTTCGGTCACATGAATGGGAAGGGGAATGAGATATAATTTCTTCTATTTCTTCTTTTTCTTGATTTTATGGCGAACTTGGCAATTGGCAACCCTTTGCCTACCCCATTATATTTTGTATTGCAACAAACACACGCACGCACTCAAAGCTACTCAGATATTCAGTTGAGTATCCGATGGATACATTTCGGGCTAAAAAATGATTCTAATGCAAAAAGCCGGTTCGCAGACATGCGTAAAAGCTACGTTCGTATGTGTGTGTGTGTGTGTGTGTGTGTGTGTGTTCTTATATTTATGCTATATATACAACTGTATATATGTGTGTGTATGTGCTGACGCTACCCTCCGACCGGCGCGATCCGCCATATTTGGCATGCCCTGCGCATATATGAGAGTGGGGTATATTTGTTTGCCATGCCGATAGACAAAAATACTAAAAATATTATGTGAAAATATATCGATAGCTAATGAAATCGATTATCTGTGACATATATATATATATATATATATATATATATATATATATATATATATATATATATATATATATATATATATATATATATATAATATATATATACCCTACACATGTTGAGCGTAGGGCATATTGGTTTCACATATACATATTCATAAACTATATTTTAAAATATATCGATAACTAATGAAATCGATTATTATAGATTACCAGCAGCTATTACCTATATATACCCTATACATGTAGAGCGTGGGGTATATAGGTTTAATAACAAAATTCAAATGACTTTAATTATATCGATAACTATTAAAATCGATTATTATAAGATATCAGAAGTTATCTTTTACCTATAGATACCCTATACTTCTTGAGCGTAGAGTATATAGGTTTAATATCCATATTCAGAGAAAAACTATAATAATCGATAACTATTAAAATCGATTATAGCTTATATAAGAGTTGAACTATAATATTTACAGGGTAGCTGCTAGTCGCCTTTGCAGCTCTCTTTCGCACTTTCATAACGTGCTTGTTAGATTGTTTGTTTTTGTTACTTTTAACGTTCTTGAAAGTTCTTTTCGCCGTATTTGTGTTTATCCACGATACTATATAAACATACGTACGTACATATATGTATGTATATTGTATATAACCCCTATTCAAGTTCAATTTTTTATTTATTTTCGTGAAATTATTTTTTATATACCAACTTTTTTGTTGTTGACCTTGGTTAACAATTTTGCGCTTGTATTACCCTTATGCATATATCCATACATATATCTAGATATTTCTATCTAATTTTATCGATCTATATATGGCATACACATACACACACGCATACACCCATGCATATGCTTAGTTCTTTGTTCTAATTGCCAATTCTGACTAAATGATGTGAGCTGTTTGTTGTCCCCGTCATTCTCTTGATTCATAGTTGTTGTTTATTTGCTGTTTTTATTTTTTTTTGTGCTCTGTGGTCAGGTTTTTTTCATTATTTTTTTTTTGGAGAATTGTGAAATCGCTGAGTTGTTTTTGTCGCTTAGTAACGGCGCATAAAGATCGAAAAACTTACCCTCTGAAGATGCTGCGAGCTGACTTATGTATATGGAAGTCTTATACAAACATACATATACAGTATAAGAGTATGTATGTGAGATGTATTCATAATTAAATTTTTACACATATTGTTTACTTTTTATATCTGAAAATATTCTTTGCTTATCTCTTAGGAATTTCACAAATTTTTATAAATATTTGCATTAAATTTCCGACATTTTTATACAAATTTGAGCAAATTTGAACAAAATTACAATTTAATTTTCATTTGCATTTCCAATAATCATTAACCTTGACTGTTCATAAAATCCTTGATTAGCACTGAAGGCCGCCATTTTAAATAATTCTTATACGCAGACTGTATCGATACTCACACACACACACACACACACACACAGAGACGCATGCAGTTTGGCAGAGCCAGCCTATGGGCAGCGCAACATTTGAAACCGTATGCATGCACTGGCGCTGCCGACTGCAGCGTCGCAGCTAACGTCAGCTGCTGCCGCTGCTGCTGCACCTTAATAAAGCAAATGCTGAACGCTGCCACTCAGTATATGTGTATATGTGTGTGCTGTCCTTCGTTTGGGTAAACTGCAAAAACGAACAACAACAAGAAGAGGAACAGTAAAAATGTTTGCCAAGTTCAAGGACAGTTGCAGCGGCGTCGTTGCTTTTTGACGCAGCCGTTTGGCTGTACGCGCCTGCATTGCAAGCGCAGGCCACAAGCACTCTCTCACACTCACACTCACTCTCAGCCACTCGCCTCACACCCTCTCTCGCACGCTCGACACTATAGCTGGCTCTCTTCGACAGACTTGCGTTTGTTATGCGCATTTAATTTTTCAATTTGCTCGCTGTACCGAACTTCATTTGAAGGCCACAGCGCGGTCGACGGCGTCGCTGCTGCGGCTGCTGCTGCTCAAATTCAAGTTCAAGGCGCAGCTGTGTAGCTGTTGCTGTCTCTGTCTAATGCAATTAACATTTGCAAACTTCTAACATAGCTGCTCTCCCTCTCTCTCTCTCTCTTTCTGTGTGTGCTCTCTGCTGGCCGATCAACAGCTAGATAATGCATACATAAACAATTATGACTTAGGCTTGGTCAGTATTTGCTGAAAAGCTTTTGCCCTTTAGCAGTTTCTTCTAATAAAGAATACGATTTGCTTGCAAGCTTTTTTATATTTGTTGAGCGAGCGAGGGTTAGTTGTCAAACAACCTGCCAAACGAGTTTTTGCCAAAAAAAAAAGTAGTAGAAGATGAGCATGTGTATGTATGTATGTATGTATGTATGCTCATATATATAGCAAACGGGTATATATACGTAGCTATGTATCTACAGGATCTTGCATTGACGCAAAAGCATTTGATAACAGGTTTACATCAAGAATAATTATTATTATAATTATCATTGCTAATTTGTGCACTAAATTAACTTCATTTATTGACACACACACGCACACATACATACATACACGCATGTCACACCCAGCTGCAACGCCTTCCAGTCAACAAAAAAAATGTTATTTTCATTCAGCGGAAGTTCGAGCCCCTGCCGGCTACCTCTCGCTGCTCTGCTCTGCGCTCTCTCTCTCTCACTTTTATACATAACTCTTATACATATGTATGTACATACATCACATGCTTATTTACACAGACGCAAACTTGTTTATTTATCCAAACTCGAGAACCACACCTCGCTGACAAATTTTTATATGTATGTACATTTTTATCAAGTCATAAATATATTTTTAATTAAATTATTTAACAATAATCAAGCGAAATGCTAATTCAATATGTTTGCTACAGTCGCACTAGCTCTGTCTCGCTCGCACTCCTTGAAACGCTCATTTTTTGGTGCAGCCGAACAAAGAAGAAATTAGTATAAGAAGAAGAGACGAAAAAAAGAGGCAAAAAAAGCACTTGTGCATGCCGCCTCTTTTTTCGATATCGAATTATACACTCGGTGCATGTGTGTGTGTGTGTGTTTATTTTGAGGTTTTCACAAATTTTTGTGTATTGAGTGTGGTTGTTGTGGCGATCCCGACGACAAAGCAAAACAACAACAACAACAACAACAACAACGCGATCCCCTGGTTTTGGCAGCAGCAGCTGAAATTTCGACTCGAACTGGAAGCTTCACATTTCTTTTTACACACACACACACACACAGACACATGTGTAAGCATGTTCACTTTGTTTTCGGATTTCTTTTCTTTACATTTTTCGAAAATATAAAATGTATTATCGTCGCCGTCGCCGTCGTCATGAGCTTTCCGTTAGGTTGTTGACCCTTCGGCGGAATGAGGTTGCTTTGTCGCCGCTTGGACTTGCGCTGAGCTATCAATATGTAAATTAAATTTTGTCATTTTGTAACTGTAATCAACCAAAAAAAAATGCCTAGCATATGCACTATTCCAGATTATTTAACAAGCTCTTTAAAAAAAAGTATGCAATGCAAATTTTGCAACTTACAGACACACACACACACATTGACACTCATAGAAGAACCCTGAGCAAACTGCACGGCGCTGTCAGCGTAAGCAGCGACTGAGACAGCGACGCTAACGTCAGCTGCAGACACAACGTACAAAGCAGCGGCAGCGGCAGCAACGCAATCTCACACTCCGCATACAACGTTCGTTCTCTCACTCACACTCGCTCGCCTGCATATCGCTCGTGTGCTTTGCTCGTCGTTTTGTCATGAACTTGAACTACACGTGGAGGGCGTGCAAGTGTTTTCAACAGCACATTGCGAGCTGGCTCGCGTTTTACATTGCTCCGTGTGCGCGCGCATAAGGAGGCTGTGCATGAGTTTTCAACAGCAGCAGGCAATGCGCAACTGTCCCTGTGTGCGTGTGTGAGCTCGTTGATGCAGTGAGTAAGCATGTTGTTGTTGTTGTAGTTGCTGATGATTGCAGGCTGTTTGTTGTGCACAGTGGGCGTAGGAGAAGGTGACTGGAAAGCGAGGCTGACAAATGAAAGGGAACCGCTTGCACATGGGGCTGCTGTTGGCATTGCGAAAGTGAAAATTACGAGGGTTGTTTTTGCTGTGGGCAGCCTTGATTTCCTTTCGCCTTCTACCTTGACATGAAAATATTTAATTTCATCAAACTAACGGCAAAGCGAAATAACATTTATATATACCATATATAGCTATGTCATTCCAATGACAAATGTCGCTTATCTATGGGAAAACTGTTAAGTCATGCAACTGGAATATTAAAGTTATTATTTTAATTTGCACACGCGCCGCCCAAAGACGGCCCACCCACCCCACTGTCGGCTGTCTCTATTAGAACACGTTCAGCGCTCAAAGCGTCGCGTCGCGACGTCGTTTTGACCTAGGCCAACCGCTATGTGTATGCATGTGTGTGTGTGTGTTCTATAATTTGCTGTATTTTTACCCTCTCTCCTTTGCCCTACGTTCGTCATTCGCTTGCTCGCTTACACGCACACATAGACAATAAATAGGCTTGCCTATGAGCGTGTATGCGTGTGACGTTGTTGGTATTGGTGTCCTCTGCTCTGACGCTACTGTTTAATCTCAACGTCTAGACCTTCGCAATTTTTTCAGTGTTTGTGTACACACTGGAAGGGCAAATCCTTCAGGTGAAAGGCTTGATTATAGGTGTGCAAACACTCGAATCAAATCGGATTGGAGCAAAACTTTTAATTATTTAAAATCATAATAAAAATAAATTCCAATGGGAATATCAAATGGAACTGTTTGGCGATTCCCTTACAATCAGTTTCAGCTAATATACCGCTTGGAATTTGTATAAAAAGTCGCATTATTTATTTATTTTTTATTTACTATTTTTCCTTATAAAAAGTTATTTTTATTTAATTTTCCGATGAATTCCAATCAGAAATATTTCTTTTTTTTCTTAGTTTTTACTTTTTTCTTGATTTTTCTTCTGAATTCCTCTTGAATCGCGCTATATATTAGTTTTTCTAGGAATTTCCGTAAACATTTTGCAAAAATTCCCAGTCACGCGTTTCTTTCTTAAATAACAGGCCGCACGCTTCCGACTCTTATCAATATCTTATCGCTGTTAGAATTTTTTGCTGTCAAAAATTTCCGCACAGCAAAATTTCATTCAATATTAGACAAGACTTGTTGAAGTCAATTATAAATTCTATGAGCATAATGCCTATCTATCAGAGCAAGCATTGCTCTTATTAGATATTTCTGAGAAAAGAGAGAGAAAAGAGAGAGAGAGAGAGGTGAGCAAAAGAAAGAGACAGCGCAAGGGAGAAAAGCTTACAATTTGCGTCTATTTAAATGTTCATTGACCTCCCCCAAAAAAAAAAGAAAAAAAAACTGAAATACAAACCATGAACAACGACGAGTTGACTCTATAGTATATCTATGTATGTATATGTATAGGTCTGTATATATATGTAAATATATGTTTACTTGCCTTGCTGGAGGTGTGTGCCCCGATCTTTTGCTGTTTGCTGAAGCACTTACTAATTGCTTGGCTTGTTTCGGATTTATGCGAGATCTTAAGTGGATTTTTGATGGGTTGTTAGATATAGCTGTAGATAATACAGCAAAGGTGCCATGAGACAGGAGCTATAGATATAGAGTTGTCTCTATTTATATGAAATTTTTAAGTTAAAACTCTTTAAATAGTTAAATATATTTTAATATTTTAATATAATATAAGAAATATTTGATATAGTTTTAATTTTAATATTTTTTATTAATTTTAATATTTTTTAATAATTTTATTATTTAAATAAATGAGCAAATATATAATACTTTTTAAATTATTATATATTTGCATACAAAAAAAGACCCAAATATGGAACTTTTTTTGTTCTTCAGTTTTATTATCAGCTATGTATTTGGGTTTGTTTTCATTAAAAATTTCCGGGAATTTCTTGAATTTTGTGTGAATTTTAATATTTTCTAAGAAATAACTTATTTATAGCTAAAACTGATTTTATTTTCTTTAAAAATGATTATACATAACAAAAAAATTAAAAAGAATAAAAATAATCAAGAATAAGTACTAATTTTTAATTTGTAACATTTTATTTTTGTAGCAATTTTATATTTCTGTTTACTATTTTTTAATTTAATATTATTTATATTTTTATATTTATTTTTTATTATCATATATTATATTTTATTATTATATATGTATATTATTTTTATATTATATTATTAATTCCATTTAAAATCTAACTAAAAGTCTTTAACAAATCCATAAATCTCCAAAAAGCTATCACAGCTTACATCCCGAAAGTTCTTAATGCAGCTTTTCATCGTGCGCCCTCACACCCTCTTCATAAACCTCACACTTCTCTCTTTTGCTTAACCTCCGTCTCGCTGGCTTACTGTTCCTCGCTTTACTGATCTATCCAACAAACGAATCTCGCTCTATCTGTCTCGCTCTCTCAAGACCAGTTTCCAAGCGCTCGTTGCGTCGCGCTCCATTTCTGAGCTATCCCAACAAAATAACGGTAAACAGCTTGATTTCATATGAAACATGTGTAAAAAGCATTTCCCAGAGACAAAGAGAGAGTATGTGTGAGAGAGCGAGAGCGCTGGCAGAGGGGGAGGGCAAATAGATCTCAACGATCATTGACCGAGCTCCTCTCATAGTGCGCTCGTCGTGCTTTTAACCTCATAAATAGATAAAAGGCAAAATGTTTGTTGTTGCTTTGGGGCTTACCTTCAAAGAGGAGGAAGATAGAGAGAGATAGAGATACACATACATACATATGTATTTAATTTTCGTTTCAACAGACACACGAAAATAGTTTTTGTGTCGAATGTTAATGAACTTTTGCGCCAGTTTAACGAATTCTGTGTGAGGCAGAGTCCAACAAACACACAACACAACACACAACACACACCTGGCTCTGCTCTGTGTGTAAACAACAAAAAACTTGAAAAAGTTTCTTGAACTTACTAAAAACAAAAAAAAGAAGAAGACGAAAAATATTCTTAGTTTCGAGCATTGGATTTTTCATGCTTTTTAGCGCTTTTCATATTTCGAGTTGTCGAAGGTGGAAATAATCATAAAAATGTTTTCCTTTGCCTTGGAATCATTGATGGGAATTGAGTCAAGTTGGTTCTTAGCCAGAATAAGAAGAAGAAGAAAGACATATATTCTATATATGTAATTTAAGATATTAAAGAAAGATTAATTAGTTCACTAAGGTAAAAATAATTAAAAATTGTGTAAAATATATAATTATATATAATATTATATATTTTTGCTATTAAAATGTTTAAATAAAAAACGTGATTAAAATATATATGTATATACATATATAATATATTTTAATATATGTATGTTTATTTATATATAAAAAAATGTTACATAATACATAATAAATGAAATATATTCAAATATATTATCATTTCATTTGATACATGTGTATCAAACGATATATTTTTATAGTGTATTTAAAGAAAATTTTTTTAGTATTTATATATATTTTTTTAGTACTTATAGTATTATAATTATTATTTTTTAATATATATTTTTCTATATTTTTTTAGCATATTTTTTAAATATGTAATATTTATATTTTTAAGTGTATTCAAAGAATTTTTTTAGTATTTATATTATTATTATTATTTTTTTTTAATATAAATTTTTTTATTTTTTTATTATATATTTTTTTAAATATGTAATTTTTATATTTATAAGTGTGTTTAAAGAATATTTTCTTTAGTATTTATATTGTTTTTTTTTAAATTATTTTTTTAAATATATATTTTTCTATATTTTTTATTAATTGATATTTTATAATTTTAATAGTATTTTTTTTATATTTATATCATTATAAAAGATATTTTTGTATATTTCAATTATTTATTTTTTAAATTTTATTATATATTTTTTACACATATTATTTTTGATATATTTTAAGAACATTTCATGTTGCATTTAAATTTTTATTATTATTATTATTTGGCAATTTAAATTTCTATATATATTCTTTGCATATAAATTTAAAATTTTATTTATTTAGATACTTAGTTTGCTTTATTTTCTATATATATTTCCTTATCCAAATTTAATAAATACCATAAAATTCAATAGAAAATCGGTAGATTAAATTAATTATCAGCGAATGCTGTTTAAATATTTATTGCTACAATTTCGACATGACAAGCTGGAATTGCACTTTCGACCCTGTCTCGCCCTGCCCCGCTCCACCTCTCCACCTCACTGTCTAATTTCTTAAATGTTTAACACTATTTCAAAGCTATTGCGCTAGGCCCATTCCCCAGTTCCCAGTCCAGTCTAGGATCTAATCTAATCAAGCCATATTGCTCGCAATTAACATACAACTTGAGCTGCTCGAACTTCATTGTTGTTATTAACTTTCTGTATCATAAATATGTACGCATATCTGCTCTATTCATATACATATGTAGAATAATGTATTAAATTCAGCATGACTCAGTCGAAGTGCGCTTTATCAATGATGATTAGATTTCGCCCTAGATATTAGTCATAGATGATATACTATGCTTAATATTCGAAATCAGAGAGTATCAAAAAACTATCCAATAAGAACTATAAAAATAGCCTCTTGAAATTTCCCTATTACTCACAGCGCAGCTCAAGTGGGAAATTGCTCAAAGAATTGCCCACTCAACATATCCCATTTCACTCAAATGTCGCTCCAACTAGAATTTCCCTCTCACTCAGAACTCGCTTTTCCAATTGAATGCGCGTCGCGCACTTTTGGGAAATTTGTTGCTCGCATCACAGATCAATGGGACGTTTGGCTGTTGTTGTTGTGGTGGTGGTGGTGGTTGCTTTTCGTGCTGGAGTTTGGGTTCTCGACACACTTTCGGGCAACTCACCCACCAGTCTCCGCTGCACCATCAAACGAACCACTTCGCGTGCGGCAATGTGAACTAACTGCGCACTCCAAAACTTCCCTAAATCTAACTTGCCGTGTGTGTGCGTGTGTGCGTGTGTGTGTGTCGGTGTGTTGGTGTGTTGGTGTTTTCTATGTGTCCGTGTGCGTGTGCAAGAGTGGAGCTCGAAAATGACCGATTTCTCAATGAACGAAATTCTAAGATCATTTAGAAAAATGCGCATGCAACGGAGTTCAGGCCAAGCCAATCGTCATCAATACCATCATCATCAGCATCATCATCATCACCATCAGCAGCATCATCATCATCATCATCACCATCAGCAGCAGCAGCAGCAGCAACAGCAGCCGCCAACAGTGCAGCAGACCAAAGACCTGAAAAAAATCATCAAGATTTTAAAGAAAAACGTTATCAAGGCGAAAATTACGCGCAAAATGAAAATTGTTGTCTAAAGAGCTCGAGGAAAATTGAGAAAAATAAGTGAAAAAAATAAAAATAAAATTAAAAAAAATATATTTAAATATAAATATATATAAAAAGTAATAAACTAAAATCATCTATAATAAAAATGTTTTACATGAGATTTAATGCTTGATTAGACTATAACTTAAGACTTATAAACTCGGGACTGATTTACACAAAGAGCATAACGGTATATATAGTATACATATATACAAATATAAACAGAGTCTGAACTTTCCGAACTACCTCAAAAATCGATGTAAAATTAAGAGTCTGAACAAGTTTTTACTAAATAAGCCCCAAAAGAAAAACTATACAAAACTACCTCAAAGCAAAGCCTAAAGAACTTTATAATATTAAGCACAAAAGATCTCCAAGTACAAACAAAATATATATATATATATACATATATACAAAACAAAACAACTTTTATGGACTTATAAAATCAAATCAATTTTTTTATTGAAAATCAAAAAGCAACAAAAAATAAAAAAACTCAAAATGACTGAACGAAGCAATGAGAAAAAGACTTGGTCCGGCAAGCCGAACTGGATTAAGGACGTGCTGAATAAGTCCGGAACGGATCTGGTGGATATAACCAAAGCTAAGGGCAAAGCGACGCAAAAGAAAACAAATGCAAAAGGTAAACGGAGAACGGAAAACGAAAGTTCAAGAAACAAGCCGGAAAAACTTGCAACGCCCCCAGCGTGCGCCCACTCGGCGTGCGCCATTTTGTTTTGGTATACGCAGTGGTGGGGAAGCTCTATCAAAATAACAAATCCAGAGAGCTACAAAAAGCCGGTTTACCGAGCTTGACGAAGATGCAAAAATAGACGAAACAAAATGCCCCCCAAATTTAGGGAAATTTGACGAAACACCCTATTGCGTAGTTCTATTTACATTTCCCTCACTCTCACTCAATTTCCCTCTCTCTCTTTCTCTCTCCCTCTCTCTCTGTCTCTCTCTCTTTGTTTACCCCTCAAGCTTATGCGTTTTCTTTTTTCGTGAAAACTTGGGCCGGCAATAACAGAAAATTGCGTAGTTCGCCATGGCTAGGGTGGGTTTTTCCCATCTCATTGCTAAGGGAGCTGGCCCCCCACCACCCTTAAATGGGTTTTCCCAACCACCCAAAAAAAGAAAAAGAACTCGTATGCGCGGCTACCTTTTGGGCTTTTGCGTTGTTACTCATCAACGCTTTGTTTCGGTTTCTTCTAAGGAAAATGCGTAATGCAGGTTGTCAAGACTCAGAAGAAGAAAAAAAAACTGGGGTGGTTCCGGCACAGCTCTTAAGCCATCTGGATAGTGCGAAAACCCTTGTCATGCCCTGCATTGACTACTCAAAGTTCAATGAACACTAAAGAACTTGGGATTCGCTCTTCAGATTGAGTGTCCTTAGCAGTGTTTGAGAGGTTATCAATTGGAAGAGTTCTGTCTTAGATATTTTTTCTAGATAGTTAATATAGTAATAATATGTGTGTATTATAAATAATTAAAATATATTTTTCAAACAGTTTATATTTTTTATATATTTTTATTTAATTTTTTTAAATTTTCATAGTTATTTTTAAATATTGTTGTATATGTCTGCTTTATTTTATTTGTTTTTTAGCTAATCTATTTTTAAATAAGACTTATCATTTGTTATTTTATTATTTGTTTTTAAAATTAATTTTTTTTGATAATTTTTTGTATTATTTATATTTTTTATATTTTTGTTATTTTTCAATATTTCTTTTTTAATATAGTTATTTTTTTAACTCTGCTTTTATTTATATTTATTTTAATATTTCAAAATTATTATTATTTTTTTTATTAATATTTTATTTATTTAATAATTTTTGAAAATTTAAATAATTTTATTTATTTTTTTTATATTGTATTTATTTGCATTTTTTCTAAATATAATTTTAATTATAAATATTAAAAAAAGTTTTTTTTTTACATTTATTTTATAACATTAAAAATAAAATATTTAAAGAGTTACAAAATTTCAAGTCTTTTCAATGTGACAAACTAACTTACCTATCATCTGTTTTCTTCCTCTTTTCCTTCTTCACCTTCAGATTCATCCACAACCAACATGGTCTATTATCCCGCTAACCAGCTGCTCATAAAGACGGAGCAGCCCAGCCAGGCGCAATTCTGCCTGCAGACGCCGCTGACTGCGACGGGCGGTGGTGGCATTGGCGTTGCGCCACCTGGCGGCCAGCATGAGCACTATGAGGTGTTGCAGACGCCACAGCAGCGACAATTGCAACAGCAGCAGCAACAACAACAGCAACAGCAGCAACTTGCCAATTATCAGCTGGTGCTGCAACAACAACAACAACAACAACAACACCAACAACAACATGAAAGTATTACAACAACAACTGCAGCAGCAACCGCAACAACACAGCAACTGCAACAACAACAACAACAACAACAGCAGCAACAGCAACGCATCAAAACAGAATTGCCACCAGCCTATGGCGCCGCAACAAAACCAACAATTGCCACGCCCCGCAAGCCCAACGTCAACAAGCCGCAGTTCAAGTGCGAGCAGTGCGGCATGACCTTCGGCAGCAAATCCGCCCACACGTCGCACACGAAGTCGCACGCAAAGAATGCCGATCTTGCCATGGGCCTCAAGGCCAGCGGCGGCCTGGCCAGCAACAGCAACAGCAGCTCGAGCTCCAGTTCCAGTTCCAGTTCCGCCGGCGCCACGCCGCCCATCGAACTGAACGAGGCGGGCCTGCCGCTGGGCATACCAAAGAGTCCGACCATCAAGCCGCTGGCGAATGTGGCCGCCGGCGCCGATCCCTATCAGTGCAATGTGTGCCAAAAGACGTTTGCGGTGCCAGCTCGATTGGTGAGTTGAGGGAAGGGTCTGGCAGAGGGAGGGGTAAATAGAGAATATATATATATATAGGGAATATTGAATATCTGCCATATCATTTGAACTAGAGTCTTCAAGTTTTCCATGAAACTGCGTTTAATGCTCCTTAAAATAAAACTAGATTGGGCTCTGTAACATTTTAGAAAGTATTTTTAAAATTTTTGAAAAAAAAAAATCAATAAAAATACCGCATTCTACTTTAGTAGTTAGTATCTAGCTGAACTTGACCACAAAATGGATTTTCTTTAGGAAAAATATTAGTTTAAAAAAATATTTTATTTAATCTTTGGAGGAAAAATCAAAGTTTGAAGTTTACCTTGACTGTCGACTCAGCCAAAAATCGCTATAAAAGCAGGAAAACTATTGTTAATTTTCTTGGAAATGTTGGAATTGTGTGGAAGAACTTCAGTGAGAATAATATGTACGGCGTAGAAGCTTCCAATGCACACTATTTTCCTACAGATATCCGGTATACATAAGCGACTTTTTAAAGGGTTTTCGGATTTTCTTGGAAATTTTCTAGGAATATCAATTTCAAATTTAAAAAAAAAAACAATTTTTTATTAAATTTTTCAAAAACTTCTGTAATTCCGATTTCAATAGCTGTAAATTTAAAATCCTATATTCAAATGAGGTTCAGCAGCCCCGTTTAGCAGGCATCTAGTTCGTAATATATAGTTGTTATATGTGGCTGCAGTTGGCTGATAGCGCAGACACGAGCAATCGAAGCAGCTATAATTAGTATTACCTGAGGCGTATATATAACTATAACTAATTAGTGTTGGCGAGTGGAGTGGAGTGGAGTAACACTGATAATACTATTTCTAGAACGTAAGCAGTCATAGCTTTAGCTTTAAAGTGGATTTGCCAGTTCCACCAGGGTGGGTGGCTTTGCTTGGCTATCTGTGAGGTAGGAAGATAAAAGATAGATAAATAATAAAAGAAACTTCTGTAAACCCCCAGCTATATTACGTTCTTCAATGCGACATTCATTTACAGTATTATTTCTAGAGCTTATGTAAGTAGTTACAGCTTTAGCTGAACTTTCTCTATGGGGGCTAGGAAGATCTATGTACATATCTTTCTTAATAAAATAAACTTCCTTCAATTCCCACCTATATTCCACGTTAACTAATCTATAATCGCATCATCTTGCAGATTCGCCACTATAGAACGCACACGGGCGAGCGTCCGTTCGAGTGCGAGTTCTGCCACAAGCTGTTCAGCGTGAAGGAGAACCTGCAGGTGCATCGGCGCATCCACACCAAGGAACGGCCGTACAAGTGCGACGTATGCGAGCGTGCGTTCGAGCACTCCGGCAAGCTGCATCGGCACATGCGCATCCATACGGGCGAGCGGCCGCACAAGTGTTCCGTCTGCGAGAAGACGTTCATACAGTCCGGCCAGCTGGTGATCCACATGCGCACGCACACCGGCGAGAAGCCGTACAAGTGCCCGGAGCCGGGCTGCGGCAAGGGCTTCACCTGCTCCAAGCAGCTGAAGGTGCACTCGCGCACCCACACGGGCGAGAAGCCCTACCACTGCGACATCTGCTTCCGTGACTTTGGCTACAACCACGTGCTCAAGCTGCACCGTGTCCAGCACTACGGCGCCAAGTGCTACAAGTGCACCATTTGCGACGAGACCTTCAAGAACAAGAAGGAGATGGAGGCCCACATCAAGGGCCACGCCAACGAGCAGCCCGAGGATGAGGTGGAGGCAGCAGCAGCAGCAGCAGCAGCAGCAGCTGCAGCTGGAGCAGGCGGTGCCAGTGGCTCCTCCTCGTCCATAGCCAGCAATAGCCACTCGGAGAGCAGCAACAACTCGCCGCCCAGCTCGCCTCCGGCTGTGAAGAAGCCGCGTCAGGCACGTGGCGCCGTCAAATCCATTGCCGTTGCCGCTGCGGCGCCGCCGCTCTCGCCCAGCTCCGTCTCGTCCACCTACTCGCCGGCCAGCAGTCAGGCCTCGACGCCGCCTCAATACCTGGCCACATCGGACGCACTGAGTCGCGACAGCGGCGTGTCCAGTGCTCAGCTCTTGCCCAGCTATGCGGAGGAGGACTTACCCACGGATCTGAGCATGCAGCAGCCGGCGGCAGCCACGGCTCAGCAGCCCCAGCAGATGATCTACTATCAGCCACAGCCGACGGCCAGCCTAGTCGAGCTGCAGCCAACAGCTGCGGGAGCAGCTGCGGGGCTGACTATCAATCCAGCTTTGCTGGAAGCGGCGAGCATGGCGCGACGCGATCACGACGAGGTCATTGACAACGACGAGGATGTGCAGCAGGCGGCCTGGCAAATGATGCAGCTGCGACGTGGCCATGCGGCTCCCCCAGCACAGCCACCGATCCCAGTTGCCTCCCAGCCCGCTTTACTAGTCAGCGATCTGGCGGCCAACTACGATGACACGCACGAGGCGACTGTGCTGATCGAGCACTTCAAGCGCGGCGACTTGGTGAACCATGGACTGCACAAGGGCTATGTGCCGGTGCCGCTCTATGAGTAAGTGAAGCACAATCCTAGCCAGAGTTAATGGTTATTAAATATATATATCTTGTCTACAGATCCTCCCTGCCCAATCCGGACATTGTGCGTCGCGTTGAGGCCGCCATTGGCCTGCGTTCGAGCACGGAGTCGCCGGAGCGCAGCTCCTCGCCCGAAAGCGATTCCCTGATGATGGCCGATCGCAATGTGATGACGCTGCCGCTGCGCAAGCGCAAGCATTACATGAACGAGGGCGAGGTCAACACTGGCTCCAATAGTGCAGCAGCAGCGGCAGCAGCAGCAGCCGGCGCTGGCGGCGGAGTGGGAGCTGGAGCTGCAGCTGGAACTGGAGCTGGAGCTGGAAATGAAGGGGCCGCTGGCACGGCGGCCAGTGGTGCTGAGGGCGCCACTGGCTCCAACAAGGTGATGCGCATGAGCTCCGTCATCCAGTTTGCCAAGGCCTCGTAGTGGGCGTGGCAGCGGCAACCAATCAGCATAAAGACTGTTCAACAAATTCTAACTGAAATTAGTTTTACACTTTAAATTAATGCAAACCGAAATCATTTTGCATAATTTACGTTTTTTATTTAGCAGCGAGAAATGCCAAAAGTATTATACGAGAATGAGGAAATTTGTTTTTCAACTGAAAACTGAAAAAAAGAAATTTCAAATTTGATATCCTATTACGTTTGTATTGTGTACAACTTTTAACTATGTGGATTTTGTTAAATATTTGTTTTATGTTTCTCTCTTAAATTTACGTTTTCCTGTCTAAGGCATCGATTGCAATTCGTTTTACTTGAAAGAGAAAGAGAAAGAAAAATGGAAAATGGAAAAAGGAAAAGGAAAAACAATAATAAGTTACGTACGCATAATTGAATACGATTAATTATTTATGCTAATTAAGGCCATATTGGCAGCAGCGACAGCAGCGATAGTAACAGCAACTAAATAACAATTAATTTACATACATACATGCATACATACAATACATATAAATAATTCAAAAACTTACATATTTCTAAATGCAAATATATAATTATGTAACTAATGCGCGCCCATCAAAATCACTTTATATTACGATTAAGTCAATCATCCAAACTAAATCAATTTGATATGCATTTTATATTTTATATACAAGAAAAAGCAAAATTAAAAACAAAACGAAACAAAAAAATCAAGAAATCTTGGAAACATCAAAATTCACTTAAAATGTAAATCACAATTCAATACACTATTTTACTATACGGAGAATAATGAACTGATAAGCAAAGAGCAAGCAAGCATAATTAAGTTAAAATTTAACACACACAACAAAACATAACAAAATTAAAAAAAAAGAAACAAAAAAAACATTAAGAACAAGAAAAATCGCATATTAAGTGTGCGCCATAAATAATTTTTTGTAAACGCTAAGTAATATACATATAGTTATAAATTGTAGCATGAAATATTACAAGCGCAAGCGAAATAATAATAAAAAAAATTAATTGCGTAAAAATTAAATAAGGAAATTTTAAATTTATTTGAAAATGGGCGGGCAACATAACATGAGTAATGCGTGTAAGCGTGCCATTTTGAGTAAATGTGTCCGCGAATTAGGTGAACGGCAAAGCGAGGCTTAGTGTCAATCGTCTTTTACTTCGGGCGCGCGTGTGGAAGTTGTGAAAGATGTAGTACAAATGAAAAATTTAAAATTATGGCTAAATATTTGTGTACAGTAATACATTTTTTTTTTTTTTTGAAAATCAATTTTCATTGTAATAGCGAAAAACTCAAGTTGAACTGCTTGTTTTAAAACAATAGAAAATTTAATATCAGCGCGGGCAGAAATTGTGAAATGCTAAGCAACAGGCACGCTGGTGAATGGCAAACATATGTTTTACACTGTGATGTTCTGTTTCTGTTAATTAACAGGCGCTTAGTAAAAATGGCATATTCAAATCTAATTGCAAGAGGCGGCAAATATAGCATGTTAAAGCAAAGCGTGCCAATTTGAGTAAGTTTGTCAACGAATTGGCAAAATGGCAAAGTTTCAGATTACAGCAGTTGTGAGGGTGGCGCGCGTGGGTTGATTTTATGTTTTGTTAAAAATGAATGAAATGATGGAAGTTATTAATAAAATTCAGTGGATAACATATGCTCAACACATTTGCCAATCAGTGCGCATAGTAATGACCGAAAATTCAAACCAAGTGAAAATTGAAATCTACACAGCAAATGTAAAGTATTAAGCAAAAGGCGCGCTCTCAATTGAAGCATTTCTGCTGCCTGTTTGTGAATGGCAATGTGTTTTACAGCACGATGGTGTCTTTTAACAGTGGTTTTACAGCAAAGTGTTGCGTGTCGGTTAATTAGCAGGCGCCTAGTAAAGTAAAAGCCAATCGGAATAATGCTTTTAACATGCCAATTGGTATTACAGTGCAGTGAAGTGTTAAGTGGCTGTTAATTGACGCGGGCATTTGAAATATTGAAATGATTTTAAAATGAGGTCAATCGACATTAACAATTTAATTTATTGGTAAGTAAATGTACAAACTATTTCGTTATGATTATTCCATTTATTGCTATATATAACTGCATTCACCTGTTTAATTTTTGTTGTGTTTTTTTTTTTTTTTGTAATAAATTTAAATATCAATTCGTTTGCAAGCTAATTGCTGTCATATATATGTATGTATATATGTATATATATTAACTAGAACGGCAAATTTGAGATAGTTGAGGCAAAATTATGATACAATAACGAAAATGACGCTTGAGAGGAGTGTACGAGAGATAAGGCAGCCGGCACAGAGAAGCAACTATACACTTAAAATAATAATCAGTGGGTGGTTGATGAGGGGGGAAGGGGGGGGGGGGGGGTCTATTACAAAACTAAACATTGTTTATGAACTAATAATGCAAATTGATTTAGCTGGTCGAGCACCAGTCCGTTAGACAGTCTTCAAATGCCGATATAGGAGCAGAACACAAACACCGCGAATATCATCACAATCATAAAGACAATGGCCAGCCAGGCGGGAATCGTGCCTGCAGAAGGAGATCATGAATGAGCATATATATATATATATCTATCGGGTATATATAGACTATAGACAACTTACGTCGCTGCTGCAGACTGTGTATGCACACTTTATTGTCGACGGATATGGACAGGACGGCCGCCTCCGTGTCGCTCGATATGGGCGGGCCCTCCTCGTTGGTAATGGGCAGGAACTGCAGCCCGGTCACGAACATGGAGTGAGCATGAGGAATGTGCAGCACGCGCTGGAGGAGTGAAAAGGGAACCCGATTAGCAAGTGTAGCTGGAGCTCGTCCCCCCCCCCCCCCACCTCACACACACACACACCCCCCCCCCACACACTCACCTGCAGGCTGAAGGCTATGTAGATGGAGACGCTGCCCGAGAACATGGTGCCCACGGCCACGAAGCGTCCGTCGTCGCGCACCGCCAGCGAGGACAAGCTCTCGTCGATGGGCACGGCGGCGCGCAGTTGTCCGCTCGAGCAGTCCCACTGCTGGAGGTAGCCGCGCTGCCTGCCCACCTTGCCCAGCGGATTGGCGATGGTGTAGAGCCTGTAGTTGTCCTTGTGCGCCTCGACGGTGCCGTAGCGACAGCGCTTGAACAGGTACTTGGCGCCCTCCGGCGTCTGCCACTGCAGCTTGTACTGCTGCTGGCCGCCGCTCAGGTCCCAGACTATGCCCTGGCCGTCCTTCGAGATGCTCACAATGTGCTTGGAGTCGGGACTGAAGTCCAGGTCGTCGATCTCCTTTGTGTGCGCCGCCAGCTGCTGGAGCAGCTTTATCTGCGGAAAGCTCCAGATGCGCAGCTGACCGTCGGTGCCGCCGGTGGCCATCAGCTGCCCATTGCCGCTGATGCGCACGACGCGCTGCAGCGGCTCGGCGCTCTTCAGGAAATCCGTCTGCACCACGTCCGCTGCCTGGATGTCGAAGCGCAGGCGCTGCAGCTTGCTCAGTATGTCCTGGTTGCTTTGTGGCTGTCTGTTGCTATGCCCATTGGGCACCGCCTCGACGCCCGAGTGGGCAGCGCCGCGCTGTCGCACGCCATTCTCGTGCGGCCGCTCCACGGGCGCCGCCGGCCGCTTCTCCCTGTCCCCGTCCTCCTCCGACTCGATGCGCGGCTGCACGTAGTACATCTGGCAGTGCGCCTCCTGCCCGGCGCACAGATACGCACGTCGTCCGCTGTTGCGCACGGCAAAGTTCATGACCACATTGGCGCCCGTCTCATGCCGCAGCACCTCCTCCGCGCAGAAGTGGCTGCCATTGTGGTAGAGCTCGTAGATCTCCTGGAAGGGGGAAGGCAATATATTAGAATTGTGAACTTCGCTGTGCTTCGTCATGTCGAGTCGATTCGACACACTTACGAAGCCATTGGCGACGCCTGTCTTGCTGGAGCCGCCTCCGCCGGCGACCAGAATGTGGCGACTCGTGAGCATGTCCACGGCGTAGAGCGGAAAATTGACGCGCGCCAATAACCCATCGCTGGGCCTGCGTGTTGGTGCCATTATCAATAATTAATTAACTATACTCGCTCTTTCTCTTGCTTTCCTCGTTGTTTTCTTGTTTTTTTTTTTCTGGTTTTTATCAGCAGCTCTGAGTCAGGCGCATTTATTGTATTGTGGAATATATATCTTTAGCTATATTCGATTGGCTTCAAGCGTTTGCTTTCATCTCCCAAGTTGCTGTGGCTTATTTGTTTACTATTTACACCATTTATAGTGGTTATTTCTGTAATTTGTTTGTCGTGTCGCTGTGCCGTGAAAGTCTGCCTAAAATCCACGTACACTTGACCCGATTCGGACATTCACTGAGCAGCGCAGCTGTTTGACACTCACAACGAAAACTTATAGCAGGACACTGTTAAGAGGTTTGCACAATCGTGTTAACAGGCAGCAGATCGAAATGTTAACAGCACATGCTATTAACATGCAAACAGCAAGTTTAATATTTAAAAGAAATACATTTTATGTGTAATTGTTGAATTATTTATTATTTAAAAAGTAATATAACTATAACAATTGAAAACATACATAATATCAGTAAGTATTATGAAAAGGAACAAAACATTTTAAAAGTTGACTGTTTAACAGTGTGCAGATATATGCAATTGTACTGCTGTGCTCATAACAGCAACAGCTGTTTTCTGTTTAGCATTTAGCAGCTAAAGACCTATATCAATATTAAATTAATACTATTCATTACTTAATTATGAAATAAAGATAAAATAAATAAGATAAATAAACTATAAATAGAAAATAGAATAGAATTTTGAAAAGTGTATAATATTTAACATTCGCGCTCATCTGTAATTGCACTGCTGTTATCGTTAACAGAAACAGCTGTTTGCTATCGAGAACCTATCGAGTTCTCACAGCCAAAGAGAAATTGCAGTATTGCACTTGTGATTTGCTTGTTTTGTGCTCGCAAACACAATATATATGTATATTTGAGGCAATGACAAGCATAACAAAAGCGTGTTCAAAGTTGGCGAAAAGTAATGATCCTCTGGTGGCAAGTGATATGGAAATCGGTCCCATCAAAATCGAGCAGGACACGACGAGCACAGATGAGGAGAGCAACGAGGAGCCAGAGACGCCGGCGAACAAGATTCGAATATGCGAACAACTAGAGCCAAAGAAGTAAGTAAAGCTGAAGAAATTGCAAGGAATATCATGGACTCACATAGCAGCACTCGATCAAGACTCGAAGAAGGCTCAGTTAGGCGCGTTCTTTAAACACTTTCTTATCAAAATCAGTTGTGATATCTAAAATTTTATAAAAATGCAGTGAAAAGATTAAAAAACGTGGTAAAAACTTCTCGCCGGAGGAGGAGCTAACCCTGGTGGAGCTCGTCGAGGAGCGCAACGATGTCCTAAACAACAAGAAATCGGATGCATTCACGTGGAAGCACAAGGAGGAAGTCTGGGCGGAGCTGACGAACAACTTCGTAGCGAAAACTGGAGTTCTACGCGAATGGCGCCAGCTGCGGGACAAGTATCTGCACATGAAACGCCGGGCGAAAGTGGAGCTGGCCAAGGAGCGAGCGCACAGCCTGCGCATGGGCGGGGAGCCCGTCACGCCCATAGTCTCGACGGTGTCGGAGAAAATTGTGGCCATGATCGGGGATGCGGCGCTCTGCCTGAAGAAGGCGCTGGAAAATGATGGCAAGTAGTAAGACATCGTTATATATAAAGATATTTGAATAATCAAACGAAGCTTCCCGCAACAGGTCAGCTGGAAACTGAGGGCGATGAGGATATGATATATAACTTGGTAGCAGGAGATCAGGATGTGAGCAGATTGAATACAAAATAGCATATACCCTAATCTAAACCCCTCTTCATGTTCCAGACCAACGATATAACCGTCTCGGAGGACGATCTGACCAGCACCAGTTCCAAGTGGGCAACCTGCCATACGGCCAATGCAGCACGGCCGCCACTGCTGAAAAACAAACTCCTCGACAAAGTTCCTAATCACAAGCGCAGCCTGGATGAGGAGAAATTGAAGCTGCTGCAGCTACAGCAGAATTTCTGTCGATGCGAGAATGAGCGAGCGCAGGAGAAACACGAGTTGGAAATGCGTGAGAAGCGCGGGAAACTGGAGGATGAGGCCAGGGAGCGTAAGCTGCGCATTGAGCTGCTGGAACTCGAAATAAAACAAAAGAAAGCTAAACAGGAGCAAAGTAGACATATATTTAATTAGCTATAGACAACAGAAATAAGCAATAGTACATTCGAACAATAGGCAAATAAATATAAATGTATCTAAGTTTAAGTTATAAAAGTGTTTATTTGCATCAAATAAACCATATGCCATACAATATAACCAATATTTTAAGCAAATAGCCTTTTCAAAAATTCCCTCGCTCTGCAGCTCATTCAAATTTGAATTTTAACATTGGCGCGCAGCCCATCGTCCTCTCCCTCTTACAACTTTTGCCATTCACAGTGCGTGACACACACAAATTTCAATTTTTAGCAAGTTGACATGCCCATGTCAGCCACAGCTAATTACTATTTACATTGTACTTGTTAATATATTTAAAACGAGCTTTAGTACAGATGCTAAGCTAAGGCAATATACATTAGGAAGCAATAATAACAATGTTTAGCATTGTCCAAGTGAGGGATGCGCACAGCATCAAGCTAGAGGCTGTGGACCTGCAGTTTGCGACGGACCAATTTAATTGGCAGCAGCCAGAGAACAGCACGGAGCGGCAGCAGGCCGGGATTTCCCAGTGGCAAATGGCCAAGGAGCAGCTCGAAACAAGCAGCGAAGGAACACAGGTGAGTCTTCGAGATATTATATTGTTTAATTATTGAAAAATAGGTATGTGCTGGCACTGCAAGTAGAAAGAAAATGCATATAAAAAAAGTAATTACTCTGTACGTAATTACTTAAGTAGTTACGAGGGTGGCTGTGAAAGTTTTGAAACAGAAGAAAAATAATTGCTCGAATAAAATATAAAAAAATAATATATATAAAATAAAGAAAAATAAAAGAAGATAACAAAATAAAGAAAAATAAATATTCAAAATTAACAAACAAATGAAATAAGAGAAATATAAAAAAGAAAATTAAATAGAAAACGTATTAAAAGAAAATTAATTTTTTTTTTTTTTTATATATCAAAAATTGTATAAGAAATATATCAAATAAAATATAAATATTTTTTAAAAATGTATAAGCAAATTAAATAATAATATACAATAATATTTTAAAAAAAAAAAACAAAAAAACAAAATAGAAAAATATAAAACATTATGTAAACAAATTAAATAAGAAATATGTAAAATGATATATATATATATATATATATATATATATATATAAAAGAGAAAAATATTTTTTAAAATTATTTAAACAAATTAAATAAGAAATATATAAAATAGAAAATATATGAAATATAAAAATTAAATAAGAAAACTAAAATTATAAAATAGAAAAAAGGAAAAATACAAAAAAAGGAAAAATATCAAAAAGAAAAATACAAAAAAATAAGAAAAGTAATATGAAGAATTATTGGCAATGCTCAAATCATTAACTTTTGTATTCACTGCAAACTTTTTGGGTAACCCTCGTATTACAAACATGCATATGTAGGTATTTCCAGCTGTTTCGAGTAGTCCATTTACACAATTTCCAATTGGGCCAAGTCACTAAAGTGCTTAATTACTTATAATTATGATTCATAATTAGATTTAATTATGATTCAATTTAATTTCAATTTGAATTTTCAGTTTTTATCCGACTTCAATGTGGAACTGGATAAGCGAAGAGACACGTCCTTGCAGCGCCTGGGCAAAAGAAGTGCACAAGACACTTTAGAAAAGGATAAAAAGGACGCGAAATTGCCCGAAGTCTTTCGATATTTTGGCAATATTCAAAGGGTAATTAATATTTATATATATAAATATATCAGATATTTCCTTATATTCTCATATCATATTTCAGGCAAAGGAACCCAGTGCCAAGCCAGGTGCCATCAGCGCAAGCTGCAATGAGTGTGCGGCACGCATCAAAGGCTTCCTCAACGTCACCTCCAACTTCATCAAGCACTTGCGCGTGAGGCACTCCAAGATCTACGCAGCCTTCGTTGGCTCCAAATACTGCGCAGAGACGAGTGAGGGTGAGGAGCAGCAGAGCGATTCCTTTGAGCAGCGCGTCCTGAGCTATATAATAGATAACGCGCTGCCCTTGGCGACAGTTGACAGTCCGAGTTTCCGCAATCTGTTTAGGAATACGAATTTGCGTCTGATGAATCGTGAGAGACTGAAGAGTCGCCTGGATGAGCGCTTCCTGCTGATGTTTGGCAATATAAAGCGGCTCTTAGCCAGCCAGAAATACGTCTGTATTACGGCGGAGCTGAGCGCGAATGGAGGCGAGGGCAACTACTTCGGCTATAGCTGCCATTGGCTGGATCAGAAGTTCCAGCGGCATTCCGTGGCCTTGGCCTGCAGGCGACTCTCTGATGAACCCGCTCAAGTCCTGGAGATGATTGGGAACATTAATTATGATTACGAATTTAATAATCTGAAAATTGTGGGTGCCATTACAAGTAGTGAAGGGAACTATGCGAGAGCCTTTCAAGAATTTGGATTGGACTTGTGGCAGGATATTTGTGGAAGCAATCCAGAGGCCAAACGGAGGCTGAAGGACCTCATCTGCGCGGCTTTGCCCAATCGTCTGCAATGCGCCAGCGAAATACTAAATGTGCTAGCCTCGGCAGATTTCTTGGAGTTGCTCTCAAGAGACAAGAACCTCAAGGAGCGACATAGGCAGGTATGTAGCAACAATCCAATTGGAATATATACTAAATCCACTTTCCGGTCCTCAGCTCATGGTCAAGTGTGGCGCGCTGTGGCGCAAATGCCTTTGCTCGCAATCAGCCCAAATCATACTCACCGTCCTGGGCGAATCTCTAGTGATCCCGGCGAGACATCATTGGTTTTCCATATACGACAGCATCTGCTGCCTGCTGCAGCACAAGGATCAGCTCGCTGAGCTCTGCAGTCGCTTGGCCCTGCACAACTCGTGCTTCTCGGCGAGTGACTTGCAGTATCTCGAGGAATATCGCATCCTGATGGCGCCCATAGCGACGACAGTGCAGTTTTTGGGCCTGGAAAGCAACTTGTACTACGGCTGCCTGATACCCGCCTTGACCTCGCTGTGCATTAAGCTGAAGCGGGTCTCGGACGTCTCGGAGCTGGTTGACTTGAAGACTTTGGCCTACGAGCTGCAGCTGAAGCTGAAGCAACGATTCTCGAACTATATTCAACTGGCCGAGGAAGCGAATCATGCGATAATTGCCTCTGTTCTCTGTCCTGGCATAAAACTGCGCTGGCTCAATGTCCTGGCCAAGGTGACGGCGCACGAGCTGCGCAGCGCAAAGGACATACAAGGAATCGTTGTGGCCGAGGCTGTGCGGCATGCGAAGGCCGCCGAGAATGTTGGCCAAGGTGCCATCGAAGCGGCCTATACAACGGGCAAGGATGATTTCTACGAATTCGATGAAATGGGTAAAGTTCAAAATAAAAATATTTTTATAAGATATATATTAATATATTCTGTGGAGCAGATGATGCTGCTCCTGCTGACACCAGCGACTTGGACATGTCGCAGCCCTCGCCTCTGCCTGCAGCTACGAAATTGTTGGAGGATGCTGAGGCTCAGCTTGTTAGCTATCTCAAAGATCCTTGCACCACATTTGAGGCGCTCGAAAAGTATCCTCTGCTGCAGGATCTAGCGCTCAAATATAATACGCCATTGACTTCGGCCACTGAAGGACGCTTAACGCATGAGTATATGAATAGATATAGACAAATAACAGATCTAGCGGACTATTCGGTGGAAAAACTCATTTTACTAAAGGCCAACTTTAATTATTGAGTAATTGTGCAATAGAAAAATCAGTAAAATAGTCAAAGGCCTAGCCAGAGACAAGCAATTCCAACTGAAATCTAATTCAGTGATGAATTGGATTGCAATTGATAGATGCATTATAATTTCAATTTAAATTCAGAAACTCATTCATAATTTAATTCCAATTGATATATTTATCCCAATTCATTTTAAATACCTCTTCATTTCACTTTAAATTTAAATTCACAAATTCATTACCATTTCAACTCCAATTCAAATTGCAATCCCCACTTCCATTCTAATTGGAATAACATCTGTTCCAGCTGCTGTCCACAACGACAACCTGTTTGCGAGCATTTGCATTTGACTATCTTATTGCTGCAATTGTTATTATTTACTATCACAATGTGCAATTTACTGTAACAGTCTGTTTGCTGTTATTCAAAAACAATTGTAATAAATAAATATATTTATTTTATATTCAAACTACGTAAGCCATCAACTAAACTGACATTCCCTTAAAATTGATCAAATTTCAAATAATTGCCATTCACAATTCTCTGCGCAACAATAAATGCCATTCACAACGATTGAGCGCCGCAACTGTTCGCAATTATGCGCAATTCACTATTCACAATAGTATTTGCACGTTTTGAAGTTGTAAATAAAATTAGACCTAAATGCTCAAAATCATTATTTAAAAATAAAAATAAATAAGAAAATCCATTGAAACAATGCCGAACCCAACGTTGACTGCCAGCAGCATCAAGAACGAGGTTAAGGACGACAAGCAGGGTCTGAAGAGTGCGGCACAAGGCAACGCGAACGCACAGCCGCAGATGAAAATCGAAGTTGACTTGAAGAAAATGTCAAAGAAGGCGCGCAAACGGCTGCGAGAAGCAATTGCCAAGGCAACATCGAAAGTGGACGCGGGCCGTCAGCCACGCCAAGTGGTGAAAAAAGCAAAGCCAAACAAAGCCAAAGCAGCAGCAACAGCAGTAAAAACAGTAGTAAAGTCGCCGCCAAACTTAAATTCCAATGGAAATACGAACACCAACGCCAGTGCAAAGTCAAATTGCGTTAAAAAGCCAAATCCTTGCAACATTCAGGTTCAACTTGGCTTCATCGCGTCCAAGAGATCGCAACCTTTGACAGACGCACAGATGGCCCGACTGCAGGAGGCCATCTTGGAAGTAACTGTAAATAATAAAACAAGTTTGCGGCCACAGTACGACGACTGCGTGCCGCAGTCGGAGTGGCTGCTGCTCGTGTGCGCCAACAGGCAGACGGGGAACTGGATTCGGGATCATTTTAATATAATACGCAAGAAGAGCAAACTGGACATCGAATTGCTGGAAGAGAATCTCATACCACGCCACATTGTCGACGGCTATTTTCCGAACAGTGCGCACCTGCCGGACGACAAAGTCTTGGCCCTGATCAGCGCACAAAATACGATTCAAACTCAGCTATGGCGCGTCCTACGTCGCTCTGTGAATGGCGATGTTCTGCACCTATCGATTGCTATCGATGGCCACTCGAAGCAAATGCTCCTGGCAAGGGGCGGCAATGTTTGCTATTGCTTTGGCCGCATCCACTTGAATCTCAATAATTATGCAGCTGATCTCAGCTGCAGCAGCGGCAGCAGCGAGCAGTCAACGCAGTTGGCTGAGAGTCGAATGAATTTGCCTAATCAAATGTCGGGCAGCGAGTGGAACTTGATAATGGAACAATTGGATTCGGTGTTTGCTGGCCCCGGCCATGAGCGCACTGCCATGGCAAACTCCTCCCATTGGAATTTCCCGTCCAATTGGAATTATAATGGACAGCTGTGAGACGACTGTCGGGTAAGTTGAGCATGTTCTACTAAGATCTTCTAATTAACATAGCTTAATTTTAGGCAATGTTCAAACGATAGTTATTTGAAGACAGATTTTTAGTCAAATCGTTTATATATAAAGAACTGGGAAAACAATGAAGTTTATGAATTAGTTATAGCATTATTCTGACAAATTACCACTGGATATTAATTTTTTAAATTCCGTTTTGTTATTATTTTTACCTATAAATATTTATAGAATTTTTCTATAATTGTTTTATATTTTATATTTTTATTGAATTTATAAAAATATAAAAAATAATTAAACAAATCTTAATAGTAGAAATATATTTCGATTTGTTATTAATTATTTTTTATTATTTGTAAAGTTTGCCTAAAATTTTTTGTTATATTTTATATGTTTATTGAATTTATAAAAAATAAAAAAATGTAATTTACAAATAAATAGTGGGAATACGTTTCGATTTTTATTTAATATTTATTATTATTTCAAGATCTTATCTTATTGAAAAAAAAAATTATTTTTATTAAGTTTATAAAAATTATTAAAGTAATTTGAAAAAGCTCAAATTTAAGTAGCAGTTGTCATTTTTTCCTAATAATATTTATAGAATTTCTCTATAATTTTTTATATTTTTAACAAAATTTAAAAAATCAAATTTAAATAGCAGAAATATGTTTCGACTTATTACTGTTTTATTTTAATATTATAGAATTTTTCTAAAAATTTTATTTTTATTATAAAAATAAGTAAAATTTTATAGAGTTAATAAAAAAAAAATAAAAACGTTAAAATAATTAAAACGTTAAAATAAAAATAAAATAATTTGAGCATAATTAAAAAATTCAAAATTAAATAATAATTTACGATTTGCTATTTTTATTTTTTAAATATATATTTATTTTACTTTGTATTTAAAAATATAAACAAAATTTAGAAAATCAAATTTGAATAGTGGAAATATGTTTCGGCTCGGTATTATTTTTTCTTAATGTAGAATTTTTCTATAATTTTTAATTTTAGTATAAAAATTAATAATATTTGTATTGAATTTTCAAAAAACGTTAGAAATTAAAATCTAAATAAGGGCAAGCACACTTCTCAGAGAATGGTTAAAATATTGTGAACGAATGAATCATTAAATGAAACAAGCAAAGAAAGACTGCAAAAAGCGCAGTCAGCAAAATTCCACCACTTGGAGAGGGTTGAAAAAAAGAGAAAATAATAAAAATAAAAATAATAAAAAATAAAAATTAATTATAAATCCGAATCCAAATCGGAAAATTCCAAAAAATGTATCGCAACTTGATTAACTTTGAAGGATTTTCCCGCTTATCGCACGATTGGACAGTTCTTGAGCCGAAAATTGTGAACTTCAATCACACCTGGACCATAGAGAGCTTTGGCGAGGCATGGGAGCTGCGGGACACTTGGGAATCGATGGCCTTTCCCATTGGAGAGGAGCATAAGGACGAATTGAAATGGCGTCTGGCGCTCTCACTGATCAGGAGGGCGGACAATTCACCAGATTATTTTATGCTAAGCGTAAAGAGGGTTGACGTATTGTATTTTAGGGGCCAGGGCAAGATCACCTGCTCGATACTGAATCACGAGGAGACGCAACAAAGAAAATTGTTCCAGCTGAGCAATGGCAGCCGAATCAGCTTTGAGCCATTCATGCAGTGCAGCAAGCTCTTCCTCGCCGATAAGAATTATTTGGCCGACGATAAGCTAACGGTTCATTGCCATATTCGACTGCTGACGGACGCGGATTGCACGTGCGGCAGATCGAATCCGATCAAAGTGCCGGACACCAAGGTGGCTGATGACTTCGGTAAGCTTTCAACAACGAGCAGTACAGCGACGTTAAGGTCAGCTCAAATGGGAAGGAGATCTATGCCCATAAGAATATATTGTCAGGTGAGACGAGTGAAAATCTGAAGATCTAAATTGAGTTCGATTATTTCGTTTAGCTCGCAGTCAGTTGTTCGAGGCAATGCTTCAAACGGATCAGTATCCGCAGAGCTGTCTGATTCTGGACGAAGTGCATCCGAAGATCTTGATGGAGCTATTGCGCTTCATCTACACCGATCAGTCACCCCATTTGGATGAGCTGGCCCAGCAGCTGCTGCCGGCGGCTGACAAATTCAAGCTGGCCAAGCTGAAAGCTCTGTGCGAGAAATCGCTGTTCAAGCAGTTGTGCTCAGAGAATGCGGCTCAAACGCTCTTCTTGGCCGACAAGCACAACGCTCTGCAGCTCAAGGGGCGCACCATTGAGTATATAAACAAGAATCTGGATGCTGTCAAGGGCACCGATGGCTGGCTGGATCTGTCGCGAAACAATCTTCAGTTGATAACCGATTACATTGCCGAAGATTGTCCCAGCCGATTGCGTTTGCATTTGGATAAAGCTAATTACAGTAAATATTCATGCGAGAAATGTGGATGAATAATGCGAAAATAATACTATTATATGTATGTATATATAGAGTTATAGGAAAGTTTCCACTAATGTTCCTTATCAGTTTTCGGCTATAATTATTTCATATATTCATGTGCATATTTATACTAAGTTTTTATCATAAATATTATTGTACTTATATTATGATTATATAATTTTATAATTAACCACTTAGTCAGATTATATAAACACGATTTAACTTAGTTAAATTTTGTATATATTCTATAGTTAATCATTAACATCAATAGCGCTTTTATTATATTAGAAGATTTATTATTGTAAATTAATGTTTATTAATATATAAAAAAGCAATTTTTTTAATTGTTTTGATTATAAATATAAATTTTGACATTGCCTCAAAAATATTAAAATCAAATTTAAAGATTGAGTTTATTGCTATATATATAATTTGTATCATAATCAAAATTATTAACAAAATTTATATTGATTGAATAATTACAATTAATGAAAAGTAAATAAAGTTTATGTGTGTGCATATAATATACATATTTTTATACATTTTCTATACAATTATATAATTTTGTCTTATTTTTATTAATATTTATATTTTATTTGTTAAGCTTATAACATGTGTAATTAGTTTTTAAATTATATTATATTATATTATATATAATATACGTATTTAATAATTATTACTTATATAATTATTATTACTTGTTTTTACGTATATTTAATTATCATATTTTTATAAAAAAATTTTATACTAAAATATATATTTTTATATTTTTTGTTGCTTTTTTTAAATTTATTTATCAATTAAATTTTTGTTTGTTTTTACGTATATATAATTTTTATTTCTTTATTTAACTAATAAATTTATTTAAATTTAGTTATATTTTACTTACGTTTATTTAATTTTTTTTGATTAATTTGGCTTTTACTTTATAATAATTTGTTTAATATATAATATATAATTATTTATTTTAATTTAATTCAATTTTTTATTATCAATTTCTATTTTATTACATATATTTTATTTTTATTTATTTTATATTCATTCAATTTTTATTATATATATATTTTTAATTTATTATTATTTATTTCTTATTGTTTTTATAAATTCTCAAACAATTTTCGCACTCAAAGGCACTCTGTCCCTTTCTAACTTCACAAGTCTAAATTATTCTTGCTTGATCAAATTTCGTTTTCTTGCACTCTCTCTCTCTCTCTCTCTCTCTCTCTGTCACTCTCTCTCCATATGCCACTCTCATTGCTCAACTAATGCAAAATTTATTTATTTACTTTACTAATAGCTACACACAGACATGCATGCTTGTTTGAATGTATGCGTATGTGAAATTTACCCTCTCTCCCTGTACTCTGTGAGCTAAGCTGTTCACATGTATGCATATGTATGTGTTCCAATCAGAACTTCTCGAAACCCGGATGGGAAGCGCTGCAGCAGCGTCGCCTTGAACCAGTGCCAAATAAGGCGCAGCAGCAGCGCCGCTGATCTCGGGTGGCAATTTTTAATGCCAGCAGCGCACATTGTATGTCAATTACAGTTTTTATTGCCTACCATTCTTGCTTGTTGCTGTTGTTGTTGTTGTTGACTGTGAATCAGCCGCTGGCAGCATCTTTGTCTCAAGCGGCGCTTTGCTTTCTGCTTTTGTTCGGCCGCAAAAGGTGAAACGGGGCGAACAAAGCAAAGCTTTAACGGCTGCGCACTCCCTCTCTTTCTCCCTCTCTTGTCTATTGACGGCGCCAGCGGACAGCGTAATTAATAAATAAGAAAAAATGCAAATTGAACGCATGTTTTTTTCTTTCACCGCCAAGTGAAAATGAAAATTGTCGCGCAATTTGTTTTGGCGCTCTGCGGCATGATAACGTCTGTCTACGCACCTCTTAAACATGTTTAAAAGTGCCCTCCCTCCCCTCTGCAGCGACACGCCCCCTCCCCTGGGGCGGCTGTGCGTATGTGCAATTTCAAGTTTTATAGCGATTCGATCAAATTTCACTTTTTATGTGATCTCGATTTTATATGTCTAACAGACGACTTACAAAGCTTTACGAAGGCTTACTGGTGCGAGCTGGTTTGTCAGAAATTCAGTGCTGCATAAAGACTTAAAAATTCCAACAAGCAGAACTCATTGGGCGACACAGCTCTAGATACGCGGACAGACTAGAAGCGCACCCAAACCAGCTCGCATCCAATCTGGCCAACAACCGAAGCAGGAGAAGACTAAAGAGACTGCATCCCCTCGATCGTCGTGGAATTTAAACCCTATATTTGTTATGTTATATTTGTTTTATGTAAAGTATGTAAATACTAGATTAATACATACAGGCGTACCTGCCTAAAATTAAGCTAAGGTAAATTTAAGCGATAACTCCGCTAAAGAGTCAAAGACAACAAGCGGTAAATAATAAATGAATTTGAAAAAAAAAAAAAAAAAAACAGACGACTTACATACATACACACATGCATGCATACTCATCCACACACACACACACACACACACACACACACACACACACACACACACACACACACACACACACACACGGTGAATCTCAACTGTGTTGACCTCTCGAATCTAATGAGAAAGAAGAAAGGTAATTTAATTGAGCGCTGGGCGTGTAGGTGGAAAATTTCGCTGGCACTTTATTTTGTTTTTTGTTTTTTTTGTTTAAATTTAATTTTTGTATTTTTAGCGTGGGTCTCAGCTTATTAAGTCTTAATGCTTTTGAGTTCACTGCACTGACACTGTCAATATACATACACACACATACAGTTGTTAGTATAGAAACAACAGTTATCTCTAGTCTATACGCACTCTACTATATGTGTATTGATTTATAGCCTTGCAGCAGACATGGCTGCATTAACAGATAGCACAAAAAGTCACTCAATTCTGCGCGCTCTCTCACTCACTCACTTAGCTACCTACTACTACCTACCTACTTACATACATACATGTTCTCTTCTGAACTTCGCATCTAATCTGAGCTGATGATTTCATTTAAAACAACAAAAAGAAGGAAACAGTAGCACAAAGGAAATACCCCAATTGAGCTGTGGGATATTTGTCTACGCTGCCGAAAAATAATGCTCAACACCTTAATTTGCGCTCTCTTTGCCCCTTACCCTAAGAGCGCCACGTACCGGTTTGCCTAACAACCGTTTTACTTTAAAACATATTTTGAATTTTAACCGTTTGTGGCGAACAACAAATAAGTGTCACACTTGTCATCTCACTCGCACTGCCGTGTGCAAGCAAGCAAAACTTGCCTGAAGCAGCTTCCCTTAGTGCAAAAAAAAAAAAACAAAGTGAAGAGCACAGCTGTCAATGTCGCACAGTGGGCAAATTAAGCTCAATTAAATTATAAGTTTATAATTGCAAAATTTAATAATTATCAATACAAATGTAAAATATGTAGTTTTGCTATGCTTAAATTTTATATTTCTCAAATATTGTACTCAATGTTGCATGCCCTTTCAGTGAGTGACTTAACTTACACCAAATATTTATCCAACGTTGCCCATTGTGCCGCTTCTCCTGCGATCGACTACAAAGCAGCCTGGTGGGCGCCTCAGTCGCTCAGTCATTAAACTTACGCTGACACGATCGCTACATAGCGCTGAGCGCTGTAATAAAATAAAGTTCAAAGAGTGCAAGTGGATAAAAAAGTGCAGTTCAATAAATTTAGTTTGTGTTTAAATTGAACCTATAAAGAAGTTATTTTATTTTGGATGTCATATTGAGGTGTACGTGGGATATTCTGTGAATATTTGTAGTTAATAAATCTGGTAAGTACGAAAAAAAGAGGAGTTGAAGCATTTGAAAACTGGAAATAGTTTTATCCGGTTCGCTGCAGTCCCTTTTTCTGCTGCTGCGCAATTGCAATAGCAACAACAACAACAACAGCAATTACAGCTGCAAAACGCCGACGCCAATAACTTTGCAGTACGTTGTTGTAGTTGTTGTTGGTTTTGCTGTCGTTGCCCCTGACAGCAGGCGCTGCTTTTTCCTTTTCCTTTTTGGCCCACGCTTTGTTGCTTCCAATTTCCAGTGCAGTTCTTTTCGCTGTTGTTGCTGTTACTCTGCTTATTTTGTAGTAATGAGCGAGTGCTTGTTATAGCTGCCGCTGTTACGGCCTGTCACTCTTCTTATTGGCATTGCTCTTTGTTTGCCGTTGTTTGGCTCTTCCTTGCGCTGCATTTAATACTTTTTTTTTACAGCAAGGGCGTCTTTCTCGAGTGTTTTATGCATTTCGCCTGAGGCTGTGGGCAGTTTTTGTAACGGAGCAGCGTATGTGCTAAACGAGGGGTGTTTAATTAGTTAATTTTGTTTTATCTTGTTATTATCTATTTCAATTATGTTGATATAAATAGATTTATTTAGTTCTTTAACCAATTATGAAATTATCTGTGATCTGTATATAAAAAATTTTAAATTGGACTAAAAAAGAAGATAGATCGAAATCCATTAGGAGGCAAATTAGAATAGAATTTTCTGTGTTAATACTTCTCAGAGAGAGATCTTGAGGGTTTTTCAGATCTCTTAAGATATACCCAAAAATAAAGCTCAAAATATGGATGACTAAAGAATTTTAACTATTTTTAGACCATGAACTAGAGGTTATTAAAGTAATTGAACAAATTTGTTGGTAGATTATTTAAAAGGCTATTAATATTGAATTGTTAAATATTTAAAATAATTTTTAAAAATTATTATTTATATACATATTTTTTTCAATTAATTTTTTTCATTTACAGTAACCAGTCTTTATATCTTATTTTTCGTCTAATTCCCAAACACAACAACAACAAACAAACAACAATGGAGACCACAACTGTTAACAACGAAGGTAAGTTCTTGACTTGCTTTTCACATTTTCCACACTTCTCGAAAGTGTGTGCCATATTATGAATTTTCCTTTGCCCGCTTTTAGCTTAAATTCTTTTTTTTTTGCTTTTTGTTGTTTTGGTTTTTGTTGTTTACATTTTGTGATTTCTTAGTGCGAGCTAAACAACAATTGTTTTGAATCTCACTTTAGTCCGTCTCCGCACAACATTCGATTTTGTTTTTTTGCAGCTCTTTTATAGTGTGGGCGTAACAAAAGAAGCCACGCCTCGTTGCTTTGCAGCTGGGAGTTGTTGGGATACGCGAGCAGAGGGCATATGCGCTCTACTCTCTACACTCAAGATAGAACTCAGCTGAGAATCATGGTAGTTTCTGAATAGTTGTGTTGAAAAGTGGGATATATAACTGTTATAAAGGGTATTTTAATCTCTGGTACTCTGCGCTGTCTTGTTTTAGTTTTTAGCTAGCCGGAGGGCTGGAGCTGGGGCTGGGGCTGAGCTGGGGCTGAGCTGCATTTGCATAGCAATCATAAAAATGCAAGGCAAATAAAATGAAATTCATGCGCTGTGCACTTTTTGGCATTAAGCTGCATTGTGTTTTGTGTGCGGTAAAAGTATCTGCTGGATGCAAACTGCTATGCAAAGCGATGGCGCCGGAGTTTCTGTTGCTGCAACTGGCACTGCTGCTGCTTGTTGCAAGTCGAGTGGCATAGATTACGCGCTATTGTAGCCTAAATACGTTGAATGCGCATTCAACGGATACTCGACTACAGCAAACTGCACAAAAATGTATCTCCAAAGCGTAAAGTTGCAACTGTATCTGGAAAATAAAAAAAAAGAGCGAGCGAGCAGTGCTCTACTACAGTCATCCCTCCGCCAACACGACGGCCACCGGCCGTGCTATTGTGACAAGTTTATTGGAAATGACGTGAAGTGTTTAGGACGTCGTTGCCTCTCGCTTGGCTTGTCTCCGCATTATTATCTCTTGCTGCCTTCCTGCTTTACGCTCTACCTTGCATTGGAAATGTTCTATAGATATATATGTATAAGTAAATGCACAGATTTGCTGCCAGAGGCGTTGTTATTATCGTGGCTGAGTGCTGGCATCGTTTAGCTGAAAGCACTTGAAAAGCTGACGTCGTATCTATACGAACAAGTTAGATAACTTAAATATTATCTAAGTGCAATGGTAAAGATGTGAAATGTATGACTCAGCTGAGCACTTAATAAATTAGTTCGTTCTTGGATGTTAAATAGATATGAGATAGTGGCCAGAAGGGCGTCAATAGAATCTTATCTACCAGAGACATAGGAGTATATGTATAACAATTGCATATATGAGATGAATACTCTAACTGCAGAGTCTAACAGGAACAGTTAGTTAACAGTTAGTTAATTGACTTGTTATTTGGGCTTTATAGATCTATAAGCTGAATAATCTGTTGCAATCGTTACTGATTAGGCATATCATGAATGTTTAGGCTCAGGGCATTTTCTAGTCGGGCATACCCGGCCAGAGCCTACTTACTAGTTTTTAATCCTTTTACAGGCTGTGACATAGCTTACCATTTAGAATTTCTACTTCTATTCTTATTTATATTGAAAAATATTCAATATTAAATTATATTATATATGAATAGTTCTTAAATATTATATATAATATTTCTTAAGTGATACCTTTTTGCTTCTGTATATCTACAACATACAAGTTCATGTATACATAGGTCGCTTTTGTTGGTATCTTTAAGATATATCTATTAAATAAGGATATTAAGATTATATATAGTCGTGAGCCTGTTCTCTATATGAGACTTCACTTCTCTTCACTATAAGATACAAATAAGATATGAACTTATCTTCTTTTTACATATCTAAGACACATTTAGTGAAATACTTTCGCCACCTCAGCTATAAGCTGAAGCTAGTTTAATCTTTAACTTCCTCTTCAAATTGTATAGTAGCTCACCTGTCGAGCCCCGCCTGGCCACGAGTATTTGTTGCACAACTTGACGCAGACGCCCTTTTTTGGGCATTCAAAATTTTCAATGCGACTGACTTTGTAAGAGTGTCTGGCATATATTGTTGCTTGTTAACTGTTGGCTGTTGGCTGCCTGTTGCCAGTTGTTGACGGTTGTTGCACTTGCAGTTAATGCACTCAACGTGCTCGTTAGCTACCTGTTAGGTCTAATGGCATGCAAATCTTTGCTGACAGTTCCGCTACCGGGTCAAAATACCTAACCAAAACTAACTTAGTCATCCACACAGAAACCCACACCCACAACCTGACGTTGAACTTCCACTTGGCCGGTGTCGTCTGGCAGTTGCAGCTTGATTAAACTATTTCCATTGATTGTCAAGTTTGGTTTCGAAAAACTAAACTGCCGTTAAAATTGATTGCTTTGGGAGTAACTTTTTGCCCAGGGTTCAAGTTGGCAATGTGAAAGCAAAATAAATTTGTCTTGCAATTTATTGTCGTTTGTTTGTTTGTGCATTCCGGGCTGGAAGCTTATGCAGTTTATTTCGTCCAGACTCTGTGAAATAAAGACGCCTTTCCTAAGCTCTATTGAGCAATTGCAGTGCAACTTCTGAGCTCAACTTGGAATTTGATTTGAATTGATTTGGCAACTTCTACCATGACTGAGCTCCTGTTCATCTCATCCTCATCATCTCAGATGACGCTTGAAACAACTTACCCCCCGAAATAGGTCAGCGTGCATACCTTAATTTTATGCATACCTGAGTGGAAGGTGCTGCCAGCACTAAATTAAGATGACAGCCCATTGATAGGCTCTGTAAATGTGTCGAGAATTGGACTAGAGATGCGCCAGTCAGTTAGCGAGTAACGAGGGTCAGAAAATGCTAAAAAAAAGGAAATTTTTAATAGAAATGTAAATATATATATTAATAAAAATGCAAATAAAACTACGAGTAAAAATAAATAAAAAAAGTCATAGAAAATATATTATTTATAATGTTTACATAAAAAATAAAATTCACAAATAAAAATTTGAGTTTTCAAAGAAAACATAAACTAAGAAAAAATATGAACATAATATAAAATATTTATATTAAATAATAAAGAATAAAAAAAGTAAATAAATAATAATACAATTTTAAAATACAATAAAAACTATAAACATATTTTTTTTTATTATTTCAAGAAATATATATATATATATAAATAAAAATGATTCGAATTATTTTACAAAGAAATTAAAAAAAATGTAAATAAAAAAATTTCATAAAAGTTTTATAAAATCCGTTCACAAATTTATTGATCAAGCAAATATATTTCTAATAAAAAAAGTAATTTTCTTTTATTTTTGAGCAATTTTTTAATGAATATTTTAACTACTTTTGAGCTCATCTTATTTCCTTTGTCATATTAAAATCCAGTAAAATCACTTTCTGTATAGCATTTTATATTTTAAACGGGACACAGCTGGAAGTCACAGTTCGCAGTCACAGTCGCAGTCACATTATTAGCTGTGTCACAGTTTCTGTCGCATTTGACATCATCCTTGAGCTGGATCCTGTCGCCGACTTGCGTTCTAAAATATGCATGAGCGTCCGTAAGTAGGCAACAGTTTTTACAGGCGGGGCACGTACATCGCTTGAATTTATTATTGTCTGCCACCCATATGGTAATATACTGTATCTGTATGCGTGTTCTCACACAGACAACGCCCAAACGTGTTTTTCTTTTGGGGCGGCATTAATGATTGTGCCGGTTCCTGTTTGACAAAGTTATCCCATTTTGGGACAACCCGCGATAATCACGTGTAAATTACTCGGAGACACACACACACACACACAGACACACAGGGAAACCCTTGGGAACTGAAGGAGCAGGGGGAGTGGGAGAGAGAAATCCCAGAATTTGCCAGCTAAAAACCATCCTGCTTGGCCCGCTTTTATTTATATTACGTATTTGACTTTTCAATTTGCCGACTTTGCCCAAATTGGGCGCTTATTAAAAAGTCATTTTGTTATGCATGACAAAAAGTTGGACACAGCTTTGCTTGGGCTTTCAACATAATTTTATGAGCCAAAAACTCGCTGCCAAATAGGCCAAAGAGTCGTGCCAGTTCTCTCTGCTTTTTGCTGTCTAGGATGCAGAGGTAGACCGAACTGGGCTTATGAATAAAGAAAAATGGTAAATGGAAAACAAGAAGACTCCAAGGAAAGTCTGTTATTGAAAATGGTAAAATGCAGATTATAGAGAGAGTATGAGTACTGTTATATAGTTAAGTAGTTATACTGCTATACAGCTATACAGCAGTATAACTGCTATACAGTTATAAAGGTTACAGCTATACTGTTATACATCTACTAATAGTAAAAAATCTCCGATAACGTAGCTTAATAGTTAACTTGTTAATCTGTTAATAATTATCGATTAACAGTTATCGCTTAACAGTTATCGGCTAACACTTTTCGTTAATCACCTTTCGAACAGTAACCAGTTGCGAATTACACTTCTCACTCAATTGTGAGAATCGCCTGGAACGGTGCTTGCCTTAAACTTCTTTAGCTGCTGCTGACTTGGCTCCATTTCACGAGCGCATAAAATCGTTGGCTTTTTTATGGCTTGCCGAACTAGTAGTGCGTATTAAGACATTTCGCAGTTCATAAAATGAATACTTCAAGTTTTATGGTACAGGTTTTAAAGAGCTCGAGCAACATGAAAGCTGTGCAAATCGAATTTAAAGCTGTGAAGCATGAAAATTGCATTAGATACTAGACATACATATATGTATATATCTCTCTGACGCAGGGAGACAACAGCTACAATCCCCTATTAGAATATTGCGAGTAGCCAACTATTTGCTCGTACAATACGTATTTCCTGTATTGTTTGTGTCTATCTGCTGAAACAAGAACATAAATTGAATTACTTTTTTTTTTGGGCGAGCACTTGTAAGAATACGAATGCTTCAAGCTACGGCGGCGAGTCTAACCAAAATGTAAGACAAATGAAAAAAAAAATATATATATATAGAGAGAAATAAATAATATGATGGACTATGAAAATATCCTGTAAAATGAGTGTATAAAATATATAAAACCAATATAAAGTAGACAAGAAGAAAGAAAATTATGAAATAAGAATAAAACATTAAATATAAAATATTAAATAAAAAATATGTCTATATAAAACATAAATATAATATGTAAATAATATAATAAAGTTATAAAATATTATTTTAAAAAATTATTAAAGCTCGAAATATTTTTCTATATATATATTTTTAATATTTGATTTCTTTTTTTTATATTCAAAATTTATTTGTTTTATATATTTAATTTTTTATGTTTCAAAATTAGTTTTAATTATTTAAGTTCTTTGAAAAGCGTTAATTACTATAACATGTTGGCTAAATATAGTAAAAAATATATCATAATATTATTGAAGTGAATTTCTATATTTATTTAACATTTGAAGCGATTTCGGTTAAAACTAATACGCCCGTTCTTCATAGACAATTATGGGTATAACAGGAACAAGCAGCGTAGGACTACTACGCACAAGATGTAGGCAAGTACATGCTTATATAAAGTAGATGTACATATACACAAGTATACATACATAGGATATATATATAACATATTTGTATAAATAATTATCTATTCCGGTCATGTCGGCCCAAAGGAAAAGATAGACCGAGAGTGGGAGAGTCAAGAGAGAGAGAGAGAGAAAGGAAGCTACGAGGGCGACGCACAAAATGTCAACGTCGCCGTGTCTCACTCGAGCGAGATGGCAAGCTGCGCTAATGCTGTTAGACAGAGACAGCGAAAGCGAGAGCGACAGCGACAGCGACAGCTTGGAAAGGATGCACGGACAACTCATTTGCAATGCCTAACGCATCTCTGTGAGTGAAGCAGGTTAGCAGCAGCGAAGTGAAAATGGAGGGAAATGGGAAACTGCACTGACTGCAGCAACTTTGCCTTTGCAGTAGTTTTGCACAATTTCTAATTATGTTTTTCGTCGTGACTTCTTGAGGTTAGGTCGCAGCAAGCAATACATGTCGCTCGACATAAGTATTTCAGCTTCATTTGTTAGCTTTTTTGAAGTTGTGTGTTGGGCGTGTGTGGCCCGTTTTGCCATGTGCCATGTGACTGTCTATCCAAGCTCTTGGGGAAATTGATAAAAAAAAGGCGGTGTCTAGTAGGAGCAGAGTATATTTAGGCCTGACTTGGCTCAAAATGGATTATAATAGGATCAAAAACTATTTTTTGAGATGCTGAATATATAGTTGAAGGCATTCTAGCTTGATTCTTAAAGTCTTATTCCCGACAATTTTAGTTTAAAGAATTTATGTAAATTTTGAAAAATTTAATAAATTTTCATAACAGAAAATTTTCATATCTCCGGCTCTCTAGCTTCAAATTAAGTATAGATTTGATATTACTATTTCCAATTTTCTGCAAGAATGAATAGAATTATCTTAGAGTCATTTCATTTGTCTCTAGGGTATTATGCAGTCGAGTTTCCTCTCGCTTTCAGCTCATTTCCTTGCAAAAGTTTTGTTGTGGCTGCAGCAACTGGTTGTTGGCTGTCACTTTGATGCCGCATCCTGAGCCTGGGTAAAACTTTGATTACTCCAAACACAGGAGGAGAGTAGAAGGAGTCGGGGGCAGTCGACTGCCTAGTCAGGCAGACAATCAACAGATTTCTTGCTGATTATGTGCTGCCTGCAGAAAATAAGCAACGCACTTCCCTCTCAATCACACTCTCTGTGTGTGCGTAAAAAGTTCCATTAAAGCCAAACTCCCAAGTGTTTTATGTATATGTATGTGCTTTGATTATATTGTATATATACAAAGAGATATGTGTATGTGTGTGTGTGTGAGGTGTATTAGCTAATATATGCGTATTTATATGCATGTATCTCATTGTATATCTTAACAGCCAACTCCCGCAGCATCGAGCTACACTGATTGGTGGAGCGGGTATATGCATTTGGCTGGCAAAGATGTGAGATAAGCGTGGGAATTGATGGGAGTTTATATAGGTATATATGTTTATATATGCAGATAAGTTACAGCTTTATATAAGTCTATATTTTCTATGGCATTTCTATGAGTTTTTATAAAGAAATTAATTTATGTTGAATTTTAAATCTATATAAGAAAATTCTTTAACTAAAGCTAACCCATGAGCTAATGTCTTCATAAAAGTAATTAAATTTTTAAATATTGAGTTTTAATTATTTATCAGTTCCTTAAGCAGAGATAACCCAAGAGCTAATATATTTTACATATACATATATGTATATATACATATATATCATTAATAAACTCATATCATATGAAGCCTTAATTCGCGTCAGGGTATTCCCACTTCGTCAATTCACCTCCTTATTCTTCTCTTTCCTGTCGCATTATGTGCTAAATTCTAATGATGTTCATTACTTAATACAAGATAAACGCTACGTGTTTCGACTTGGCAAAAGATTGTGATTTCCCTCGCACAAAATATCTATTTGGGTCAAGTGTGAAAATTGTCATGGGCTGCACTCGTTGATAATGTGAACTAGATTATCTAGATATACACCTATGTACTTATTAAAGAGAGCTGAAATGGGTCTGGCTACACTTAAATAAATTTTGTCATACCACCAGCTTTACCCACACCCAGACCCAGACGCAGCCCCAGACCAGGTATTCAGCTAGTCGTGTTGCCCCCTTTGGGCCTAATGCTCAATTAATGGCATATAAATGCAGCGACGTAAATGTCCAAACCATAAACACGACAGCAGCCAGCGTTCGAGGGGGGTTTTTCGGTCAACAGCAATCAAACGGTCATAAATTCAGCGCAATTGTCGTAAAAGTCCGCAAGTTCAAACCCGAACTCAAACCCAAATTCTGGTTCCACCTGCGCGCACCCAAAGATTGCTACAGGTAATTACAAAACCATAACGCGCAAATGTCACCGCAAAATGTGCGGTGAATATTTTCAGCCTGACCAACGCCAGCCATCCCATTACCATCACCATCACCATCCTCATCATCATTATCATCATCAGCATTATGATCATTATTATCATCATTCTTTTGGTTCTGGCCCAAATGGTGCGTTGAAGCAAATCGTTTGTCGTATTTGTATTGCATAATTTTGCTTTTTTCTTTCTTTTTTGGCACAGCGCGTGTTAGCTGGAATTGTGCGAATTTTGTAAATCGCTTTGTTATACCCTGTAAATGAAAGAATGGCCGGAAATGTGGGCCTAATGTGAGATGAAGTGTAGAAGGAGTACTGCGCACTGTACGCAAAAAGTTCATTTAATTGCTTAAAGTTTAAATCTGATGAATTTAACGAGAATTTCTTATGAGAATTGTATTAAAAAATATATAAATTATTTAAATTTTAAAATATTTTTAATCTCAAACAAATTTTGCCTTTGACGAGTCCAAAACTAAAACCAATTTTATAAAATAATCCGCAATATATATACGGAAATATTTTATTTAGTTTATTAAAATAAAAATTATAAAATAAATGAATTTTTATAATTTTTAAATACCATTTTTTTCTACAATTCAATTTATAATTTAATAAAAAAATAAATTTAATATTAAAATAAATAAATTTAATATTAAAATAAATAAAAAAATATAATTGATTATATATTACTTTAAAAACTATAGAAATTCATTTATATAATTAACTTTACTCTTACTTACAGAGCATCTGGCAGTCGTTACACATAGCTAGACAAACGTTTTTCTTTGCCTTTTGTCGATTTTTGTGTGCTCGGCGACAATTACGTCGAGCATTCAGTTGACATTGCCCAGGTGTCGGTCTGTGGCTTAAACGCTGCGACTAATGAGGCGCATGAAATGCTACACTGAGCGAAAAAGGCAAATATTTGAACATAAATTTAGTTCACTAGAAAGTGCGTAGTTTTCTTGAACGAGGTCTCTTCCCTATCCCAGGAGTCAACTTTGCTTGAAATAATATTGAATTTATCTTGGGAATTTCTTAATTTCCTCTAATTGTTTCTCTACTCCCTTTCCTTTTAGCCTCAAAAGTTAATTTTCCATTTTCTAAATTCTCAAAGGCAAGAAAAAAAGACAACAAATTGCGAGCAATCCAATTTCTGAAAGGGTTAGAGAAAGCAACAATTGGTTCTCGCTATCAATTTACTCAGCAGCAGAGGACGTAGCATAGCGTCCTTTTGTGTGTTGACCCAATAGAGGGAGCCATCTCCCGCCCCAGCTGCCTCACTGGGTGCTCAGCTCCCACGCTTAATCCTCTGTCAGAGAGCAACAAATCGAGTGGGAGGTGAAGCAGGACGAGTTCCAATTCATATTGGTCGTCGTCTGGCATTGCAAACGTTTTTAATTGACAATCAAAGTGTGGCCAAAGTGTAGGGCAGACGTAGCAGACGAAGTGGGCGTGGTCATGGGCGTGTGGGAGTTTTCTGGTGTCTGCATATTTTCGTTCTCCACAATGGTTTAGAACAAAATTTGATTAATTCGCTTGATGGCTGCATTTGCCGTCAGCTTATCCCTTTTGACAGCCTGCTCGCACAAGATATCCTTCCATCCTTGACTCACTCAGTGTGTGTGTGCGTGTCCCACTTGATTGTTTGTCGGGCAGATTTTATGACTGAATTCATTTAATAAATGAAGTGTCTTGTGGCTCTCAAATGTGCAAACTGTGCACTTCATTTTGTGGATCATAAATTTTGAGCCAGCAGCTCGATGACTAATTGACCTCCGCCCCTCCGCCCGTCGTCAGAGCTTAAGCTCCAAATTGCCAAACAATTGCAAATCAGTTTCAAGAGAGCTTAGCAACAAATGGTTAATTACTCAAAGTTTCAACAAGTTCTCAAGGGAATAGAAATGGAAATTGAGGTAGAAATAGAAATTAAATAGAATAAAATGGAAATAGGTTTTAATAAAGTTGGAAGAGTAGAGAGACGAACTAAAAATGCTGAATATATTTTAGGTTGATTAAGTTCTGCACTAGTAGAAAGATATACTAAGGAAGAGATACTTTATGAAATCAGTTATTTAATTTAATAATATAATATAATAAAATAATTTTTATATGAATGTAATAAAATATAATATTCAGGCAAATAATGTGAAATAAAAAATAAATAATTAAATAAAAATGCATTAATGCATTAGTAGAAAGATACAATAAGCAACATATACTTGTGGAATCGGTTATATGCGTTTATTATATAATATAATACAATATTATTTTTATATGTATAATTGAATATAATAAAATATAATATAAAATAAAATAAAATATAAATATTAAATATAATTATATAAAACATATTTAATTAATTTAATATAAATTATGCAGATATTTTTGGTTTTCGTATTTTATCCACATTATTCATCTATATCTATATATAGTCTAAAATATCTAATTTTATTCAATTAATAAATAAGTATTCCGAACTTTCTTTACTTGTTCTTATAGTTCTTGTAGATCAAACTGTAGAGCTGCAGAACAAAGAGAACTCATAGCTTGAGAATTATCAAAATTATAAATCAATAATATATAGCTATGCTCTATGTTTAAATTTAATTCAGTTCAATTTCACACAATCTCAAAAAATTCTAATACTTAAGTTTCATCTACATGCTCTCTATAGCTGTATGACTATATCTATTATCATATGATAGTTTACATTATATATCTTATGCATATTTTCTCACCGTTTATCTGGTAATATATTCTTTATATATATGTTTTTGCCTTCACACCTTTCGATCGATGCAATTTGCAACGCCTTAAAGTATGCCACGTTTTGTGGCTGCAATCAACAGGCATTTTAGTTCACATTGCTTTGCTGCTGTGGCATTTGTGAAAACCATTTGTGAGTGCCACATAAAATTGCTGCAGTTGCTGCTGCCGAACGACACAAATACGCAGCGCAAGTGCGCGGTTACACACAGGCTCCAACTCTGCCCTTACGCTAGCTCCCTCTCTCTCTCTCGCTCTCTGTCTCTATCGGAGCTCCTTTCTAGCTCTAGCTCGAACTGCAATGCACACAGACATTCGCTTAAAACCAGTTAATAAACATTATTTGCTGTTGTTGTTGTTGTTGTTCAACTATACTACACACACAAATATATATATAGGCAACTGCAGTGAAGGAAAAATCATTATTATATATATATGTATCTATATATAACATCTATATATGTATAGTAAGAGATGCAGTCAGTCAGGTTGGTGGGCTGCTCGCAAAAACTATGTATGAGCGAGACAGAAAGAGAGTGTGTGCGAGAGAGAAGGGAGAGCTAGAGAATACTTTTTGCGAAAGTTTATTGAACCGGAAGTTGGCTGCGAAATGCGGCAACAATGCGCGAAATGAAGGCTCTGCCTGCCGCCGGGCTATGTCTGCTTCAAGTCTGCTTTAACTTTAGCCAGTCCAAGACCGCTTTTTTTCTGAAAATATTTTTGTATATCCAAAAAAAACGGCCCGAAGGCGCATTTTTGATTTGTGCCTCGCTTCTGCTGGATATGCAATTGGGTTTCCTTTTAACATTCATTCAAATTGTATTACTTATTTATATGGGCGCGTCTGGCACAGACTCTCAGAAGCATCGTCTGTCGCTTTATTGTTTCTCACAGTGCGAGAGAGAGAGAGAGACAGACACAGAGAGCAAGAGAGACGAGGCGAGTGCCAGGCAGGAGTATGAGTTTATGTCTCAGGCCCTTGAGGCCATGTAATTGTTGTTTAAGTGATGCAAATGAGCGTTTCTACAACAAACAGCTAGGCGAGAGGACCGAGGCTGAGAGCTGAGATGAATTGTGATTGAAAATGTCCCAGAGTATAGTCTACGTGGAAATACGCTGCTTAAAAGAATTTATATACCTATCTGTAATATTTTGGAGTAACTGAACAAAAGATACTTAAAATGTGTCGAGAAATTCGAATATTATATTGTAATATGGAATAATACTCCATATAACAATTTTTATATAAAGTAAAAATTTATAATAACAATTAGTTTCCTTAATAATTTAATAAAAAAGAATCAATTTCAATAATATTTTTTAATACAAAATTCTTATAACAAATATAAAATTCGCACAATAAATTGAATAAAACATGAAAAAAATATGGATATAAAATGTTTTGTAATAAAAAATTATATACTAAATTCAAATATAACAAATATTTTTGAAATATATTTTTTAAGCAATATTATTTAGTTTAATATTAATAAATTACAATAATAAATTGCACATAGAAAATATAGTTTCAATAAATTATTTTATACTCAATTATTTAAATAATATCAAATATTATTTTTTTTTTATAAAAATTTGCTGCTTAAAATATATACACAAAAGTGGACTAACCCACAAAATATCCCTCTCGAAAGGGCATTCAAAACCAGAAGCAGCAACAAAGATATTTGCCTGCAGGCTCCATAGAATTGGGGGGAAATAACTCCACTTCCACTTGTGTCTGCTCCACTCGGCTCTGCTCAGCTCAGCTCGGTTCAGCTTTTCGTTTGAAGTGCGTAAAAATGTGTTTTTCGAAAAAAGTACTTTTTTCGGGCTGCCGCTGCTGCTGCTGTCAGTTTTATGGAGAGGGCTAAAAATTGTTGGTATTATTAAAAAAAAAAGCCTTTCGCTATGGGTTGTCACTGTTAATAGGGTCAAAAATGTCTGATTAATGGGCTTTTGCCCCAAAAAAAAAAAAACAACGTTAAAATGTTTAAAGTTGATTAAAATTGATTGTCCGCTGTCTGCGGGGAGTGTATTAAATATTTTAAAAGCCTTCGCTCAAAATCCAATTTTAGTCCCATCAATGTTGATGGACAAAGCCAAACACTGAATACGAAAATGAAAATTGCATTCGATTGTTTTTGGCAACAAAAAAGGAGCAGAAAACAAAATAAAGTTTGTCCTCTGGGACAGCAAAAAGACACGTTTCATGCGCCATGGCTAAAGTTATTAATGCAATTCATTCATTGTTGACATTGCCGGACACTGAACAACAAACAATTTGGAACGCACTATATGAGGATGCGAATGTGAATGCGAATAGGAATGCAAAAATACCAGTTTGGAAATTTGAATTGACAAAATATGGAAGTATGTAGTTAAACTTATATATGAAAGGTCCCTAAAGATTAAAAAATATATTTAGGATATAAAAATATAGGAAATATAGCATATAGAAAATAATAGAAAAAGAAACGTAAAAAATTAAAAAAATATAAATAAAAATGTATAAAAATAGTATTATGTTTGAGAATATAATAACAAATACAAATGATCTTTATTTAAAATTTAAAAAAATAATGAATTAATTTTTTTTTTTGAGAATATGTTAAAGAAAATAAAAATCGAAATATGATAGTTTGGAATACTCTGAAAATATGAATATAATTTTTTATTTATTTTTTTATTTATATCGATTTATTTGCTGCTTTGTTGTCAGAGACTCTATAGCGCATTTATCACTTAATTTTACGTTAACTTAATATAATTTGTTGAACAACACCTAAATATTCAGTATTTTAATTGTATTCGTATCTTATTAAAGATATAGTATATTATTATATATGATATAAAATATATCTAATAATATATTTTCCAACTATTCAAGTATGCTATATAGATAAATTCTATTGTAGAGACCTTCTCTGAAACAATTTTATTTTCCCCTTCTTTGAACTCTCTCATTCGCTTACCACATGTTTATTTATTTATTTTGCACTCGTGCAATTTCCTTGCACTAAATCACTCATTCGAAGCACTTCTTGAAATCGCACATATGTTTGTAATTTTACAACACACACACGCATGACATGGCAGTGTGCGTTGAGTGTTGTACAATGCACAAAATTATTTGAAATCTGTAAAACAAAAATCGAAACGGAAGCGCACTGTGTGCGAGATTGGGAGGTGGGCACTGAGGAGGGACGCTCCCAAAGAGACAAAAACACATGTTCTAGCTGCAACAACCAAGGCTCAACAACAAAGGGGGCGCGCAATGGGGCAGTGTGAAGGCGTGGCAAAAAAAAAAAGGGCAAAATTTTACGCTGCATTGGCGACAGCAAACATATGTCGTTGTCGCTGTTGCGTCCATTGGACCCAGGCAAAAGTTGCATGCCCAGCGGGGTCGTTTGCACGCAAGCGTTGCTTGGTATAGAGTGGGTGGTAGGGGGTTGGATGAGGGAGAGGCGTAGGCTATTATGGGGTGTGAGGTTAGCCAGAGTTTGCTTGTGCTTGGGGGGACGCGCAGTCGTGTATGAAATATGCGTGCCTTGTCTGCCCCAATGCATGCTATATTGCATATATCTGCTGAAGAGCATGTATATATATCTATATATATTATATACATATATATGTGCATATAGATTGATAAATTGCAGCAAGCTCCCACACACACACATAGTTAAAAAGCCGCAACAGCAACGTCATTAGTGGCCGGGTAGCCTGTGTAATAAAAATCAATTCTTTTAAATTGTCAACCCCATTGGGTCGCTGTTTCAATGGAACTCTGGCAGCTCCTGTGCAACGTGGGGAGTTTCGTATTAGGGTATTCCTGTGGAGTTGCTATGATATTGTGAAGATGAGAAATGTAAATAATTATATTATAATATATAAGTATTATATTATACTATATTATACATTATATTATATTATATTATACTTAATAAAATTAATTTAAAAATTTAAAAAAATTTAGAGAGAAACACTTCTTCAGTTTCAGATATCTGATATCTGATTCCTGGAAGATTTTGATAGAGGTTTATATTTTATATTATAAATTAAATTATTATTAACATATATAAATACCTATTCTTCAGTTACTCCGTTAGAGTATTTAGTCTCCTTTAGCTGCTTGGCTAACGGCATTTAGCAATTCTTTCTTCTCTGCTTTTTGTGCTGCCCCAAACATATGGTCGAGTGAGTTGAGTTGGTTGTCGTTTGTTGGTTACCCTAGTCCCAGGGCGCTCATTGCATGCCCATGATAATTATGGGTGTCGCATATTCATATCGTGTGTGTGAGTGTGTGTGTATATACATATATATATATATATATATATATATATATATATATGAGTGTATGTGTGTCTGTACTTACTTTTAAGTTCAACTTCCAGTGAAATGCACAACTTGAACTGCAGTTTTTGGTATTTTGCATTGCCTGCGCCACTGCTGCTGCTCCGACTCCAACTTCAACTCATGGGAAATAATTTGTTGTGGCTATTTTTATGCGCCATAAAAGTATCATTTGTTCTTGCTTGGCCCTGAGCTATTAGTTTTATAGCATTTTACATACAATTCGCTAACAGAAGAGCAAATTGCATTGGGCGAGTGTGTGCTGGGAAGTTGTTGAGTTCAGCAAATGTGTGTAGGCTATTCGAGTGCTGCAGAAGAGTTGAGAGAGAGAGAAAGAGAGAGAGAGAATAGATTAGAAAATAATATATATTTAAAGTTTTATTTGGTAGTTGAGAACTATGAGAGTTTATGGTGGTTAAGAGATAATATTTGTTATATTTTACAAATATTAAAAACTCAAAATGCAGACTGTGAATAGGTATTATGCAGTCGGGATGGTCTACTCAAACTCTTGTTATGCATATCAATATATAGTTATAAATACATATATATATTTATTATTTATTTAATCTTTTTAATTTATTAACAATTATAATTAATATGTTTTTTATTTCGAATATTTTTTATATTTTTTTTTATTTAATTATTTTTAAAAATTATTATTATTATTGTTTTTTTTTTTAATATATAATTAAAATTCTTGTTATGCATATCAATATATAGTTATATTTATTATTTATTTAATCTTTTTAATTTATTGAAAATTATAATTAATATGTTTTTTTTTTATTTAAAATATTTTTTATATTTTTGGTTGCCTCCTCCTCCCCCCCCCCGTTCATTTTTAATATATCCCCTTTTTTTTATTTTCTTTTTTTTTTTTTTTTCCCCCCCAATATTTATTGGTTCGCCCCGAGGTTATAAAAAGAAAAATGTAATAAATAGTTGAACATAGCGAAATCTCCACGAGAAAACCCCCCCTTTCTATATATATCCCACACACACACACACAGGGCCTCCCCCGGAACAACGCGTCCTGTGCCCACCATACTTTTCTACCATAATATTATTTTTTACCCGCCTTTTCTTCTTTTTATATTTATTTTTTTGAATTAATTTTAAAAATTATTATTATTATTATAATTTTTAAATACATCATTATAATTATAATAATTTTTATATTATAATTATCATAATTCGAATAAAATGCCAATTTCAACTTCATCATTAACAATAAAATTAAATAGAATTTATAGATGTTCCATAATATTTTTGCTGCCATAAAATAGCAACAAAGTAAACTCGATAAGTTTGCCAAAGTTTGTTTTAAGCTCAGTTTTTAATTGCTTTCGGTGTCCTTTGGCCAGCGTCAATCAGCTGCTGCTGCTAAGGCCGTTTGATAGGACATGTCGATGTCGTTGCTGGCCGTGCTTAATGCAGCCATAAAAATGCGTATAAAATCAAACTGGCTGCGTCGCCTAACGATGGCATCGTTTGGGTCTGCCCCCAGCTGGCCCCTGCGCCGCAGAACGAACACCTTTATATACATTTTTATTACCCAAACGTCAGACGCTGTCTAGACGAGAGCACGAAGCACACAACACACTGGACATGTAGCTACGAGATGCTGTGGCTGCCGCTTCAGCAGAAGCTTCTTCCATTTTTTTTTTGTGCTGTCAACTGAAATGTGACTGGCTGTAATCTTATGCGCATCTTTTAGAGCTGCTCCGATGACATTTTACGAGCGTTTCCGTAAACCCTTTATGTAAATTAAAACAAAATGCGCATTCAATTTGTTCCCGAGGCCCAAACTACAAAGAGGGAGAGGGCAGGCAGAAGGAAGCAGGAAGTCAGAGTAAAGGGAAGAGCCGAAAACTTGATCCCAGGCATTAGGTGGGCTCGTCGTGGCTAAGCTGGACTTTTGACTTCATCAAGGGAGCAGCAAAAAAAGTAAAAACAAAACAAATAAATAAAATTAAAGGCACATAATATGTAAGGAGTCCCAAAAGGTTGCCAAGTTGATTTGTATACCCTGTAAAAGGAGCGCAGGGAAGATGAGGGTAGCTTAAGACTTTTGTTGATAGGATATGATATGCATATGTAGATATATATGAGATATTGTCAGGCATAAGGAGTACAGAATATATACCTAAATTTCATTCATATTGAGCTCCTTTCATTAGCGCAACTTTTAGTCGTTCACTTTTGCTTTCAAGTTCAAGTTGGCTTTTCCCTTTGTAGGGCCGCCTTACGCACTTCAAGTTCAAGAGTTCAAATGGGGAGTTGGATGCAGAAGGGGGGGGGGGGGAGCACCCATACAGCCACAAGTGGCATTGGGGAATAGCCAAAGTCAGCTCCGAGCCTCCACGCCTCCTGATATGACCTCTACCCTAATCACTTTAGGGGTTGCTTTTTTTTCTTCTTTATATTTTGGAGCTTTACGTAGCGCCCCAAGCTGTTTGCTCACCGGGTTACGTGTGCAAATGCATTAATAATGATGTGTGTGTAGAACGCACGTTAGCCGACGCATTGCACGTAATGCGTCACGTGCAGTTTGGGGCGAGGGCGAGGTAATAGGGTGGGGGCAGACTGGGGCTAGATTGGGAGCGGGGGCGAACCTCCCCATTGCATTCATAAATAAATTATGACATTTTTCGCATTACGGGGCGGATTTTTGTTGACCAAAAACAGGCAGAAGAAAAGAAAACAAATAAGACTGGTGTCTGTGGAGGGGAATGCAGGGCTAGTAGATACCCTGAAGCATAATGAATTGAGAGATAAATGAAAGGAAAGAGAGACTGACGGAGGGACGGATGGAGAGACGGGCGTAGGGACGGATGAAGAGACGAACGTAAGAACGGACGGAGTGCCGGACCTATTAACGGATGGAGAGACGGCTGGAGAGACGAACGCAGGGACGGACATAGTGCCAGACCTAGGTACAGATGGAGAGACGGACGAAGAGACGGACGAAGAGACGGACGCAGTCCAACAGCGACTCCGCTGTACTCGACATACCCTCATCTCCCATTTTCAATGGGTATTCAAACAAATTGAAGAAAAAAACTGCTCGGCTGGCCATAAGTTGGCTAACTTTAATGTTTCAGCTTCCGTTCGAATGTGTCTTGGTGCTTGTGTCTAGACACAAGTCTAACCCTCACACACACACACGCACGCACGCACACACAGAGCAGACTTCGTCTTCTGCCCATGCCGCTTCTTATAGTTACAGGTGTGCCACGCATAGTTACAGTTAACCTGCTCAAGCATTTTCTATTGTTGTTCGTTCGCTTGTGGGGCTTCCCACTGCCATTTACACCGGGGCGGAGTCCCCTGCGAGGGGTCGTCCGACTTCTATAAAAGCACACAAATACGCAATAAATTCAATTAATTGTCTTAAGCTTCTTATTTCAGAAAAAATTTGTTACGTCGCCCCAACGCGTCGGTTAGTTGAGAACTTGGAGCTGCGAGCATAAAAGCAGCCGCTGGGGCAGCTCTTACGTCAGTTCTTTACATCTGTCTGTCTGTCAGTCCAGTTGAGTCGACTCAAGTCGAGTCGAGTCGAGTTCGCTGTTAGCTGTAGGTGCTTTGCGGCTTTTGACTCCTCAATTTCTGTTCGCTTTTTTTCTTCCTTTTTACAGCGCGCACAATTTCATTTTATGTTTAGGATGCCAGGCGAAGTAATTCAATAAAGCGACGAGCTAAGAAATATCATTTAAACTAGCCCAGCGCACGGGCGGCTTAAGCATAAAAAGGTGAACTTATTGAGGGACTTAAAGGGCAGCGAAATGGGTTTAAAGTGCAGCGAGAAGTGTGAGGAAAACAAAATTGAATTTAGGATATGCTTAAATATATAAATTAAATAAGGAAGGAAATGAGAGAGAAACAACAAACGGAATGAACTCGGATACAGATTTTATGGTCTTTATCACATAGGACCAAAGGCCAAGCTAATAGATAGAGCCGAGTTCTATCAAAAAATTGGATCATTTAAAATTCTTTTCCAAAATTAGGAATAATTCAAGTAAACTATAAAGTAAAGCCAAGAATATTGCTTCGTTTACATAGATTTATTGATATTATTATTATTTGTTAAAAATTATTTTAAACTTGGTTTTCAATTGATTTTTGTTAAGCTTTTCAACTAACTTTATTATTTAATTATTTTCATTTACTTATTGCAATATATATCTATAGCAAGTGTTTCATTTAAAATATATATAAAATAGAATATTTATATAATAAAATATATATATAAAAATATAAAAAAATATATTTTTTTAAACTTATAAGGAGCAAAACACAAATAGTATTTAAAGTACATTTTAAATGAATTTATGGAAGTATTTATTATATATATGTATAATACAATATATATAATACTTCTATAAATAATACTTCAATTAAAATGTACCTAAAATATTTTTTTTGTATTTTTTCTCTATAAGTAAAAAAAATATATATTTTTATGTATTTTTTTCTTTATAAATTTAAAAAATATTTTTTTATACATTTTATTATATGTACATTAATATATATTTTTATATTTTATATAAATAAATTTCTATAAATATTTTTAATTTTATTATTCAACAAATTTATGCTTCCTCGAAATTTTAATAAAAGTTTTAATTTCTGCAAGCAACTAAATGGAATCACATATAGAACTCGATATAGCAAAAAGCCACACGCACACCCACACACAGTCACACACACCCACACACCCACACGCACACATACGCACACATACGCACACACACACACACACACACACATTGAATGTTGTGAGTGTTGTATGGCGCTGGCTGCTGACGTTGATGGTTAGCACGTAAATTTCCCCAGTGACATAAACGAGAATTTTTGCTAGCAGCAGCAGACGCACACATACATTCATTCACACACACACACACATAGAGAGAGAGAGAGAGAGAGGGAGAGAGAGCTCTTCTACATTTTTTTTATATTTCTACGCCAACTTTTACACATGCGAATGACTTTAAACAATTTCCACAACAATTTTGTACGCTGGAGTCGAAAACGTTCCTTCTTCGTTCCACCTTTTTTTGTTACCTGCACGCTTTTACGGCCTCTGCGGGAAATAGGCACTAAAAATCTAAGGGAAATGGCGTCAACAAAATGCAACGCTAAAATGGCATAAAAAATGCCTGACGCAGTGCCGGCAAATTGAATCACAGTGAAGCTTAAAGTCACAAAAGGAACTTTGGTCAAGAAAAGTCTTAAAGGCAAAGGAATCGAAGGGTTCAGCTTGGAGTTGCTCCCTTTATGCACATTAAAAAGGGAAGATATACATGTATATATATATACAGACGAGTTAGATTCATATATATATTTATATATTTATACATGTTACGTTTTGACTTTCAAGTGCTGCTTGTCTTTGGCAGTCGTAAAACGTTTTAAGCATATTAAAAATGGAAACATGTGGAAATCCCCTTCTGTCTCTTCCCACTCCTCCCACCATCGACCAAAAGGGCAGAAATTTGATGAATTGACGCAATTTTAGCCACAATAATTCACTCGAATCGTAATCGTTATTGTTCCAAGAAAACTCCACTTTTAGTATTCCAATCGCATTTCTAGTCTAAATAAAAGAAGGGATATTTTTAACTGAAGTGAAAATAATCATGATTGAAAATATGAAGGATTATAAATATAATTTTTATATAAAAAATTAAAAATATATAAATTGTATATAAAAAATATGTATATGAAACTGAAAAAGGGAAATTAAATGAAAAGAGCAATAAAAATCATTAAATAAATAAAAGAGCAATAATAATAATTAAAAATAAATAAATAATTATAAAATGTGAACAAGTAAACAATAAAAACTGTGATGAAATAAACAACATAATTAAAAACAAATTAAAAAACACAAAAAATAAATATATAATACATAGTTGATAAATTAAAAATTAATAATTATAATAATAATAATAATAGTAATAATATAAATAAATAAATAATAGTAATAATATAATAATAATAATAATAATAATAATAATAATAATAATAATAATAATAATAATAATAATAACATAAAATAAATGAATGAAACATAAATAATACAAAATATTTAGATTAATAATAGAACACTTTTTAAAAAATATTTAATTTTAATATATTTCCTGAAGAGTTTTTTAAAAATATCTAAATCTAACATATTTAGGCAAAGGCAACATATTTGCCCCTTAGATCTTCATTTTCATCATCGTAACTATATCTCTTTATAGCGTAAGCATGTGTGGGAACGTCCCATAATATTTGTACCCTTTCGCCAAAAGATAAGCATAAAAATATATTTTTTTCTACCCACAAATAAGTCCAGCTGTGTGCGTTCGCCGAACAAGGCAAGGAAAAACAATCAAATAGATAAAAAAAAAACAAAGAGAAATCGCCAAATCACAACTGGAAATTTGATGTGCACCCCCTTCACTCTGTTTGGGGGCGTGGCTGGATTTGAATGGTCTTTGTCCAAATTGAAAAATGGGCAATAGAAAGAAGCGAAGTGAAGCGAAGTCGTAATTTGCCTTTGGCATGGAGACTTTGGCAAGTGGCCAAAAAGAGATTTCGCTTTTGGACAAATAAGCGCATAAATTGAATAGCAACCACAATTTGACCCACATTCAATTCAGCCACTCATAATCAGCGTGCTTGACCCCATAAAGCAGGCGATATAAAAGAGATTTTTCTCCTTTTTGTAGTTTTTGATCTTTTTGCTGCTGCAAAAAAAACTTCTTTAAGTCCCTGCAAAAAAAAGAATATGTATATTAATAATCTTTTGCGTTGAGCCACAAAGTCAAACACTTGGCAGCTGTGAGAAGAAGTTATCTCATCAATATCGATTCAAATGGTGGGAGGGCTGGCTGGTCGTGGGGGGCGTGGCTGCTAAACATAAGCTGACAAGTTGGAAACGTGTCTAAATGGGAAAAAAATGAAGAAGCGTTTCAAATTTTCTGCGACAGCAAACAAAAAAGACAATAACAAAGGCAGCAGAGAGGCTGGGAGGGAGAGAGAGGGAGAACGAGACAGAGACAGAGAGAGAGAGAGAGAGAGAGAGAGACAGGGAGAGATAAGCAAAAAATATACTAAAGAAAAGAAAATGCCAATAAATATATTTGAATCGATGCAGGGCTGAAAATATAAAAAAAAAAAAATTAGAAATTAAAATTTATAAAATTTAAATATATTTCAAGTATAAAATGTAAAATACAAAATATTAAAAATAAAAAATAAAATATGTATATATAATATATAAAATATTTAAAAAATTTTATATAGATTTGAAATATGTAATATAAAATATAAATATGTATATTAAATATAAAATATATATAAAATACAAAAAAGAAGAAAATATAAAGGAGAGAAAAAAGACAGGTAGAAAGAGAGAGAGAGAGAGAGAGAGAGAGAGAGAGAAAGAGTGAGAGAGAGTGAGGGAAATAAATAAAACTAATAAATAAAATATTTGAGTTGATATATGTAGTTGAAGATTTTCGACGTGTTTTACTTATTAATATATTAAATATGCAAACAAATATATAAATATAATATAAATAAAATTTAATGTTCAACTTTTTTTTGCTTAGAACTCTAGCGAATTCTAAACATGATTTGCTCTGTTTCTTTGCATATCTTGAATGCAATACAAAATCTATTAATAGGTAGTTGAAGCTTCTACTTTAGTATCTTTAATACCACATATAACTCGAATACTCGATATTAAATCAGGTTTTCTATGGCTGTTTGCATTGCTTTAAACTGCAATGCTGTTTGCTTGCCAGCCCTCGTTTTTTTCTTCACCCAGCCTCTGGCCTCAACTCCTGCTCTGCTGGCATCTACTCAGTTCATCATCATATCGCACAATGTTCGCGACTCGTGCTGCCTTCCCAACGACATCGTCGTCGTCGTCGCCGTCTTGCGTTTATCGTGAACTCAAGTAGTTTACTTTTGCCAGACATTCTTTTGACTTGGCCTTTGACTTTTTGGGCCTATGCCCACATTAGCAAAAGGATTGTCAACGTTGTTGAATATCGAGACGAGACTTTGCTTTGCTTTCTTTTCCTTTGCTTTCCTTTTTTTTTTTTAATAACAATCGCCTGTCTGTCTGTCAAGTGTGAACGAGAAATGTGGCCCATTGTTGGGGCTTAAAGTACTGCTGTTTGCATGATCAAGTGGCCACCGAGAAGTTAGTCCAACCAACCAAAAAAAAATCAATAGAATGCAACTTGAGTGTTTGTCCTGCCACACCCAATATTGAATTACTCTATTACCAATGGCAAGGCGAACAGCGCACAGCGAACGGGCCAAGAATTATTTGCAGCCAAGTGCGATGTCTTCTTGTGCAAGACATTTTATCCCTTTTTGATCCTTTTTATTGTTACCAACGCAGCTGGTGTTGTCTTACACAAGGGCTAACCAGTAGCCTGCCACGTATAACTACTACTACGAGCAGACCTTATACTATGTATACTCTCTCTCTCTCTCTCTCTCTCTCTCTCCGTCTCTCCACCTTTTTGTGGCAACCGCAACTGACGTCAAAGTCGACGCCACATTCGTTCAGGGCAAACGTGCCGCGGCTGCAGTCGAAAAACCGGCAATTGGTTTTCAGTTACAGCCCACGTCGTCGGGCTGCACTCCTTGCACTCCTGGACTCGCCTCTGTACGCATGTATAGCTTGCTAGCAGCTTGTATGTGCACTTGACTCGTCTACCTAGTTGGAGCTGTTCCATGCTTCCGCTGTCCCTAAACCAAAGTGCCAGCCACTGCCTTGCCCTGCTCTGGCATGTAGTTGGCCAGCTCAGTGAAGCGTTGCCCATTTCTATTTCATAAATTCACTAAAACTAGCGCAAAAAGCTCAAAACTAAACAAAGTTAAAATATGTAATTGGATAAGTTTAATGTTGATAAGGAAAGTATGGCTCCTATAAGGAATAAAAGTTTTTTTTTTCACCTGAAAAGAAAGTAATTTGATTGGGAAATTGGTTTAACAAGTTAAAAATATATATTATTTTATATTTTAAAATTATATAAAATATAAAAAATATGTACATTATTCTATTGATGAAGTTTGAAATTAATATTATTGATATTATTTCATTAAGGAAAAAAATAAATAATATTTTATATTTTAGAAATATATAAAATATATCAAAATATATTTCATATACATAAAAGAATTGAAATCTTATAAGCTTGTATATTCTATAAAAATAGAAGTTATAGATTATTCAATATACTAAATCTGATATTTAAACATTATTTAATGAATAGAGAGCAAAAGAGAAAAAATAAAAAAAAAAAATCAATTCAAAAGTTTCTTAGAATATATTAGTAAAAAATACTTTTTTAAAATATTTTATTCTTAATTTTTATAATAAGCGAAAAAAATATTATACAAAATTAAATATAACAAATTTATTATTATAATCATTAATATATGAATTTTAAAAATTTGTTACTAGTTTTTTATTAATCAATTTATTTAATCTTTTTTTTTTTTTAAATTCTGTAATGAAAGTTATAATTTGTTTTTGAAAATTCCCTTAAATGCTGCTTAAAAATGTCTTTAAGTTACAATTTACGTGAGTTCTGAGCCTTTTCTGAAGGCTTTTTGTATGCCTTAAATCAGCTGTGAAAATTTAAAAAAAAAAATATGTTGTTGAAGGTTCATTAAACTGCGAGCCAAAATCAGCCGAAGGACAACAGCGCCAATGACTAGGCGTATTTTTGCTGCAGTTGCAACAGCAGCGGCAGCAGCTGCGGCAGACAATGCCGATCATAATCTACATGCCATGGCTACGTCACAATATGTGAGCTGTGTGTGTGTGTGTGTGTGTGTGTGTGTGTGTGTGTGTGCTTGGTACGTGCCTGTTACAGCGTACGAAGGACATTGTCAGGATGTTGCAAGTATTTGTGTCTGGGTCTCTAGCTAACTGTATTTGAGGTGGGCCATCATAGCGTAGGATACTTTAGAGCAGTTGATTGAGCTAATAAGAGGAGAACGGGCGTCGCCTCTAGAGGCGGTCCCTGACCATGACACATTGTAGCCTCAAGCTCTATGCCCTGCCACTTCGCTTGGCTAACAAATTAGCAGCAAAGTTGCTGTCAAACTGTGAAACTTTTCTAGCTCGCCGAAAAATCCACGCACTTAAAATCATTTCCTTCTTGCGCGACAGCAAACGAAAATTTCAGAAAACACAGCCAAACAGCAGACGCTGGGAGCTGTTTTGCCGCCAGTGCAAAAATCCATTAAGTGGCTGCCAAAAAAAGGCGAATGAAACGAAGAGGGAAAATCTAAAAGAAAATCCAAGAAAACTAGCTAGGAAAATGTGAAAAATGTTGTGCTTGCGCTTTAATGCTCTGGCAAAGACTTAAATGAGTTTATAGATGGAATTAAGTGGGATTCTTTCAATAAGATTTCGTTCTACAAATCCCTAGGTGTTAGAGACTCCAACAGAACCCAATTGCAAGCGAGCTATAACATAAACTCGATGCCAAAACCTTTTGGGAATTATAAGCTTGTTTGAATTAATAACAAAATAAATATCTATTTCCTTGGCCTAAGCTACATAATATACGGAATAATTGCAAATGAATATGAGACTCTAATAATGTTATATAATGTGTATATTCTATAAAGGATCAGTCAACTAATATACCCCATGATTAGCAGGGTATTTGTATAGCTTGACAACTTTAAATCGATGATGAAATGAAATGGCGAACGTATGCAAGGAGCAAAGCTCAGAATAAAATGGCAAAAATTCAATTTTGATATAAACAAAAGGCGGCGACAGGCAAAAAATAACAAGGAAAGAAAAAGAAAATAATAGTGAACGACTGTTAGACACTCTGTAAAATAGCAAACTGAAAGAAGTTATAGAGTTGATATTAAAGGGTCAAATGATTATATTATCTGATTATAAGTAATCAGATTTTAAAAATCATCCACAATTTACCTGCACCAATATGCCCGTCTATTGATTTTATTTAATGGGTATATAAACACAACTTCCAACCAAGCTGATTGTCACGCAGCGCAAACAACCAACAATGGCTTCGAGCGATAGGTGAGAATTTAGCCAGAGTTGGAAATTCAATAAAAAGCGAGCAAGTAAAAGTATCAGTTTAAACGTGCACGACTAGTAGATACCCTGCATATTAGAAACTTTAATATTGTAAATAAATTTATCTAAGTAAAACAAATTAAATTGAAATCTCAGCTTCTCACAGTCTTCCGGTTAACCTCTCGTCGAACCCTTCCGACTAGCCTTTCATATTCACTTGGCTCTTATCCTTATACCCTTCATAGTCAGCGCCAAATAAAAGTAAAACATAAATTGGTAATACGTAGCGGTAACAAAAAGAAAAATTAAAATAAATAAAAAAGTCAGCAGCTCCTGGAATGAAATGTGCCCTAAACATGCAATCGAACTTCAACTTCGCTCAGCTGTTAATTTTGCATGCCAAAAAAAAACGCACACGGAGCAAGAAAAAGGAGCAAACCAACAAGTTTTTGGGTGGATGCAGTTCCGGGGGTTGTATACATAGATATAACTGTACATATATAACTGTATATATATATATATATATATATATATATATATATGCCAGCAACGACGGCGTCAGTTGTTATTGCCAACATTTTAGTGGCGTGTAGTCGTCGTCCCCTCGTCCCCCTCAGCTCTCTGGCCATCACTCTGCTTTCCACCAACCCCCCTCTAGTGCTGTAGTCCCCCCTCTTAGTGCAAGTTGTTGTCGAGGTTGTGACTCATGCCTGGCGGTGATGACGAAATCAGCCGGCAGCAGACACCGAAACTACAAAGTACTTGTATACTCATATGAATAACTAAAACGAGGGTGGCTCAAGACATTCGAAAATGAATGAAGTTGGAAATTGTGCAAAGATGGGAATATATATATGTATATATATATTGAGATATAAATAATCTATAAAAGACTTCTTGAATCGCTAAAATATATGACCAGAATAAAATTAAAATTTCAGGAATTTTTAGATTAGACTAGATCTGTCTTATAACTCAAAATTGGATAAATTTGAGTTATATTTGCTATAATTATAATATTAATAATTACACAATTTTTAATAATATATAGGTATGATTATATTTTTATATTAAACTATAGACTGTTTATATAATTAAAACAAAAACCGCACCAACCAAACACCCCCCACCACCAACAAAAACACCCCCACAAATACACAACAACCACAAAAAAAAATGTTCTTTCGTCGGTCCTGTGTCTGTATATTTTGTTACTTTTCTTTTTGTTATTTGTTTTAAACTTTTACCATTATATAATTTCACACGCCCTATTTGCCCCTTTTTCCCCTTTTGGAGGTGAAGTCTCGTACCAACGGTTTTCCTTTGGGCTGGCTCCATTTCCTCCATTGGGATAGTTTCCTGGCATATACCTTCGGTTCGGTATTACCCCGCCCCCTGAAACTATACATCACTATTCCCCTCTTTTGCGTAGCCCCCTTGCTAGCTGTCGTGCCCTTATTTTGCTCGCGGTGTCATGCCCCTCTCCCCTTTGTTGAGTCGGATCTCGCGGGGATCGGCTATGGCAGGATATTTCCCCTACATGGGTGGGCGCGGCGCCGCGCGCGGGCAGGCGCGACGACCAATATCTATCTAAAGTTAAAAAGTTTAATGTAAGAAACTTGTCAAACAGCCCTCTGCCTTTAAATTGAAAAGCCAATTCTTACATTAAATATAGTAATTTCTTCTATAATTTCCATTTTAATATATTATAATTTTCAAAAAAATGCTATAACGCCTTAAGCAACCCTCGGCTGGACGTACATAGCTATATACTTCAGGATCAATGTACATATTTGGTTTGGCAACATGCGAAAATTTATGGATAAGCCATGTCGGGTGGCTGGCGGCACGTGGTGCCAATACAGCGCACGCAAGCAGAACAAGACAGAGAGAAGAGAGAGAGAGAGAGAGAGAGAGAGATAGCAGAGAGAGTAGTGTGACCAAAGTGTGGAAACAAACATTGCGTGTCTCATTGTTCGCTATGTTCTAAGCAAGAAAGAAAATATTATGATTTTCATATCAAAGCGAAGCAGTTAATTTCGCTTCAAGTGTTGCATAATTATAAAACGGGGTGGCGGTTAGCTGGGGACAGGGGTAGGGGAGTCTGCATATGATTGGCGATGCTGTTGGGGCACTCGAACGAGTCGTTTAGTCATCGTCAGTGTCGAGTGGAGCAAAACTGTTTAGTTGCTTAATTAAATGCAATACACGAAGGAACCAAGCGAATAAAGCAAACTAAAGAAATGCATTTCAATTAAGCAGAAATAGACAGAGAAAGGTAGAGTGGGAGCGAGAGAGAGAGAGAGACCAGCATAGCTGTGAGTCTTAGCGCTTAGCTGTAATTAAGTGAGCCATTCAAGTGCAACAAATGCAACGCTTGCCCCATGGGGCTAATGTGGATAAAAAAGCAGTAAAGAAGAAGAACCTGAACTGCAAATGTTTGCCAATTGCCAGTCAGCTAATGATAGGGACAATGACAATGAATGATAGTGAATGACAATGAATGATAAGGCACTGAAAAGCGAATGCAAATCGACTTTAAAGACAATGATTAACTGATAGCTGCGCATAAAAAACTATCTGCTAAACGAGCTGAGTGTATTTAAGACTGCAAGTCTTAAATAGTTAATGACAATGAATAGATGATGAGTGATGAAAAATGCTAATGATAATGAGTAAATGGGAATTTATTTGGAGAGGAATAAGTGTTTAGACTTAGTAGTTGATAGATGGGATATAGATGATATAGATTAAAAGTGAACGATGATAGAAGACGACAATGAGTAAGGGGACAATAAAGGGAATTATGGATACTTATGCATATCAGAAAATGTCAATGAATGATAAGGTCTAATAATAATTGTTGAAATTCTATAGTAAATTGTAGGAAATGAAAGGTGAATATATAGAAGAGTATAGTTCATAGTAGATGGAGTAGGATGGAGTAGATATAAGTTAGATTTCACACCAATAATATTAGCATTAATGATAATGATAAGAAGTTGTAGAGAATGCTCGGATATCAGACTGTATCGATGGAGACTGTAAATAACTAGAATATAAGTATGAGTAACAGAGACAAATAATGTTAATAATTATATTATTATAGAGAATTATTACTATACAGATAGAACTATAAAAATAAGACAAATTTGTAATATTTATAAGACTTTAAAGTGCCCAAAATGATCTTCATAATAAAAGAATTTCCTTAAAATATGTATTCACTTTAATAAAACCTTTAAAAAAATTGAGATATTTATTAACTTTAAATAATTTATATGACATATAATCCAAGAATATATATATTTAGCGTATTAAAAATGATATTAATTATTATTGTACTTTAATTAAATTTTATTCTGCATTTTTTCTATTTTCAGGTAAGTTCAATTTGCAGTTTTGCCCAACTCAATAGAATTTGATGGTCAGCCAACATTTTACGTGAGTTTTTCCTCTTTTGCATAAAGTTCAGCTTCAGCTATTTGCCCACCTGTGCCGCCGCAGTCCCGGCCCATTGCTGGCACGCCCCCTTTTGGAGAATGAACATAATCATTAAAATACTTTTAGCACACTTAACACACACTCACACACAGACAGACAATTGTGTGTTAAACCGTTTGGCCGTTTAACACACAAATGTTCACACTTTTGATGTCATTATATGAGGCACACATACATCTATATCTATATAGATATATGCATGTGTGTGTGTGTGTGAGTGTGTGTGAGTATAGTATTATGATGTCCGCCCTCCAATGGCATGACACATTCAGTTCAACTCAGCTCAACCGGACGGATGGGACGGCATTCACGTTGTGTTTGCCGGCAAATGATTTCCAAAGCAATTCAAATGCAAAACGAGAGCCGTAACCCCCCTGCACCCCCCCCGCCGGCAGAGCCTTTCCAAACCGCCCCCAAGCGTCAACAAAATAATATTGTAGGAAGAAGCATTGTGTGCTTCGATGCCTTCGACAAGCTGCTGTCATGATATGCCCGCCTCTGCCGTTGCATCGGCCTCTCCTCTCCCCTCTCTCTCGTGGCAGACATAGAGCATTGTGTGGGCGAGAGAGTGTCGCCTGCTAGGCCCGCAGGCCATGCTGCCGGCTCAAACTCTCTGCTCCAACTCCAACTCCAACTACAACTGCGACTCAGACTCCGACTCCGACTCCGACTCCGACTGCCTTTGTTGGCCTATGCGTGGCCCATTGTGATTCATCGGCTACTGCCCTGCTGCTTGGGCTTCGACACTGGCGCCGTTCTGCCATTTAAATTGCCGCTCTATATCCTTGTCCGCCTTTCGGCATGGGCCGACACGTCGCCAGCTTCACACTACCCACTGTGCCAAGGATATAGCTGTATGAGTGTGTGTGTATGTGTGCGCTCTCTCTCTCATTCTCTCTCTCTCTCCCTCTCTTTCTATTTTGTTCTCTGAGTTTTTTGAGTCATCGCCGTTTAATTTATTTGTTTGCTCACTCGCTCGCTCGCTCTGTTGCCATCTAATTTAATTGCAGTTAATATTTTTTCGATATTCGAAAATTCGTTTTATTTTTCGACTCAGCGAACAACCTGCTGCAATATGAAGCAGGGTTTGAGAGTGAGAAAGAGAGAGAGAGAAAGAGAGAGAGAGAGTAGAAGCGCAAGAGAGTGTGGGCATGTCAGCTGGCTTAAACGTTCTGGCTCTCTCTGCCGAGTGTTGCCAGCTGCGAAAAGAAAATGTTGATGGAAATTGAAAATATAATATATATACTACTTGGCTTGAAACATGGGCTACGTTACATATTTTTATAAATCTGAATATAATTGGAAAATGTTTAAAAATTTATTCTTAGAATTTTTAAACGATTTTAAATTAACAGAATTTATTTTAAAAATATTTTTTTAAAATAATTAATAGAAATTATGTATATAGTTAATTTATAAAAAAAAAATTGATCAACTGTCATATTCTAATTCATTTTAAAAATATTATAGTTTTAATAAATTATAAATATAAATGTAACAACAAAATTTAAAAAAAAATTATAGAATTAATTAAATTTATTAAAAGTCAAATTCATTTTGTTTTTAAATTTATATATATACACTTTTTTAAAATTAATTAAAAGTGAAAATATTTTAAAAATAAAAATTAACTTGAATATGAAATTTAAAAAAATTTTTTTTTATTATATAATTTTTATCATTTCTATTAATTATTTTTAAAAATAATTTTGAGTTGCTTACACTCAAAATATTTGTAATATGATATAAAAAATATAAATTTAAATATATGTATACATATATATATTTTATTTATTTTTTTTTTTTATATATTTCAATATATGTATTTAAATATTTGTGCCAAAACACAATCGTTCACACTGTGTAATAAGCCGGCTTTCCTTGCTCAACTCAACTGCATTTACAGTTAGACGCATTGTGCGGTCTGTGGGTGGCGCTCTCTCTCTCTCTCATTCTCACTCTCCCTCCTTATGCATGCTCTGCCGTAATAGCAACAACAACAATGAAGCAAAAAGTTCGCTGCGCTGCTCACGGCGCATGTTTCGAAATGGATTTTTCGAAATTTCGCACATTAAGGTTACGCAGCAAGGTCGAAAGCGAAATAATAATCGAGAAAATTAACTTAAATAAATTCTCAAAATAAAATCAAATAAAAAATATTTATTAAAATATTTTATTTAAATATTTATTATTATTTATTATTTTTTTTTTTTTAATAAATTTCAAGTTAAGCTTACCCCTGCTGTTCGTAGACAGAAGCGTTCGCTCCCGCATAGGACAACCCTCTAAAATGTACTCTCGCGCGCTGCTGCTGCACTCTCTCGCTCTCGCTCTCCCGCTATGTATCCCTCTCTTTCTCGCTCTCTCTCCGCGTAAGCTCTCGCTCTCTTTCTATGTTTGGTTGGCTCTGTCTTGGGGGAGCTGTTGTGAATGCCGCCAGCTCTGTTGCGCCCCAAAGTGGTTTGTCCTTTTTGCCATATGCATTGTCCTTGCCAATGCCAGCGACAGCGCAGTCGGCGTCGCCGTTGAACGTTCAACGTTAACGTTAGCGTCAGCGCCAGCGACGTCAGTTGTTCGCCTGCTGCTGAAAAATTAACATCGACATAATTTAGTTTGTCTTCGTCGTTCGTTGCGCTCGTTACGTATTCGTGTTCGTCGATTTCTCTTTGTCATTGTCGTTCTTGAAGGCTTGCAAGCAAGAGGCAAGACGCAAGACCCAAAAATAACGCACTCAAAAGCAAAATCGCAAAACAAAAAACAAACACGCCGCCGTGATTTGTAAACAAATAGAAAACATCAAACAAACAAAAATCGTAGCATACATTTTAGCGCGGCTAAAATAGTCGGAAACATTCCAAAAAAAAAGAAACAAAATTAGACAATTTAAATCAAATAATTATTCTAAATCAATTATATTAAATCAAATATTAATAACAGTAATTAAAACTGTGCGTTGCGCTCTCAAAAGTAGGCAGCACGAAGTATTTAGTTGGCAACACTCACATATCCGAAAACTACTGCTAAATACTACTACTACTACTACTACTCCAAAATACTACTAAACATAATCTACTACTAGACATCTTTGTTTATAAAGTGTAAAAGCGAAGAGTTATCAACATGCTGATTGGATTAGTACGCGATTCGGTGATGCAGTGCTTCTGCCACACCTGCCGTGCGCCGGGCATTTTGCCAGCGGGTAAGCTCATACACCAAATAGTAGTAGAAAGTGGTAGCATAAGCTCCTGCTGCAGTGAACAAAAACAAGAATTTTGGTAACAATTCGACTTGAGGCAGTGCTAAATGCATGCAAAAATAATATTAGCTATACAAATACTACTAAATGTAAATTGTAGTAGTAGAAATACTACTAAATCCAAATGGTAGTGGCAAAAATCTAGTATCAATGAATTGGCTCAAAATTTGACTTGAGGCATACAAAAAAATAGTAGTAGAAATTTGAGTAGTAGCATAAATACTACTTAACCGAAAAAGTACGGATATAAACACTACTATATCGAAATAGTAGTAGCATAATACTACTACTGTCAATGAATATGCTTACAATGCAACTCGAAGTGTTTCAAGAGGCATCTAAGAAATAGTAGTCGAAATTTTAATAGTAGCAGATGTATTACTAGGCAACAAATAGTAGTAGAAAAGAAGTACTATCAATGCTCACTACGCAAAAGTGTAGTATAAATAGCAGTAATACTACTACTAAATTCCACATAAATTTGCTAAAATATCTTGACAGTCTTCAATTAATTATACAAATCTCCCCTTTTTCCAACTCGGTATCATTTCCATTGTTTTACCCCTTTTTCCTACCAAGGTCAACACAATTTCTAGCTTTTAATTCGTTTTTGTTTTTCTTTGCGGGTTTTTGTTTTTTTTGGCCCGTCCCATAATAAAAGTTAAGGGTATTCCACTTTAAAGTGCCCTCACGTATGTTCGACAAAAGTTATGCTCAAGCAGAAGTTATGCCCAGAGCTCGTTATATTTGTAGTTCCCTGCGCTAGACGCTCTTGACCGCTTCTCTCTGCTGTTGACCTTAAGTTCTTGTTCCGTTGTTGTAGAATCGTCAAATTAGGTTCAATTTGTTGTGCGTTCAACTTTTTGATTGTTCGCACCATGTTTTTGTGGTTTTAGAGTTTAGAGTTTAGTGCAATTTTTCGAGCACTTGATGCAGATAGTTGAGTGTTGAATGAGTTAAGAGGCTTAGAGCAGCTCAAATGCAGGCGAGACCAATTTGAATACTTCAATTCTGAATGGTTGAATAGTTGAAGTCAAAAGCAGAAATATATGAGAGTGGCTGAGAGAGAGAGAGAGAGAGAGAGAGAGCTGGAAATTTTGGAATAAATAATGTTTATAGAAATTTGAGGATATAATGAATAAATTGAATAAAATATGAATAAAACTATTTATATTACATAAACTAAGAAAAACAGGCTGTAATTGAGGAATGGATTTATATTTTGAAAGAATTTTATAGACACTCAAAAGTTTATACGAACTCTATACTTGAGGTTTACTAGGGAGTATACGAGGAAACAAGTTTTTGATGCGATTACTGAAGGAACATTCATATCTACACACTCATATACTCTTGAGCACTCAAGCATATATTCATATCTATTGATTCATATATACTCATTCATATATTCATATGTACTCATTCATATATTCATATATACTCAATCATATATTCATATATACTCATTCATATATTCATATATATTCATTCATATATTCATATCTATTCATTCATATATTCATATATACTCATTCATATATTCATATAAACTCATTGATATATTAGTATATACTCATTCATATATACTCATTTCTATATTCATATATTCTCATTCATATATTCATATATGAATTCATTAATATTCACATTAATATTCATATCTATACACTCTATACATTTATATATAAAGACTCATCTATTCATATATGCATTCAAATATAGATTCATACATTCATATATAAACACTCATATGCACAGATTCATATACTCAAACATTCATACGGCATTCCGGTCTAATTCGGACAACTGAATACAACATGAATATAGTCATAAATTCAAACATACAGATTCATATGTATTCAAAGATATAGATTCATATTCATTCACATATGCCCAGCACAATCCATTATTATATGATGCAATCTGATTAATCTTACAACACGTTATACATATGGTACATAAACGTTTGTGATATGGGATAATCGACGTATTATGTAACTCTTGTTTGGCCATTCAATGAATGAGCGACGATTAGATCGAAAGTCAATCAAAACTGAATGCTGAGTTCATCAATCATACGATGGCACGGCACCTGGCAGGCTGATGTCTGGCAAAAGGATATATAGTCAAGGACGTTAGTAAGAGACCTATTAAGTCATCAACAGGCCCAAGACAATTATGTAATACAACAACAGCAAAGACTTGATGAAGGACTAAGGCTTAAGGCTGGCTGAAAAATACGAAGAAAAAAAAGAAAGGAAATCTGTTGGTAGGGAAAATCAATTTTAGATAGCAAAACACAGACAAAGTTAGAGAGAGAGAGAGAGAGAGAGAGAGAGCGAGAGAGAGCTGGAGACTAGCTATAAAAACGGAAAAAGACAAAGACTATGACGTTGATTTTTGGTGTGTGGAAAGGCACAACTAAATGCCACCAAGTAGGCAATAACAATTTCGTGGATGGCTGTTTGTTGCCATTAGTTGATGTTGTTGTTGTTGTTGCTGTTGCCGCCTTTTTTATTGTGCCCCTTGCCATGGCATCGCACTGGCTGGCGCCAGTCAGCCGGCAACGATGAGTCATGCCGCATGCCAATTGGAGCCGCATGCTCTGATGGAATTTCATTTTGAGCTCCAGGCGCAAAACAGCAACTGCTTCTCCGTTTACTTTGTATTAATGCATATAGAATATGTCTAGATTACAACTGGACAAGGCAATACAGAAATGCCAATGATTTTATTTATATTGTATTGGGCTATTAAAATGCAATAATCGAGGCAAACAAACGCGCAGACGACTGCGAAATGATTGCGCAATATGCACACGGGCCACCGAGCACAAGCACAAGCAGCACACACACTCGTACACACTCACACACACACACACACACACACACACACACACTCATACATACATTGCCACACAATGACGATGACAGTGGAAGGCGTTTATTGATTTATTGACAAAGGCACCTTACGCTAAAAAAAAAAAAAATGAAAATAAAAGAGAGAAGGTAGCGAAAGAAGAAAAAATGTATAGACAGACGAAATACCCTGGAAAGTGACAACAAAAATGAAGAAAAAGTTATTTAAGTTCAATTATCATAAAAAATAAATAAACAGCGTGCGTATAGAGCTAAGCTATAGATGCATTATTTGTCATGATCTTAGATGTCAGATTGGTATACAAAAGGGATAAAAAAGGACGCAGGTATGGATGTAGGGCAAAAAGGACGATAAGAGAGACTCGTAGAGAAATGAATAAATTGGATTTTAAATGACAAAGACCTAGACTTTGGAGATATAACAGAATTGATTCCTCGCCAGCCTAGCCTTGCCAGTTGCTAGCTAATATCTTTAATAGAGTATAAAAATACTAAAATTAGTAACAATCAAATACCAATCTTAGCATAAGTTAAATAAAGCTTTTGGTGTCTATGGAATATTCTAAAAAAAAAATAGCAATCTATTTTCGTTTCGTTTCATCTTTATCAACATAGTCAAGCATACCCCACTCCACCCGTCGGCAAGGGTATATAAAACAAGATGAAAGACAAACACCTCAACAAATTACTTACATGCGCTTGGCACAAGAAAAACATTTAACTTGTGCTTCGCCTGCTTCAGCTCCCTTGCATATGGGCAATTTTTCAATTGACGAAGGTATTTTTCACAATTCGCCCGACCTTACGGCGGCTATAAATCTTGCCGCGTAACTGTACCTAATTAAGAGTGTTGGATAGCGGGCAGGTTGGAAAATAACAGCTCAATTTGCACTCGACACGTGTAAAGAGATAGAACAGGCTAGAAATGGGAATTTAGTATGAGCTGGAAATGCAGCTGCTGGTAAATTTATTGTGGTACAGTGAAGACACGCTAAAGGCAAAGCCAAATAAATTAGAGGAAACTAAAATAAAATTTTTAAATTTATTATTTATATTTATATAAAATAATATATTTTGAGAATTTATAGTTAACATGGAATACAGAAATTTTGTAGAATTTTATTAAACATTTGTAAGAGTCTCTATAGTAGCTAAAGGGGCTTTTAGTAAGTATATAATACAACAATAGTCTCAAGTTATATATCTTCTTCATGAGCATAGCAAGCCGAGTTCGTTTGCACTAGTTAACTGAAATAGATTATAATATGTTCTATTAAATTAAATAAATATAAGTCAAGGTATATCGCAGTCGAGCAATACCAACAAAAACCAAAGAATTCTTCTCCCAAAATCCTAGAATTGTATAACCTGTATATGTGAAAGGCATTGCATATAATTTTCAATGATATTTTGTTGGTATTTTCAGGATTTTTGTGGGTATTTCCGACTAGCACATACCTTAACTTATAATTATTTACTTTGCTAAAATATTTTACAATCAAATTCCTTATAAAAACATTCCTGAAGGTATATTTTTGTCGGAAATACCAACAGTATTTTTTGGTATTTAAATATCCACTTATTTTCTATGATAAATTATTGAAATGATAGCAAATTGACAGGCAAACGCAGCTCAATTATTATTTGACACATGTCTCAATTATGGCACATGCACAACCTGCACTGGAGTGTGTGTGTTTGAGGGTGTATGTGTGTGTGTGTGTCTGTGTGGCAACATCTTAAATTCGCCGAAATGGGAAGCAGGCCAAAAAGTCGACATCGAAACGTTTTGCCTTTGGCCCAAGGTTAAAGCTGAAACATGCTGGTTTTTAATTTGGCCCCACTAATTGTGAGTGCCGTTGCTCTGGGGCCAAACATGTCTCACTGCAACTACCTGCCCCCCTCGCCCTCGCCCACTCTCCCTCCCTCCCTCCTTCTCTCTCTCTCTCTCTATCTGTCTCTGTTGCTCTCGCGACTGTGTGCTCTTTGTGTTTAGCCTCGCCTGGTTGGGTCTGGGGTTTTCGGCTGTACGGCGGGGTTCGCATTGCTTTTCGGTTTTGCCAAATTAGATTTCCCAGCTACAAAATTGCAATTGAAAATGCTTTTTCCACTGCTGCAGCGGAAGCGCTGCAAATTGTTTGAATTGGTGTTAAAATGTGCAATGTGCAAAGGACTTGAAATGGCCGAGCCAATGCCAAAAGCTTTAAGGTTTTAGCTAAAAGAAAGAAAACTTTAATCAACATTCAAATTGTATAGAAAATTAATTAACTTAATTACTAAAGTCTAATTTCGATATAATATGTACAATAATTATTAGTTAAGCCAAGGGCTTAAGGCATAAATCAATTAAGATGAATTGCGACTGCAGCAGACAGACAGCAGTAACAGCAACAGCAGCAGCAGGCTGTAATGAAGTTGAGCTGATGTCAATGCGAATATAATTTGATGCATCTTTCCAGACAAATGTGCTCGACAGCTTGCGGCCAACTTGGGGCAGGGCGGTGCCAAGGCGTTTCATATGATGGATTAGACGAGTGCCCTAGGACCGCCCACAAAGCTAAACATGTGTTGTAAATGTCCACAAATTGCTTTGCCAAGAGTAGGAGAGAGAGAGAGAGAGTGAGGGAGAGAGAGACAGCGGGGAGTGGGATTAGGAAACATTTCAACTGAAATTAACTAAGCAAATGTGCTACATTTGCCAAAATGTTTGTGAACAGCTGCTGTGGCAGAAATATGTTTGCTTTGCTGCATATATTAAGTTCTTATATGGCCAGATATACATTTATAAATGTATATACACATTACTTATAATAACAAATACATAAATGCTGCATATGACTCTAGGTCATCAGCTTAATCTAAACAGAGATTGAAATGCTTTTGGTTTCTTATATAAATATGTGAAAAAAATATTCTTTTAGACTTAAATATAGTTTGTGGTTTTGTATAAATATATAATAGACATAAAGAGGCTTGCTCGACTTCATAAATTATATATATATTACATAGATCGGGTTGATGAACGGAGTATATATAGTCTTCGCTGTTTGGCCATCTATCTGATTGGTGCAATCTCGTAAACTACTAAAGATAGAGACTTGAAACTTTAGATATATAGTATTCTATAGTTTATGCAGTTAAAATTGAACATTTTTATCGATTTCCTTACTGGTTTCGATAAATATCGATATTTTTGTCATCTTGCAAATCTCTTGGCAATCCATTCTGAAAAGAACAAATGTTAAGAAAATTAATTTAATTTAATAATCTATAGTACAATCATCTATAGAACTATTTCAAAAATTTAATATTTACAATTTTCAAACTAAAATTTTAATAAAGTCCTTTATAAATTAAAAAAAAAAAACTAGTAAAATATAAGGGTTTTTACGATGTTAAATTTATTTCTTCACTTGATTATCTTTAAGCTGCAAAAATTCTTGACTGCAAATAGGAAATATTAAAACATTTAAAAATTATTGCTCTCCATAACCTCAACAGTCGCTAGCTCAAGTTATATAAAACTTCTGTCCGCATTTTTTCCGTTTATTTTTTTCCATTGCCGACTCTTAGGCGCCGGCGAACAGCCGACACGCTAACATACTCAAACCCCAACAGAAAACATTTTAATCATTATATTTGGCATTACGAGACTCGGTTGGAGTCTTGTAATTACCGAAAGCCAATAGGAAAAGCTCTCACTTAGACAGTTGCTAAGCTCTCTAGATTGACTGAAAATTATAATAGCTAAATATGTATACGATGTTAAGCTACATATGTACCCGAATATCCTATATGCGTTGCGTGACTTTTACTTGACATGTAGAAAAAAAAAAAATGGAAAGGAAAAGGAAAATATTTGTCAGCCATTAACATTCTCGAGTTGTCCTTGAAATGATGTAAACGAGCAGCTCAAGTGGCGAGTGTGGAGGTTTTGAAATTATGCCTGACTTATCGATATATATACACACATATATGTATGTGTTTGCGTTTACTCTCGAGGTAGTTCATTAGGGCCAAGCTGTTTGGGCTAAGCAAAGCGGAAATCCTACAGCCGTATCGAGAGGAAATGAAGAGCTTATTGAGCTGGCGAGGCATCATCAGCTTGAATGCATTAATTTGTGGCTGGTTTTAGTGTATTAAGAGAAGCTCTGGATACGGGGGCAAATGGCATAATGTAGCGTTTAGTGGAATATTAGGGCAATGGAGAGAGAGGGAGCAAGGGACCAAGACGCTGAAAGAGAAAGAGAACAAGAGAGATGGACGGAGAAAGAAATAGAAAGATATGAAGATAGAAGGCAATATATAAAGAGAAAGAGAGATTGTAATAGTCGACCTTATGAATAGAGCTTTTCACTCTACTACGTTCCGTGAATCTTTCCAGTCAGGCGTAGCCGACTGCATGATACTTCTTCCTTCCTTCCTACCCTCCATCGGTAGTATCTGTAAACAAAAGAAATATAGTTTTAGATCCAGTAGCTTCATCAAAACCAATATACTCTTCTCGCTCCTTGAACGAGTATAGGCATGTCAGTTAGTTGAACCGTTACTAACATCAGCTGCCCCTGTAAAAATAACAGTAAACGCTTCCATTATCTGTTGTTTATTTTTCCAAAGTTGTTTTCTTGTTTCGTGTGCGGCATTTGATGCGCTGTCAAATTTGACAAAGTTCTGGTAACGCTTGAAACATCCATGTTACTGCATGTACTGCTCTCTGTGTTTTTTTTTCCTGTTGTCATTGACTCACCTGTGTGTTTTTCCGGCTGCCAGAGGCAAACAGGCTTTGTGTGTGTGTGCGCAGCTCTTGTATTTCAACAAAATTGTCGAAAGTCATAAATAATGCCTGGACGGCAGAGAGTTTTATGGATGGTCTCTGCTCTCGGGTCTCTGGTGTGTAATTTTCTCATAGTATCTCACACATGAAAAGGGATTTCAGCAAAAAGAAAATGTTTTTGTGTGTATATAAAAAGTTTAGCCATACAATTTAGCTGTGTTTATCAACGTTACACTCGAAATTCCAGCAGACAAACAACTCTAATGAATAAGTGAGAAAAATAAAGATGAAAATAATTGTCATAGGAGTGTGAATGGGAGAGTAAAGATAATAGAAGAGAGGAGTTGAGAAGAAAAACAGAAAAGAAAAATTAAAGATATTTAAAAGTCTTCAAATATGTGAAGTGATAAAAGGAATTTTAAGAATCTTAGAATAAGAATCATCGGAGTAGCAAAAAATAACAAGTAAAAGTGTTCTAGTCGGGAGTACCCAACTATGAGATACTTTGACTGCAGTGCTGGCTTAAATGTTGTATGAGTTTCTAATTTACATTTCGATTGCATTAAAATTTAAATTTAAATTTAATTATATTTATATTTAAGTTCTTTTTTAAAGCTCTTTTCCATATAAAAACTTCGAGGCTTATAAATTCTGTAACTTGATTAAAGAGTCTTAGCAAACTCCGGCTGTGCCTGGCCAAGCTAATCAAATTTGCTCAGCTGGGAACTTTAGTTTGAGTTCCTGAGTGAAACAAGAAGCAGCAGCAGCAGCCTGTGGCCAGAGGCAGCTGGTCGCAGCTGTGCTCCAGGAATGCCATGATGAAAGGCGTCGGAACTATTTAGGCCAAGTTGTCACGTAGCGTGCGCATTTTTCCATATTATCCAGCATTGTTCCTCCTGCTTTCTTGGCTTTCTTTTTGCTTTTCTTGCGTTTCTTTGTGTGTCTGTTTTTTTGTGCATGTTTCTCACGTAACAGGCGCATACATAACATTACTTAATTTTCATCCAGAGGCTAACAAATTAATGAAGTTGCATATTTTTCGAATTCTTGGACGAGAATTCTTGGACGAGAGCGAGGGCAGCTGGAAAGAGTCAACAAATTGGCTGACAGCTCAGCATCTGCATGTGTCGCAGTTAAAAAAAATTATATATATGTATATATATATATAAATATGGTCTTGACAGTGTTCTGCCCGTAAAAGTCATCATCACTCAATGCGTCGTCTCCTGTCCATTTGGCGCTGTCTCTGCTGTCCCGCCTGCCTGACAGCTCGCAGATAACGTGTGAAAAGCTTTTGGGCCTCATTATTTCAGCTGTTGCGTTTGCCTTTTTATTTATTTTCATTCTTCTTCTCATTCGGTTTTTCTTTTTTTTTTTTTTTTGGTGGGCGTAATCCCCAACGCCTTGACTGCTGTGGCCCTAATGAATTGCAGCAATTGAATGCGAAAGAGAGTTAAGCATACAGATTGATCAAATTTGTATACCGTGTATTGAAGTTTTTATAAAGAGTTGATTGGGAAGATTTGCCAAATATACTATATATATATATATATATATATATATATATATATATATATATATACAATATATACTATATAGCAATTTTATACCCTGTAATCGGAATATTCTATAGAAAATTGTAGAATTTTCTATAGACTCTTCACTTAAAAGCATTTCTCACTCTGAATGAATGATGAATAATGAAAGACTCATACCTAATTTTCAGCTGCGAGTTTTTATGCCCTTTCCCTTCCTCGTATACCCTATAAAATACAATTTGCATTTGATTGCACTTCACTCCAAACAAACTGTAACTCCTTTTGCTTAACCCTTAACCCAAACTTAAGACCTTTGCGCATTCGCCTGCAACAATATGCACAAATGTCAGTGTCATTGTCGAGTTATTTGATTCCATGGGTGCATGGGGGCAAATGAGTGCTGGGATGAATACATCCCCTCAGCGAGTGAATGCATGAATTATTTAACAGCGTGAATGTCCCCATCGCTGGGTGAGCGACAAGTCAGTCGAGAACTTGACATGAGCAGCATAAGCAAGTAGCGGGAACACAACAAGCCACGGAATGCCCAATAATATAACTAGGCTGTCAGATACCCTATAAAGTGAAAAGATTCATGTTTGTATAATTTTGATGAATGTAATAAATATAGAAACTAGCTCTTGGGTTAAATAAGAAATAAAACTGTAAATTTGTATGGAAAAATTGGCAATTTAGATACCCTGTAAAAGTAATAATATTATTTTTTACAATCTTACTTTGCCCATCAGCAAGAATGCATAAGTTGTACTTTAGAAAATGTTATTCAAATATAGTAGTAGACAACAAAGATACCCTGTAAACATAATGATGTTTTAAAAAAGTAGGATTTTTTAGAGAACATATTTTAGAGAACATATTATTATATTTCTTTCACCTGCAACAACTCTTAGCTCTAAAATTACAGGGTATAGCAAGTGAAAATTTAGTTTTCGCGTACACCAAAGTCAAAGCATAAAGAAAAGCGAGTGTATACAGGCAAAAAGAATGCAAATAGACAACAACAACAAAAAGAAGGAAAAACTCGTGGGGCTGTGGAAGCTGAGCTCGCAGCTCAGAAGTTGAAGAAAATTGCATTAGACGCGCTCAGACAACGGAATAGAAGCACGTAGCAGTTGAAATGGTACAGGGATTGAGCGGGCCATAGACAATTGTGTATAGAGCGGAAGAGGAAGAGAAAGAGGAGGAGGCTGGAACTGACTTTGGCATATGGCGTGCATATCTATCACGGAAACCTTTCAGGGGCGTTGTCTGGCTCTTGCAGTTCTGCGGTTAAAGTGAGAAATGAAACTGATTTGCGTATTATGACTATAAAAATCTAAAAAAATATTACCAAGGCAAGGCAAGTCAAGGAGAAATGCGACTTTAAAACGCACAAATTTACATATTTATAAGAGCGAAGCTTGGGCGACTGACGACTGACAACTGAGAGTTAGCTTTAACAGCGACTGTCAACAGCTGTGACTCGCAGCGGCCGCCATTGCTGTTTTCTGTTTGTCTATTCGTTGTTGTTGTTGTTTGGCTTGCTACCTTCAAAAGGAAAAACCCTTTGGTGTTTTTGTTTATTTTTGTCACACTTGTCGCTCGGCTAGCGAACAACAATCGAGTGACAGCCACGCCCAAGTATTTTGACAATAACATTGAATTTTTATGACAACACGCTTAGTGTTTGAAGCATAAACGGGAAATGCTCGTGGTGGGGCGTGGAACGGGCGAATGTTTTATGCAAATATTTGGCCAATGGCATAAAGTTTTATTGCCAATGCAAGAGCAGAACAAGAGGAAGCATATGGCCAAAAAAAAAAGCGAGAGAAGCAAATAAAAGTTGTGCGTCATTTTGTGGTAATTACGCATGCCGAGGAAAAGTTTTGAGGGTAAGTTGAATGGAGGTGCTAGGGTTGGGGAAAATGACCAAATAGGGAATACCCTGGAAGATGTGGAAAGTGGCATATTGTATTAGATCGCTTTCTTTTATTGGATTTTTAAAGCCAATAACATTTATTGTTGAATTGTTTATTTTTGATATTTTTTTAAAAATATTTTTTATATGTTTTTAATACTTTTGCATAGTCTAAACCCATTTCCATTCCATTTTTTATATTTTTTTTATATATTTTTAATACTTTTGCATAGTCTAAACCCATTTCCATTCCATAAATGCTCCGAAAATTGTATTTAGAAAGTTAAGCTTGCCTTGTGCAAAATTCCGGGTATTCCCTAGTCGAGCAGCCCCAACTAGAACACTCTAATTCTTTATCGCTCTTCCAATATGGTGAGAAATACTCATTCTATTATTAGTTGTTGCTTAAATGCCGGCCATTAACCGGCTTATAGCTGAAAAAGCTCCCAAACTGTAAGCTTCTGAAGATTTTTCTTAAATTTGTACAGGTATTCGCCTAACTCAGGCTGTCGTAATGCTTAGAACATCCTAGCGGAAAAGGATCTTTGACCATAACATGCCATAAGTCTCCTATGATTTCCCACATTCTCGTAATTTTTACCCTTATCTGCCTGTTTTACTAATTTTAAATCCTCAACATCTATGCAGCTCTAAGCAAGACATTGGCCTGTCTTAAAACTTGCTGTTTACTCACTTCGGCTTCAGTTTGCTGTTTTCATTATTTTCGACATCTAATGACAGTTGTATATTGAAGTGTAAACTTTGGCGCAGCGTCTTAAACGTTAATTAGAAATTAACATTAATGTTTATGATGGGTGGGCGGCTGTGTTTGTTCGGGGTCAGGGCGAGCTTTTGAAACTTGTCATCCAATAACTGTGCTGACCACAGCACGACGCATCGAAGCCTGTCCAAAGTTTTCCGCAAGTGTCAACTGCTCGAGGGGAGATGCTCAAAAACTGTGGTTGCCTTGGCCGCTCTCATTAAGATGCCGAGCGGAGCAGCGGATATTGGGGCACCGGTCGGGGTCGTTTGATAAACGAAATTACGTTGATTATAGCATACTTCGAGGCGGCCAAGTGAAATATTGCCTGTGACCTTAAAAGGCGGGCAAGATAAAGAGCTCGTGCGGCCCCCAAAACATTTTTATGCTAGATTAAGCATAATTTTATAATTAGTACGCAGCTGGGCGTGGCCAAGCCCCAAAAAGGGCGCAAAGTAAATGAAAATGTTGAGTCAAAAAAAAAAACAACTAGAAACAACGGCAAAATTAAAGAAGAAACTTAATTAAAGCAGCTGTTTATTAGTTTTGGCAAACTGTTGAAAATTGTTTAAGAATTTATGCTAATTTTAAGCAGCTTTTAATAGCTGAAAGTTGTAATTTAAGGGCTGAGAACTTTGGCTTATTTAAAGATAAAGTTTTAAGCCAAAGCTGTCAACATCAAATTTGTGAAAGGGATGGAAGAGAGTTAGTATATAGTTTTATCTGGAGAGCTTTAGACATAGATAATCTAAAGTATTTTTATATATTTGTAATCTTAACTTAAGCTAGTAAATTATAAAATCATAAATTCTTTATAATTTCATATATAAATATTTATTTTAAAATAAAATTTAAATAATTATTTAAAAAATTCGGATTTATTATATAGAGTTTTTCTCTATATTAAAACTTTCATTTATAATTTCATATATATTTTACAAAATTAATTGAAATTTGCATGCAACTGGCTTTTATTACATCTGCCTAAAACCAAATATTTGCTGAGAACTTTCTATGCCTTTGGTCGTTTATTTAACATTTTACATTTATCTTTTGTGTGCTTCAAACTAATAAAAACAGTTATGATAATGCAAATAGACGTCGTTGTGTGAACTCTAAATGAAATTTCTGCCACGTCGAATTGTTACCAAAACAAATAAAAAAAGGTTTTTGTTCACATCCAGTTTGTGGAATATTATTTTTCTAACCTGTTGCAACCACAACTCTCTTTTATAACTCTATTTTTCACTGCTAACCAACACTGGCGAAAAACACTTAAAGTAGTTTCGAGAAGATCGGCGCCAATGAAGAAAAATAATAAAATACGCTCAAAGCAGCCGCGACTCAACAAGAAAGTCAAATTTATAAGTAAGTACAGAAAACAAATGGATAAATAGAAAATGAATATTTAAAAAAATATCTATAAAATATATATTTAATTTTAAAAAATGTGAACAAAATAATATATTATTTAAAAATTTAATAAATATCCAAAAATATTTTTAAAAAAATTAAAAAGTTAAATAAAATTTAAAATTAAATAATAATAAATATTTATTATATTTTTTATAAATATATAAAATATTTTTATGGATAATAAATAATTTTGAAATAAATATAAAAATTAGATATATAAAACATAAAAAAAAATAAAGATTAAATATTTAGTAAATGCAAATAATTATAAAAAGAAAATATAATATGAAAATTATATTAAATAAATCCATCAGATTCTTATTTATTTATACACAATAAATCACATCTGATTCACTTTGATCAGATTCTTATTTAATTATATACAATAAATCACATCTGATTCACTTTGATTACTGCACAAAGTAAAAATAAATTTGACCTTTGTCAATTGCTCAGGGCCGACCTTATCTAGCGCCTAAACGTACTTATTATAGCCTACTTTTATCGCCCGCACACAATTTATGTGCTTTTCCAACCCCTAATTGCATAATGTGCCAACTTTTACTAGAATAGATCAAATGTATATATGTACATATAGCCAGCTACAAACTGGTACTAGTTTGATGTGCAATACGTAAAGTTTTCGTTTGATAGACAACTAGACTCATATTCTAATATAGTATTATAAATAAACTCTATTAAAGACAATGGCAGAGGGAGGAAGAGCGAAAAAAACAACATCCAGGCAACACGGTCGGGTCGTCAACTGCTGCCCCCGCGGCTGAAAAAGTTGTCTGCAGAAAAACAAGTAAGCCAGTTTAGGTAGACGCTGTTGGCCAAGTGAGTCATGGCTCAAAGCTTCCTTAACTCCACCTGTTCCCAGCCGAAGCGCTGCCTGGCTTTGTCGTTGGCTTTGGCTTTTTGTTGCCTTTTGTTTGGTAATAAAATGTCAAAATCGTCTGGCCGGCGCCAAGCTAAATGAAGTAGATTTTGTTGGACAACCCGGGCCAAACCACGCCAAGCCCAGCCCAGCCCACCCTACACCACCTGCCTGACAAACTTGTCCCAAGGGAGCAGCGCACGGGGCGTATACGTGTGTACACTAAACAACATGGTTGCGTATTAATATAATTTGTTATGGCTGCTCCAACATTTTAAATACTTTGCGCAGATTTTCGTGGTCGTGTTTTAATAAGCTTTATCTGCGGCCCATGAAATTTACAGGTAGCCAGTTGGCGGTAATTGTTGGACAGTGGTGACAAAGTTTTCGTGCTGTACATAGATACAGTCTGTAGGGAATGCGCGGATTAAGGGTTGAGAATATTGAAAAATATATAGAATATATAGTCTGAAATTTTATAAATATTTAATTGAAAAGTAAATTAACTAAACAAGAAATGAATATTAATATTGAAAAATATATTTAGTTTAGCTAAAAATAAAATATGAAATAAAATAAATTTTTAATTGAAAATATGTTTAAAAATAAATAAGTATTTTCTAAATAAAATTAAAAATGATATAATTTAAAAAAAAAAAAGAAATTTTTTAATTGAAAATATGCTTAAATATAAAAAGTAACTAAGAATTGCCTAAATAAAATTAAAAATTATATAATTTATAATATTTAATACTTATATTTATTTTCTAAAACGTATCAAACTTAATACAAATGAAGACATTAAAAAATATATTATTTTTATTAATATATTATAAATATCCAACTAAAATGGGAAAAAATTTTAAACATATATTTAATATATTTTAAATACATTTCAAATATGTTTATGTATTTGAAAATTCATAAAAGTCTTTATTCAACCCTAATTCCATCAAATATTCCAGGGTTAGGGTATTTCATAGTTGAGCTACAGCTACAATTCCCTTTTGTTACTGCTACTGCGATTGCGGTCAGGTGTAATTAAGACTGCAGTTAAAATGTATGTGTTTTTTGTGGTTTTTGTGGGCTGTTGATAAATACGTATTAATATATATCAAATTTACTGGCTAGACGATGAACTGAATAGCAAACAGATAAAAGGGGTTTGATACTTGATATCTGATATATTTCATAAGGAGAAAATATTATAATGAATCGCACGCATTCCATTTTCAATTAATCTTCAGCTTCAACTTGGCAGGCGACCTATTTGATACTAATTTTCAAATGAGTTTATGAACTTTTTGTTGAAGTGTCAGATTTTGGCATTCATTTTCATTATGGCTATCTGCCAATTTTCGCGCTTTGTGTCAGCTTTTCTACACTTATCCATCTCTCTCTCTCTCTCTCTCTCTCTCTGTCTGTCTGTCTCTCACTTTATCTTAGCTTGCTTTTTTGGACACATTGAGTTCATTAATTTTGCTATATGCTGCCACCCCCCTCAGCTTCTCCCTCCTCTCGAGCAATCTCAGCTAATAGCATTTCAGCTTTGGCAAGCATTTTTAGCACAACCAAAAGAAAGTCATTTAAGTGCGAAAAGCTTTTGCGAAAAACTTGAGTTTGAGCTGACAGTGGCTGGCTTAGCCTGGTCAAGGGTTTTGTGCAAAAGCCAAAACTGATTTAACTTAACTCAGTTTGCCTTGAAGAAGTTGAAGAATTAGTGCATTAGCTGCGAGTGCAAAACTCGGCACTTGAATTTGCATTTGGGGCAAAAGGGAAATGCTGTTGGAAAGTTGAGGGAAGTATTGAGTATATTGTAGAGAAAGACTTGAATAAAGTAAGAAATTAATATATTATAGACAAGTTGAACTAAAGTAGGGTAAGCCTGCGCTAGGCGGAAGTGCTCAACTAGTATATACTGTGACCCATACCCAGAGCTGATATTGCAATCATTCGAATTTTCATCATTTTCGCTTTTATATTTCCTAGCACCTGTTCATTATGCAGTAAACCAAAAGGAAACCCCCAATTTGTTTATATTAAAATGAAATCCAGGGGATTTTCAGACGCTAATCCCCTGCAAATATGCCATGAAAAGCCAGGCGGACGGGCAGTCAGCCAACACAGCCACAGTCGGCCAGCCGGCATAAATATCTTCATTTTCACATTAAGAGCTCTGCGTTAAGCGCATAAAACTCATTGGATATTATATGATTGCATTAAATATGAAACACATAATGCCAATTGCTAATTAACACAACGGCAGCGACTAAGCCTAGGCAATCCCACGATTTCTCTTCCTTTTTTTTCTTCCCAATTTTGGGCTCGCATAACAATTAATTTGAGTTGATTTCAATTAATCTGGCGCCGTTTATGAGCGAGGAAATTATTATTAAATATTTACAATAAAATGCAAACTAATTAAATGTTAATTAAGTCAGCGCGCTGCTCTCATAATTAGGTGTCCCGAAAAAAATAAAATTAGCAGCGAAATTAATTGAAAAATATTTGTGAGGAGACTTAGGGGAAGAGGGCACAGACGAATGCAAATGCAATAAACATGTAAAATGGCAAAAACACTTCAGTAAACAGCACTCAAATTGCAATTAAATATTAATAATGAATGCCAATCGAAACACGCAACGAAATGCATACATATTTGACAGTTATTGAAACATATATGTATCTGCTCGTGTGTGGGGCTGAAGGAGCGCCGCTGATTCTGTTACAATTCAATTATGCGTATGCGCATTTTTAATTAACACTGTTTATTTGCTTTAATTAAAATGCCTTTTGCTCCTGCTGCTTTCCAATATCGTAGTGAAAAGGAGCAATCTCTGGCCTCTTCTTCTTCCACTCACTCTCGCACTCTTTGACCGTAGAACTTTCTGTTTGTGACACGAGCAAATTGAACTCGAATTGCGATAAACTTTTGAGGAATCGAACTGTTAGTTGAGACTTTCAGTTGATTGATATTTTAAATATTTTAATATGATTTTATCAGGACTAAATATTTTGTTAGCTATTTGGTAATTTTAAAATTTTTGCTATTTTTATTTGGTAAATTTATATTCGGTATTTTATATATTTGGTATTATTATTTGATATATACTCGGTATTTTATTTGGTATTCTTATATTCGGTATTTTATATATTTGCTCTTTTTATTTGGTATTTTCATACTTGTTATTTTTATATTTGGTATTTTATATTTGCCTTTTTATTTGGTATTTTTATATTTGGTATTTTTGTACTTATTTTTTTATTTATTTATAATTATTTTTTGTATAGCTATTCTTAAATTTCTTTGGATTTATTTTAATAATTATCATAAACATTTTAATTATTTAATTTAAATATTAAATTTTCTGCATATTAAATTGCCAATTAAAGGGTATCTTGCCAGTGTAGCATATGAAACAACTTGAATGAAAATTGTAATTAAAAAACGGAAGCAAGTCAATTAAACGGGGCAAAGTTGGCCGAGCCCAAAAGTGTTTGAGCAAACACAAACAAAATGGCCGACACTTTAAAAGCTGTCGCTATTAAAAGTTTTTTTCTGTTCAAAATGGCAAACGTCAAAGTGAGAGAAGCAGCGAAAGAGAAAGAGAGAGAGTGAGAGGAGAAAAAGGCCATCAGCGAAATATAAGCGGATATTGTGAATTATTGTTTACGATGACAAATCACCAAAGGGAGTTTATCGCACAAAGTGCAAAAAGGGCGTGGTCAGAGTGCAGTCGATACAAGCCTGGCTACAGCTAGAGCCCAAAAGGCATTAATCTTTGATGCAGCCGCTCGCAGTGCCACCAGAGTGCCACCAGGCCAACAATTCATAAGGGTCTACAAATTGTACTGATGTCTAATAAAGAAGCTGAGCAATGATTCCCTATGTGGCTTAAGATGAAATATGAGCGTGAAGTGCAAGAGAAATTTATGTTGAAGTGCCAAAGCAATTGCAATTGATAGAAGTAACGACAAGAAGTAGTTGCTGCGAGTAAAGTTTAAAAATAAGAGAGAAATAATAGCTAGATATGAATGGTTTATATGTGTATAGCAGTAAATTGAGGTAGGTTTTCTACAAGAGATAGCTATTTTATATATGTAATATAATAATATAAGTAGGGTTTCTATAAGAAACTTCTGGTTTCTTTACATGAGACGACACAGCAAGTGTGTTATGATTTTCTATAACTCTATATCAGCAATTTTTTACGTTATTGATAACATAAATATTTTATAAAATTCAAGAAGATTTGCCATTGGATTGGGAATATTCTTGGGATTGTAGAAAATATATAAATAATTTTTCAAAATATATATGTAATGAAATAATATAGAAATGTAGGTGAAAACAAGTTTTTTAAATATATTAAATATATCTAAATTATGAAAATAGTTTTTTAAATATATTAAATATATCTAAAATATGAAAATAGTTTTTTCAAATATATAAAAATTCCTACTCAGTGAGTAATATGAAAAAAGTAAGCTTCAAGTGAAGATGTTCGTCAGCATTACTGAACAATTTTGAATTTACAATATATTCTTTTAAATCTTAAACCATCATCTGGATGAAGTTTGGTACGAAGTGAAGAAAATATAGCTGCCAATAATGAAAGAGACCAAGGAAATTTATTTTGACTGTATTGAAGCAAGATCACCCAAATTGAAGCTGGATCTGCCTAATGAAAAGATTTTTAATAGATCTACTTTTATGACAGTCCTTTCATTCTAATTTAATTCCATTCTCCTTCAAGGCAAACTTAAACAGACTTTGTTTAAACGTATTTGCCGTCTTAGCTACACTTTTCATTTGTCTTTTATAGACTTAATATACATTACGATATTTGTATATCTAAATATTTATTTTATTTAGATTTTGTTGCTTCAATACTTTGTTTCTTTAATTTTTGGCTCAATTTTAGTTGTTTTTCTTGAGGGCAAGCGCTTGTGCTATACACGCAATATCAATTATGCATGCAAGCTGTGGGGCCAGCTGGAGGTTGCTTGAGAGCAAAAGAGTGAAGAGTGGAGATACATAGAGAGAAGGATAGAGAGAGAGAGTGAGAGAGAGAGAGTGAGAGAGAGAGAGAGTGAGATAAGCAATAGCTGTGGCTAGTTTTTGGCTAAAATGCTTGCCATGTTCACACATTGCAGAGCCAACGGGGCGAAGAGTTTTGCCATGTTTGCTAGCCAAACAAGACCACATAGTTGCAGGCAGGTAAACCTCATCGAAGTCCAGCCCAAACTCCCTGCCCGTTAACTGCCTTTGGCTGTCATCATTTGCATAGCAAATATGTTTCGCTGGCCAAAGCAAATGGCATACAAATACGAACGAACACAAATATGTATACCCACATACATATATTTATGTATATATTCTGGGCAATTGTATTTCGTTTACTTATTATTATGTGAGAATTCGGCATGGAATTGCATTAATAATTCGTATTATTTATGCTAATGGCTAAAACAGCTACGTAATCACATATGCAACAGACTGGGCCATTGGGAAAAGCTCGTCCATAATCGAGTTGTCTAGATTGTTTGCTTCGTTCGATTCATGGCAAATTGTTGTTTTGCCCAAAACTATATTTATGTACTTTGGCCCTAACTTGATTTGTGCCTAATTTGATTGCAATTCCGGCAGACAATGTCGAATCGAATTGTTTAACTAAAGAGAAAAATTGGTAAAGGAAAATTTGGTATTTTAGCTAACATTGTGATAGTTGATGATGGCAAAGGTAGATGGTAAGAGTTATTGTATATAAGATATATAGTACATAAAATTTAAAGGGCATTAAGAATTTAGCATAGACTGTACAGTTATTTACACGTGATATAGAGGGTATTAACTATAATTTGAAATTATCAAAAGTCATCTACAGACTTGACAGAGAATGCATAACAGTCCATAGAGAATAAATTATTGTTTTCTATATATATTTTATATTTGATATACTTTCTTTGTTTTCTACGCCCTGTAGGGCATTAAAAATCCATAAATTTAATTAATTTTCAGTTCTTTTTTTTTTGTCGAACTCTTTAAAATTGTTTGCAATGCAAACAATGCGAGTAAATTATGCAAACAGAGATTGTGAAATATTCAGTGATGCGTGCAGCCGATAAACAAGAGAGATGAATACTACTATATATGAAATCTATATATATAAATCTATATATATCAATTATATTTAAAGAATGCACATATATATAATAATTAAATAAATTTATGCACTCCGCAAACTAACAGAAAAAAGAATCAAAGTTCATTAAACAGATGGAAATTCAACTAAAAGAGGGAGAGGACGAGGAGGAGGGGGAGAGAGAGATGTCTGGAGTGAGATGTCTGTTTGAAAACTGTTGAAACTGATAGTAAAAATAACAAACAAAAAACCAATTGCTGACCAAAAAGCACGCACAAAAGCCAACGGCAGTGGCAGCGGCAACTGCATTTTGAGTTTTCCACATTTTACCAGTTGACCTCAAATAAAATCTAAAAAAAAATAAGGAAAATCATGAAAAAGTTTGCCAGCAGCCAAAGTGCAAAATGCTCGCTCACGTTTTGCAGAAATTTAAATTGAATAATTGAATAAATTACTATATATCTATTATTTGTATTATTTATTCATGAATATCTAGACAATTATAGCGCAGTCTCCTTCATAGTAATTCACATCAAAATACAAAAATATTGTAGACTTATGCTTCTTCTTGAATACCCGTATTCCCCCTTATGTCTGTATGCTCTTGTATCTATATGCTTGTATCTATCTGTAGAGAAGCTCTGTAGCTTCAAGAATCTAACGCTAGAGCTGTAGAAGATATACTCTTAGATATAGAAATACCCTTTCCGATTTGCCACACTTATATACTATATCTGAGACAACAACACGAATAATCACAAAAGCCAATATACCTGCTTAGCAATTCCCAAGCTCACATAATTATTATGTGCTGGAGCTGGAAAGTGGTCAGAGGGACTCGAGGTTTCTTTTTGGGGCAATGCGGTCAACTGGTTATCTCTGCACTTGGTGCAGCATTTTATTTATGGTTACGGTAGGATTAGCATGCAATAGCACAGAGGGTGGACAAAGGGGAGAGAGGGATACAGAGGGGAGAGAGGAGGGAAGCTGACAATTTTATTATTACCATGCCTAATATGCAGAGCATATCCTGCTGCTGGCTGATGTTGATGCGGCTGCTGCTGCTGTTGCTGCTGTTGTCCTGCTGCTGATTGCGCATTCAAGTGAGCTACCAAAAATGCCAGAAGGGGCTTTGATTGGCTTGGTTAGAAGCGGGAGCGACGGCTTTCGGGCGGAGCGAGTGTTGGGGATTTTTTGTATCTGTGTAAACCACAAAATTGCATTGTGGTCAAACAGGAGTCTAAGCCCCGGACAAGCTCATGTTTTTGCATACGGCCAGGATTTAGAAAGGCTTACAGCAGCAGCAGCTGGCACAGGATGTGGCTGCCCAGCACTCAAAACGAGCTTTAAACCAAAAATATTTTCATTGAACGCATAATTTTCACACTTGGCGCATTTGCTAAAGTCTCTCTCCCTCTTTTTCTCCGCTCTCTTATATCCTTTCTCCTTTCTGCATGTCCAATATACGTTTCCTTGTCTTTTTATTTATGCCTACCTGTGCTTTTGTCCCTCTGCATTACTTTGATATAATTGTATAAAATATTTATGCATTTGCCTGGGCTCGATGTAGCCTGAGCCCTGCTCTGAGCTCTGTACCTGACAGCCGAAAGAGATTTATTACATGTTGAGCACTAGATTGCCCTTACAGCAGACTAGGAATATTTACTGACAGAATTTAGAACTGAATATTACGTTTTTTATATAAAAATAAAGATATAATTAAATTTACGTTATATATTCATATTTACATTGAAAAATACGATATTAGTCAGAAAGGAACTTTATATTATAATACATAGTTAAATTATTAAATATTACTTTTGAGTGTAAATATTAATATAAAACTTAAATTGAATCATATGAGTTTTTTTTTATATAAAAAAATTAATATTATAAATTAATAATATACATTTAATATCTCATTCTCACTCATATTAAGTCAAATATTTGAGATTTAGATTGGGCAAGATAGAATACAAAGCAAATAAACATTTTGCAGTCGTTCACTGCCGACTGCGTAATACCCATTCAGAATCGAAAAACAGTAGAGTTCCAGTTTAAGACTGATTCTGCCGTAATATAACTGCCTAGTTTTTTAGATCTATCAAGCAAAACTGCTGAAGATACTTACTGCTATAATCTGAAAATCTATGTATGTATGTAAATTATAATATATTATAATTTATGATTCTTAACTACAAATTATGATTATTAATACTATCATCTACGTCAAACCCCTTAAGTTTCAGCTAAGAACTTCGTACAAATGTTCTTTATATAAACCATATATATATAATATATATATGTATATAAATTATGTGTATTTTTCTGTCTGCTTCCAAAATCCCTTCACATTCGAGTTAATCAATCACGTAGCCCAAATATTTCGGACAGCAAACAGTGGGTCTCCGAGTTCAATCAGGTTTCTCAATATGGCTAATTAGTTGTTGTCAGCAGCTCGTTAGGCGACACTGACTTGAGACGCATTTGCCTTAACCTTAACAGCGGCGAAGGCCAGCCGCAAATGTTCACGCACATGAGGCGACACATTGATGTGGGGGCCAGAGTTTTAATTACACACGATCCAACACGCCCACACGCAGACATACTCCCGCGCCGTCGGCAACGGGCTCTCGAGGGAGGGTTACGACTGTACCTGCATGTTGGCGGCTAATAAACCTAACAGCCTTTGGCCATAAAACAATCTTGGCTCGAAGTGGACACCAAACACGAATGGCTGACATATCGAGGTATTGGCCAAATGAGGGGAAACAACTGCCCAAAGTGGAGGGGGGCGAAGGCTTGGGGACTTGATGGCTATGGGAACGCAGCAATTTGAACGCTCATAAAACTGGACGGCGGCAAATGGAAAACGGGGGTGGCAGGCACTTGCCAAAGGCAAGCTGAACTATGAAGTTGGACAACAACTAAAACAAATACAAATCACATATGTAGAGAGACAAAGAGAGAGAGAGAGAGAGAGAGAGAGAGAGAGAGAGAGAGAGAGACAATTTACCGTACATTATTTACCGCCGTTCGTAGCTGAAACTTAACTTGCGAAAAAGAAAATCGATAGATAGTATTTATTTCACTGTAATTACAATTGAACTGGAATTTCATTTGTTATTTATAAGTCACGCTCTTCGTTTTATGGGACTTTTCCAAGTGTTTCTAGTCGGATGCATAAAAGTTTGAGAAGTTTTTGCGCACCACAAAATGTGTGCAATTAGAGAGGGAGGGAGAAAGGAGGGAGGTGAGAGAAAAGAAAGAGGAAGAGAGCAATTATTGAGATAGCGAAAAGGGGGACAACAGAGCGAAAAGGAGAATTTGAGAGAGATAGCGAAAAGAAGACGGAGAGAAAAGGAAAAAGATAAGAGAGAGCGAAAATTAAAAAGAGGAAGGGAAAAGAAGAAAGAGACAAGAGAGAAAGAGAGAGAGAGAGAAAAAGAGAGAATAGAAGAGAGAGAGAGAGAGGGAGAGAAAAAGAAGAGAGAGAAAAAAAGAGAGAGAGAGAGAAAGAAAGCGAAAAAGGAAGAAAGAGAGAGAGAGAGAGAGAGAGAAAAGAATGAAGAGAGAGAGAGAGAGAAAAAAGAATGAAGAGAGAGAGAGAAAAGAATGAAGAGAAAGAGAGATAGCAAAAAGAAGAAAGGGAGAGAGAGTGAAAAGAAGAAAGACACAGAGAGAGAGAGAGAGAGATTAAGAAAATAAAAGAGAAAAGACACAGATAGCGAAAAACAGAAAGTGAAAGAGCGAAGGGATAGAGAAAAAAGGAGAACAAGAGAGACAAATCTCTTTTTGTTGTCACAAGGATAGAAAGGTAGGGAGATATTGAGAGATAAAAGGATATAGAGAGATATTGATGTAAGATATATCTATAAGGGTGCAGAAAGATATAGATATATAGGGAAAGATAGAGATTCAATCAGAGAAAGACAGAGAGAGAGAGAGAGAGAGAGAGAGAAAGAAAATTAATAGACTCGACATAGTTACTCAGATTTCAAGAAGAGATTCAATAATTCTAAATTCAGAGAAGATTATTATATATTTATATTTAAAATATTCCGATTCTCGCTTAAAAGTTTTCTTTAGAGCTCTCTTGCTTAAGTTCTTAGCTATCCAAGTGCCAACAGCTGCACAATTTATATCAGTTATACGACTACAGTATATCTTAGAGTTAACCTCAAGACAGAACGTAATTAAAATGCGCGCAAGGATGTTTAATCCTTGTCAGCAGGAAGTGGCCAGCTCTAAATGAAATAAATTCTGAACTTTTCCTGCGTGTGTTGTGGACCGTTCCAGACATAATTTAAGCCACGACTATGTTAAGCTGCTCGGCTAGTTAATCAGACGGGCAACAAGCGACTGTCAGAGACACGCAACATCCGACCACGCCCACTGCTAGCCCATTTCGTACTAGTATCAAATTATCTTGGCAACGTTGTTGCTCTGGCTGCAGCAGCAGCAGCAGCAACAGCGACCCGCACATGGCCAGTGAAATGTTGTTGAAATGTCAGTGACACTTTTAGCGTTTGTTATGGCAACATCATGACGTTGCAAGCCTCGCCAGTAGCTGCAGCATTAAAATTTGTTGCCCGGCTGCGATAAACAGGCAACAACACAGACAAATGTTCAACAGTCTAACAAAGTCTATCTTCCTGCTGTCTCCCTCTCTCTCTCTCTCTCTCTGTCTGTCTCTTTCTGCTGGCTGGCATTTTAATGCATCCTCATCCGCATCCGTTAAACGCATTCGCATACCAAAATGCTCTGAACAATGAAATTTTGTTGCCTTTTGCTTGTTGCAAATTGCCAGTTGGCCGTCTCTGTGGCATTATGATGACAACATGTCCTTGACTGCAGCTTCTGTTGTCGCCTTCAATGTTTTCCTATCTAGATAAATGAAGGAATGCATAAATATATATACGAGCTGCAATTGTTGCCAAGAACTGACAATGCTCGACTTAAAGATACCCGGAGTACGCTTACAAGCAGCTACTCTAACTATAAAACTCCATTTACACTTTCATAGCAAATTGTGAGTCATTTTATGGGCAGTTCTCTCAACACTTTGCTTGAATGTAACTTTTATTGTTAAGTATTAAAAAGAGTATTAAGATGAGTGAAGGAAAAGTGTTTGCTATAGCATGAAATCCTGTCTCAACATAACTACACTTACTTTTAAAGGCAGAATTGAGATTGAGAACGTATGGAAACATCAAATATTATTAATATAATACTTAGAATACTTTGGCAATATATATCTTATATCATCACAGCTTCTACTATCTAAATTATCTGAGCAGTTAAATTCTTCTTTCATTCAAATTATGAATAAGTATCTAATGCTATGATAAAGTGCCCAAGTTAGCAATCAGCCTGGCAGACAGACTCAAGCGCTCATATCACATTCTATTATAATGCATCATTCATTAACCTCTACTGCCTTTTGTCTGCTTGAACATTATGATTGTGTTAGGATAAGAAATGTGCATAGCTGGGCCAGTAATCCATGGAATTATCGTTTAAAATTAGTGAATACCTCTTAATGGGCAGACTAAGATTTTTCCTCTGCTGTATCCAATATGAAACAGATGAGCAGCTGAGTCAACTGTCCTAACTTAGGCAGAAATAAATCTAATTTATTATTGTTTATCAATGACTTACCTTCGGTCTTTAAGCATATGAAAGACATATTCTAACATACTTTATATTTATTTATTCATTTAAGTCAATTGTAAACTAAAAGTTCTTAGCTTGTTCCAGTTGCCTGTTTCTCTAGTTTTATTCACCATAAAAAAATTCACGAGCTAGAGACGATATAAGAGCAATAAACGGCATCTCTTATCGATAGTCGTGCCTTGCGATATATTTAGTGATGACTATCGTAAAAGCTTGGACCTCTTAGAAGTGTGTATTAATTCTGTTTCAATTTCACATTTTTCTCAAGACAAAAAGTCAGTTGAAAAGAAAAATAAACAAAAATTTAGTATAACAAAAATTTAAATATATATAATCAAAAATATATAACAAAAAACTATACAAAAAAATATATATATAACAGATAAAAGATATATAACAAAAAAATATATAACAAAAAATATATAATAAATAAAAAATATATAACAAAAAAAAAATGTATTGAAATATATTTAAAAAAAATAAATATATACAATATAAAAAATATACGTATGTATAAAATATATAAAAAAAAATGTATGTGATAAAAAGCTAAACGCATCTTAGCCCTTTTTCCTCTTGACATCACACAGCACACAACATTTAAGACCAAATCCAAAAGCTTAATGAAAAACTGCCCATTTGATATTTCATTAAAAACCCAAAATGTTGTTTTAGGTAAAAAGTAAAGTTAAAACGAAAGAAAAAAGCAACGAAAAAGCAGCTAATTAGCTATGCAATTGGCAGCAGCCAAAAAGTTGGCAAAAACAAGGCCCAAGTAGAACAAAAGCAACCAAAAGACAAAGAACAACAACAACAGCAACAAGAAACAACAACAACAACAACAACAACAACAACAAGAAACAACAACAACAACAAGAACAAACACAAATAAACAGACAAATCAAGCAACCCAAAAGGCACAATGGGAAACTGCTTCAAGTGCTAAAAAATAGAAAGGAAGTGTATTATTATTTGCAACAGTTAACAAAAAGCCCGCATGCAGTATGAAAACACAGGGGCGGAACAGGCAGCAGGGAGAGGGGGCAGCAGCCGGGCGGCACTGTGTGCAGAGGGGCGAGTGTCAGGACAACCTGTATAGTGTGCAGAGTAGACCCGTATTTGAGGGCCAGGCGATTGCCATCTTAATTTGGAGCAGACAAGTTCATCAGGCATTAAAATACCCTGGAAAATGCGGCAAATAATAGAAGGGGGAGTGACTAATCATAAGGATATACCCTAAAAAAAAGTTGATCTAACTAAGATGAAGAACAATTCCTTAAAAATGTTAAAATATAATTACAGGGTGTTTAGAAATTTATTTTTAATTTACAGGGTATTTTGAAAGTCATTAAGAAAGAGAAAAAAAGTATAAAAAATAAATATTTAAATTGATTTCGATTTCTTTGAGATTTCTTTAAAAATACTATTTACAGGATATCTAACTGGCAAATACGTTTCCTCTAAATTCTTCTACTCGACTTCACTTTAATTGAAATGCAATGCACAAATGCTGGGCGTGTCTGCAGCCCAATTTCGGGCATCGAAATAAGCCGCTGACTGCGCACATATGGCGCAGAGCAGCGAAACCCAAGCTAAAGCAAACAAAACAAAGCAAAGGATGTGGAAGGCAACGACAACAACAACAAAATAAGAGAAGGAAAAGAAAAACTAAAGCATACTTACTGCCGCCTAATGAAGGAAACGGCATGAAAGCAACTGTTCTTAACTCGCCCCATCGAGAACTCAAGAGAGAGTGAGAAGGAGAGCGAGAGAGGGACTGAAGTGAAGCAAACACTCGAGCTTTGGCGGGGACTTTTAAGCGACGCGTCAAGAATAGAAACCTAATTTTGCAGTTGAATATGACGCCGGTTTGAGATTTAGCAAAAAAAAAAAAAGAAACAGAAAAAACGAAGGGAAATAAAGAACTGTTGCTAATTTAGCGTGAAATGTGGGAGGAAAAGTGTAAATAGCGAGGGAGAGAGAGGGAGAGTGGGTTAGCAAATACTGCTATTAAGATGCGTAAGGTGAGGAAGAACTTTAATTGAGTATGAATTGGTATGAGTTGAGGGCAGGGAAGATAAGCTAGCATAGGTGGAAGCTTGACTAAGCTAGAGAGAGATAGAGAGATAGATAGATATATAGCCTGGGCGAAGAGAGACCAACTCAACTTTAAGTTTGGTCTGTTGATTAGACGATAGAAGTTGTGGATTGAGCAAGAAAAGCTTTTCAGCGAACCCATCTAATATTTTCTTAGTTCTACCTGACAGCCTTCTTCAATAAGACTTCAAGTTCAGCTTTGAGCTTCACTGGTTTCTCGAGAAAACGAAAAAAATCACGTCTGATGACTACTCTGGCTGCGGCATCATTACAGAGCCTTTGTTCCATTTCTTGGAACAGGAAAAAACTCAGCAAATTCATGTTCGAATGAAGCACATAAACATCAATGGAAATTCCAAATTATTCATAATTCTTGACTGGACTTCTTATGCATAAATGTATTTAACTTTGCAGACACTTAACATGGCCAAAAGCAGTTGCTATGGGATTGGGGTCATTTGCAACAGCTTTAGCCCACAATTATATTGCAATCATCATTAGATAAAAGAAATTTCGCACTGCTGTTGCTTGCCCGGCTGCCACAATGGCGCTCGATAAGCCGCGCAAACAGTTTATTGACTTATGCTAATGCAACGGGCGAAACGGCCAAGCGCCAAAGCAAAGCAAATGTTAGCAAAAAGCCACAAAAAAAAATCAATAGTGCAGTAGCCTGCGTGCAACATGCAGCAAAAGGTTTTTCGATATATATATATAGCACCATATATACCGAAACTTTAGTTAGCCGCATTCCCAAGGTGATAAACGGCAGAATAAAAAGGGAACCTGAGACACCCTGTCATTCATAGCCACCCCTTGGAGGCCATTTCACGTTGAGTCCGCCGACTTTTGCAACCCTTTAACAGCGCAAGAAAGAAAGCACAAAAATAAGTTGGAAACACGTCACGTTACTGCGTCATTTGCAGTTGTTGCAATGCGATACCTGGTCGGCACAACTAATGTGCTGCTACTATATACCTATACCTATACCTATACCTATATGCCTGGTATATATTTATATATATATGTGTATGTGTGTGTACAAGCCTTGCTGTCTGGGCCAAGGCGCCAGGCTTCATTTGGCGACGTCGCGCACAGTTGGATACGTTGTAGCTGGGGGCTGAGCTGGGCTGGGCTGGGCTGGGCAGGCCAAGGAGTCGATTAGCTGCACGTGCAGACAACATTTGCTTATGCAATCGCCCAGAAACTAGACAGAGCCAGAAGAACAAGAAAAAACAGAAAAGTCAAGTGGCGCAGCAAGAGAGTATACCAAAAAAAAAAAAAAAAAACTATGTTCTGCTGTCAGTTTTAATATTAAAAGAAAAAAACAAGCAAGCAAGCATGTTGCTGGCGTAATACACGTTCATGCCCTGAAAACAGCTGAAATATCATATAATATAGGAAGCTTAAACAGTGAACGAATCAGCTGAAAAGTTGACTATTTCAAGCTTTAAATTTATCTGAGCTATAATTTTCCATAGCGTCTCTAGCCTACAGTCAAAACTCATAGCACAGCTAACGTGTTGATTATCTAATCCAAATTAGTAATAGCTTCTATAGCAGCTTTGATATTTATCATATATATTTATATTAATCATATATATGACTTATATAAACTGCACAAAAAACAAACAGAAAATGGTGTCAGATATTCATTGATAAAGGATTTGCATGAAGTAGGCAACCTATGCAGGGGTCGTTATTCATATTTTGCATTCAGCATACAACGGCTAGCTAGGCAAATATGTGTTCCAATTCCAGCGTTTCATAGCTTAGGCCAGCCTTTGATTTCTTTCCAATGCCAATATTTCATTAGGCTAAAAAAGCTTCTCACATTATGACAAAAGGACTTAAGGAAACGAAACATCTTTTTGCAACTTATAGCAGAACAAAAAATGTTTAATCTTTAAGAATGCGAAGCTCATAAAACTGTCCTGCAGCGAAATCCTGTCCATGTGTTCAGGATTCCAGAAGAACTTTCGCAACTGCGCTCCGGCTCGTGCTTCTTGGGCAAGTTTCGGCAACAATAAGTGCTGGATTTTACGCTCTTATTCTTATTACTTTTACTTCTAGTTGTGCTGCCTCTGCTTCGTCTTCTTCTGCTGCTGCTGCTGCTGCATCATCTTTTGGTAGCTGTCGCGTCTGCTCTCTTATCGTAGACGTCGCATTCTTCGAGGCGTGTTACATTGCGTAAAACTTCTGCCTCACTATCTGGCAGGCGGCTTACTTATGTAAAATGTTGGCCAGCAGCGGCAATAAAGTTTAACCAAAAACATCTGCCTCAACTACAGTTCAACTTCCCTATAATGAATTCCGATAGCAAAACCCAAATATTCACACAAATGCGATTAACGAACTTTTTAAGCAAAAGTTTCTTTTTGCTGTTGAGAGAGAAAAAATGGGAAGTTTCTAGGCATTTTCTTTGGCTATAGGAGAGTTGCTTTTAAGGAAGTTTTACTGTAGTTTGGTAGAGGAATATTTAGTGACTTAATTACTAGAAGTTTTAATGCTCTATGTAATTGAATGAGTCCGGGTATGTGCTAGTCGGGCATTGCCTACTTAAGCACTCTTATTTGATATCGCCTTACCACTTAGGGCTGCCAGCAGCTGCATCTCCTTAATTTCTCATGATTTATAGCATTCCGATATATATATATATATTTTTTTTAACTTTTTTTCCTCGCTGCGTTTTTATCAAGATTTTCTTAACTAATTGTCTTTCTTTCTCTCTCGCTTTTTCTCTTTTCAGGTAAGTCCTGAACTTTTTGTCTGCAGAGGGAAAAACACACAGCTCTGAGAAAAGCACTCAATGAATCATCCACGTGCAGCGTCTCAGACTCATAAAGCCGCTCAACAGCAGTCAAAATCCATTAAAACAACAACAAACGGCAGCAGCTGCTGTTGCTGCCTTTTTGTCGCCTTGTCGTATGCAATGGTTGCCTCGGCTTCGGCTTCGGCCTCTGCTCCTTCTGCTGCTTCCATTTGGCCTGCAGCTTTTAGTGATGTTTACCAACATTTTTTGGCTGGCGACAGGCTCAGCTCAGGCTCTCTGCCTGCCTCGGCCAGCGTGTCGTATGTGTGATGTTGCCTTGCAGTCGCATGGTGACTCTTTCGCTGCGGGCAATCAATGCCAAAAGTGGCTGCTGGGTATACAGAACAGCTGCAAGGCACGTACTTGAGCTCAGGCGGATGACTAGTCGGGGCGTGGCAGTTGAAAATGGCATGCGAAGCTTAATCGCACTTTCCTTTTGGTTTGTTGTTCAATTTTGGGGCGGCTTTAGATGGGTTTATCGAGCGAGCAAATCGATGTAATGCCATGTCGCAGCAGGTGCACTGAGCGAAAAAAAGAGAGTATGGAAAATGAAAGGATTGAAGGAGAAGGCTGAAGAGCAAGGCTGTAGATGTATAAGACTCGAAGCAGAGCTAATAGATCTGCAAAGCTCAACTAGATCAAAACAATCGAAACAGATTTTAAAACTGAGCTCTTCTATTATGATATCTTACACAATATTTCTTCAGAAAAGTTTGACTCATATTGCAATAGATGAAAGCTTAATGTATCTTCAGCTATATACTTATATTTATTCATAAGCTAAGCAGGCTATAGATGATGAGATGGCTTAGCTATCAGACCACAATACAAGGATTTATCGATATAATCGATCGATAAACTTGGTAAGTTCTGTATGGATTGCTGCTGCCTTTGGAAAAAATAAAGAAATATATGTTTGCTGATTCAAAATTGGAATTTGAAGTTTATTTTAACCAACTTTAGTTTAAAGTTGCTTCTAAAAATCTTTATAAAGTTGTTTAGTTGTCTATCAAATAATACATCAAATTTTTAATTTTGGTTTCTATAGAAATTGTCACTCTACATCTATGTGTCTCGCTCTAGTCTTATGTATATATGTATATGTGTTGCCACAGTTTGCACTCGATAAAATGACTGACTCATATCAGCTGTTTTCGCCGCCCAAGCAATTAGACTGACCAGACGAATGTCGCCGGCGACTTTTTCTAACAACAACAACTGCAGCAAACGGCAGCGGCAACTGCCTTTTGGCAGCTGAAAAACACTGCGCTACACGACACGAATTAAAAGCTACACAGTCAGTAGTCAGTCCATAACAGTATTTGTATTTGTGTCCTGGCTAACATTTGTTGCCGTTCTACAAATTTTTTCTCGTTTTTTACTGTCGCTCGCCTTTGGGCCACATCAGAGTTGCTCTTGCGGCCAGCCAGACACAGTCAGTTAGTTCAGTTCGTTAGCGAATTTCTAAGCGTCAACAGCGTCGCGAAAAAAATAGAAAGAAAATAAAAATTAAAGTGTGAATTGTGTATATATATATAGCCAAGTTTAGCTAGCGGGAATAGCCCTAATCAATATGGTTGCCATCAATGCGAACTGTGAGTAGAACCGAAAATCTTTGAAAATTTTAATATATCTTATATATGTTGGCATATATGTGTATATATGTAAAATCAGTTGAATTTTAAGCCTATCCATTAATACTGAACTGCCTCGAATTTGTCAGCTTCAAGCAGGGTTGCCTGCTTGCTTGGTGCTCGCTGGCAACTCTGGCCAGACCCAAAATGGTTTTTAATTCAATTTGCTGCGAGCTGAAAGTCGTGCAAATTATTTGATAATTGACAATGCGTACGGGTGGGCGGAAGGTAGGCACTGCCACGCCCCAGTTGCTGCTGCTGCTGCTGACACGCCGCCACGCCTCCCACTCACTCGCGCCGGCATCTCAACACAGTGGCGCAAAATAATTAAATTAAATGCAAATTAAAATGCTTTTATGAATATTAAGCAGACACTTGGGAATCTTTTCACGCATATGCAGAAATGTATATATAGATATGTATATATAATATATATACACATATATACATGTACATATGTATGTATATATATATATATATATATATATATATATATATATATATATATATATATATATATATATATATATATATATATATATATATATTAGTATATATATATATATATATATATATACATACACATATATATATATATATATATATATATATATATATATATATATATATATATATATATATATATATCACTTCCTTCGTCGCTGCTGGCAACTTTCTACTAAGGAATAATTATTGCAATATGCACAAGATTTTTTGCTGACAATGAAAAAATATTTTTTCATCCTTTTTTTGCATTTTCATTTTCACTTTTAATTTATTTTATGGAAAAACTCATTTTGCTGCAGCACTTAAAAAGTAATGCAAATATATTTGCGCTGATAGTAAAAATTACTTAAAAATAAGTTTTCGTTTTTTTTTCTTTTTCAGTTTTTTAATTAAATTGAATTTTATTTAAAAAGTTTTTCTTGAATTTTAACATTTTGCAATTGTTTCATAGCTTTGAGCCAGATTTATGTTGCTTTTAAGCTAATTGGCTTTGGCTTGCTACATTTGCAGTAAAAAGCATAGAATTTTGTAATTGGGCAGAGATATAAAGGGGAAAATATCCTGTAATTTTAGTTGGAAGGAAATTCAGTTTCTTAAGTAAAAGAAAATTGAATTGAATTATTATAAACATTTAATGTTTTACTATAGAACAATAAATATATATTTCAAATGTAAAAATATTCCTATATAATATTTTTACATTTTAAATATATTTAAAAATTATATAAATATATTTTTAAAAAATTGTAAAATGAATAAATTTATTTTAAAATTTTATAAAAATATTTTAAAACTATTTAAATATATTTTAAAAAGTATACAAATATATTTAAATAATTTTAAAAATGTTTTAAATATATTTTAAATCGATTTAAATATATTTAAAAATTGTATGAATATACTTTTAAATATTTAAAAATTATATAAATATATTTAAAAATTATATAAAAATATTTTTAAAAAATTAATAAATATATTTTAAAATGTTATAAATATATTTTAAAACTATTTAAATATATTTTAAAAATTATACAAATATATTTAAATAGGTTTTAAAAATGTTGAATTAAATTTTAAAACGATTTAAATACATTTAGAATTTGTATAAATATACTTTTAAATATTTAAAAATTATACAAATATATTTAAAATTTATACGAATATATTTTAAAATTCTCGTAAACTGCTCTTGGCTGGGCTAAAAGGCTGCTAAACCTTTAGCCTTTAGCCTCAACTAAGCCATTTAAGCCTGCTTTTTTCACGTCCCATCTCATCTCTTCTCTGCCCTTTTTTTTGGTCTGTGTAATTGAGTATCTCTGCACATGGCTTAATTTGTGTATATGCGTGTGTGCGCTGTATCCTTTTATTTGGCTAAGGCTAAGAGTACAGAGTGGATGCTCTTTGGAGCAACCCCTAACCCTTGCCTTGCCCCCGCCCCAACGCAACCCATTTGGCTGAAGTCTGACAAATTGCTTTAGCTGTCATAAGCAGATTTTTTTTTGGCAAAATGTTGATGCTCGAGGTCGAATGCGTATGTATGCAAATACACACACACACACATATATATATATATATATATATATATATATATATATATATATATATATATATATATATATATATATATATATATATATATATATATATATTTGTATAATTAAGGTAAATCATGTCATCAACAGTGCGAAATGATTTTAATTAAAATCATTTTCAACATTTATGGGAAATTTTCTAAGCTGCATTTAGCACAAATTGTTGTTTGCTGTGCTGCCTCCTTTAGCTCGACAAGTTTTAATTAAAATCGTGAAATGTCAACAGCTCTTTTTTAACACTCACACATGTGTAAAAATAAATATATGTATGCATGCATGTGTGGGAAATGCAAGTTGGCAAAACTCTCTCGAGAGAGAGAGAGAGAGGAGAAAAAGGCGAAATTATTTTCATTGAGGTCAACCGACTGCCTCAATGTGGAGAGCTGCATTTTACGCTGCTTTAAATTTCTATAATGATGCTTATTATGTTAATGAGAGTTTTTAGCTTGTTTTTTGCTTCTCGGTTTTTTTTTTTTTTTAATTTTGCCCCAAAGGCCAACTCTGCTGGCACAAAATCGCATGGCTGCCGATCCCCACCTGCTCTTGCACAGGAGTCCCTGAGGTCACAGATATTAAAACCACGTTTTTTTTTTTTTGGCTTCTTTCAAATTATTTTACAACGTGTGAAAAATAAGTTTTCTTTTTATTGGTTTTTATTGCCAAACTAAATGTGAAAGTGTGCGCGCAGGTGTTAAGCATAGGAAAAGCTGCGAGAGCAAAAGAACCATTTGTATTAATTTGGCAAAATTTCAAGAGGTGAGCAAAATTTTGGTTTACGTTTTACATTTATATTTTTATTCGTGATTTTTTACAGAAGCTTATAGAAATTTATATTTACGGTAGATGTAAAACAGATCGAGGGAAGTAGAATTTATGGCACGAAATATCTAATGAATGTAACTGTATCTGTATCTATTTCTATATCAATATCGGCTTCTATATCTGTATATCTCCATATCTAAAGCAGATAAAAAGTCAAATATTTACAAATTGCCTATTCCTACAGCTTATAAACAAAGACAATATTTTTAATGTTTATTAGATTACTCCATATCGCGCTTTAACGGGGTTTCGTTCTTTCCTTCTTTTTTTTGAATGTAAACAACTGCAGGCAAACAGTCAGTCCAATAAGTATACACACAACAGCCAAACAGTCAGTCCAATAAGTATACACACAAGAGCAATTTTAAAGTTTCATGCGCTACTTGGAAACAAAATGTTATGAGACGATCATCTATAAGATTTTCCTAAATTAATCATTATAATAAATTTAGTCTCAGACTGAGTTCTATTGTACTTTGAGTTTCTTTCAGATTAAGTCATTACGCATAGCTGAGGCAGACAAAGATTGAAATAAATATATATTTATTTGGTATATAAAATGCTATTTACCCCAAAATATTTATAGATCTAGCAAACATTAACAGTAAATAGTTTTTTAAATAATTAATTATCATATATAAATTCTTATATATTTCTTTCATATATTTTTTACTTAATTTCCAAAATCTTTCGTATATTTTCTGCATTTTATTGTATTTCAAAAACGAAATCCTTAAGGAAAAATCTTATATCAGATAACGAATTTGAGCTTTACTCCATTATATTTTATTGTTCTAGCCAATAGGTCAGCATGACCTTAACTTTCGTATGAAATTCTTGAAGCTTACTCAAATTTCGATTAATCAAAAAATCGATATTTTGGTCAAACCAATTTCTATGACATTTCAACTCTGTCAATTCATTGCCAGCTCTCGCTCAGTAGGCGCTGCATCGGAAGTAATTTCGTCAGCCAAAGGAATAGATTCAGATTAGTTTCAAGTTTTTCATAGACTCGGGATCAGTTTGAAAATATAAAATAAAAAAATATATAAAACCAAAAATTTTCAAAAATAAAAAAAAAAACAACAACAAATATTGCGATTCGTTCACGCAAACACAAAACAGAGAGGGAGAGAGGCGAACGAAGTTGGCAGCGCTGCTGAAGCCCCGTTTGTGGAACGTGTGGAACCTAAAGTGTGTGTGGAACGCAACGAGCGCTCGCTCGTGCCATTTACTGTTTTTTTCATTGCGTGCTGCAAGCTAAATTGTCGTAGTGAAAAGTTGAGAGAGAGCGGCAGAAGGAAAAGAAAAAGAAGAAAGAAAAAAGAAACTAAAACTCAGATTTGCATTCAATTTAAAGTCAAAGTGAGAAGCGCAAGTAAGTTGAATGAGAAATAATTAAAGTAAAAAGCTAAGCAGAAGAATGTGCAATTGGAGTAACTGTATAGAAATATGTGAATACATATATTGTAGATATATATACAGTTTGTCCATTAATTGTTTGCAAAATGGAAAAAGTCATACAAGTTCAACTTTAACATCAAAATTTATTAGGAAATACACATTTTTTCATATTTATTTCTTTGCAGAATATTTTCCTTATTCTATTCTTAAATTAAATATATAATAAAAATTAGAAAAATAGCAACAAAAACATTAAAAATTATTCAAAACAAAAAATACACCAAAAATTTGCTGTCCATTAATTGTTTGCAAAATGCAAACATTAATATTATGAGATCGATATTTCTTTAATATCAAAATGCAATTGACTAATATTTGGTATGCCCACCATTAGCTTCCATTACATGTCTGAGGCGTCGCGACATCGATAATATTAGGGCATTTATATCGTAGTATTGCGGTATTTTGCGCCACTCCTCGTTTATGCAACGAATTAGTTCGTTTTTCGAAGTTGGACTTCGTTTGGCCACCTTTTTCTTCAATAATGCCCACAAATTCTCAATCGGATTAAGATCTGGGCTCTGGGGTGGGGTGTCAATAACTTTTCCACAGTTATAAAGCAGCCAAGTGCGACACAGCAGTGATTTGTGCTTCGGATCGTTGTCCTGATACAGCTTGTATTTAAGTTTTCTGGAGTTTTCCGGATCAACGAAGCCAAATTTGTGCGCACTTTCTGTCAACTCGTTTTTTAAAATGTCCAAATAAAACTCTTTGGTCATTATATCGTTAAATATTCGCAGCTCTCCTACACCTTTGGAAGAAATACAGCCCCACACCATGACTGAAAGCTTGCCAAATTTAACAGTAGGCACAATGTTTTTGGCCTGGAGGGCTGTTTTTGGTTTCCGCCAAACACTTCCAGGGCCATCATTGTAATACAACATTATCTTCGTCTCGTCGCAAAAAATTACATTATTCCAGTAGTCCAGAGGATTGTCAACATTAAGTCTTGCGAAGGTTAATCGTTTCTCAACATTTATAGCAGACAACAACGGCTTCTTCCTTGCTACATGTGATGAGTATTTGTGCAAATTAGTAATTTTCTCACAGTCTCTGGACACACTGTCTTCTGAAGGCTACTTTTAATTTCCGTAACCAACTCTCTGAGGCTTGATTGTGGTTTGTTATCCACGGTTTTCAGTATTTGTGAACAATCCCGTCGAGAGAGCTTTGCTGGTCTGCCTTTAGAGCTCTTCAATTCCAGTCTATTTTCTTTTTCCGCCCGATTGATAATGTTGTAAACTGTTCTAAGTTTAATATTAAACATTTCAGCCAACTCCTTGCTGGTCTTTCCTTTGATATAATTAAAATATACCAATTGTATCAAATTGTCATCGGTGCGTTTACCAGGCATTGCAAAAACTTCAAATTATATGTAAAGTAGTTGTGATTCCAAGACTTTATCAACACAAATGAATTCACGGAAGACTGGCGCCAAAGACGCGACGAGTCGTTTTTGTTTTTGATATCCCGTTAGCTTTTCTCCCGTCTTCTTTCAACTAATGTTTGCATTTTGCAAACAATTAATGGACAGCAAATTTTTGGTGTATTTTTTGTTTTGAATAATTTTTAATGTTTTTGTTGCTATTTTTCTAATTTTTATTATATATTTAATTTAAGAATAGAATAAGGAAAATATTCTGCAAAGAAATAAATATGAAAAAATGTGTATTTCCTAATAAATTTTGATGTTAAAGTTGAACTTGTATGACTTTTTCCATTTTGCAAACAATTAATGGACAAACTGTATATATATATATATATATATATATATATATATATATATATATATATATATATATATATATATATATATATATATATATATATATATATATATATATATATATATATATATATATATATATATATATATATATATATATATATATATAACAACTTCCAATTGCCGCTGGCCTTTTCAGCTTGTCGCTTCGTAATCTAATCGTATCGTTTGCCTTTAAGGCCATGGCTCCGTCGTCTATTCATCCGCCGGAACGGCATTTCGGCTACGCCTGCTGCAAGTGTCAGGCGGCGGCGTTCACCGGACGTCGCTATGCCTGCTGGATGTGCATTGGGTATCAGCTGTGCGGCAGCTGCTACGACTCGGGCCAGCTGCCCGAGATGCCCGAGCACAAGTATTTCCATCCCATGGAGGTGCACTACACACGTGCCGAGTTCGAGCTGTACTTTGGCGGAGAGTCGTACGTGGAGGCCAACGTGCCGCAGAGCTACAAGTGCGCCCTGTGCGATATGTACGGGTTTACGAGCATGCAGCTCTATCAGCATCTGTCGGATGTGCATCGCGGCCACCAGGACTTCGATGAGTATTTCAGTATACTCTACACCAGGTATACGGCGGATGCCACGGCCGCCGGCGGGGGCACTGGGGGGCGTCTGATAGCCAGCGGTGGTTCGATTGCCAGTTCGGTGGCTGCTTCCGGCACTGGCGCCTTGGCACGATCGGCCGTTGCCTCGGCATCGGCCTTCCTGCGTCAGGTGCCCACCATGCAGCGGTCCGTGATGCCCGTCGTCACGCCGCGCAATGCCCTGGACTCGGCGGTCAGCTTCCGCGATGCTGTGCGCATGACTCAAGTTCGTCGCGCCGCTCTCTTGGAGCAGCAGGCACTCAACGTGCTCGAGGAGTTCCGGCTGGGCAACGCCAATCCCAGGTATTATGCGAACAATCACTGCCTGGGCGTTGCGGTGCGCCCGCATCAGGATCGCGGCGGACATCTCTTGGGGCAGCAATCGCTGCAGCCGCCGCAGCTGACGCAGACGTCGCCAGCATTGATGCCGCGTTCGGACGTCGGCGCTACGGATGCTCGTAGCCTGCGCAATCCGAAGGCGACTCGTTTGCGCAACAATCCGTCCGGCATGCGGCTGGGCACGCTCTTCCCGAAGCCGAGCACCCAGTTGCCTCGGCGCACGGCCGAGGAGGATTGGGTCTCGTACTGGGCGCACTCCAATCTGCTGGAGCAGCAGCAACACCATCACGCCGAGCGTCTGCTGACCAGCTATGCGGACATATTGCGCGATTCGCCGGGCGCAAGTGCCGTAATCGAGGCGCGCGCCAAGGGCAAGGACAAGGATAACAATAAGGCCAAAGACAAGAACAAGGAGAAGCCGGGCGAGGAGAAACCCGATTCAAATAAATTTCTATGCGCCAAGTTTCTAGAGCTGGAGAACTCTCAAGCTAAGCCGGAGCAGACTCCTCCACCGCCGGAGCCGTCTCGTGCTCACTTCATCGAAGCTCTGCTGTGCTCCATGCTGGCCGACGAGGAGTTGGAGCCGGTCGCAGTGCCAGCGGCAGCTCCGATTGTAGCCAAAGAAGCAGCTGCTGCTCCGGCCAAGGCCAAAGAGGAAACTGTGGAGGCTAAGAAGACCGACTTCGCTTCGCTTTGCAACATGGATCGTTTCTATAAGAATCTCGATATGTATAACAAGTGGTTGGCCGAATTCGCCGCCAGGAAGTTGCTTCCGGACTCGACGGTGGTCGGCGTGCCGGACATGATCTTGCAGGCGACTCACGATCCAGTGGTCGGCATTGACTCGGACATGGATGCCGACACCGACGAGCGCGACGAGGACGACGATGAGGCCAGTGTTGCGGACCAGCCGGTCGAAATGAATGTCGAGAGCAAAGTCGTCACTGTCAACATCATCGATGAGCTCAATGTGCGCGACGACGAGGACGACGAGGTCATCGATGTGGAGGGTGGCGAGATCGACGTTGTAGTGGACGGTGAGGGCGAAGGCGATGCCGACGATGTTGAGGACGAAGATGAGGAAGACTACGATGATAATTCTGGATCGGAGACATCCGATTCAACCATAGCCATGCTGGTCAACGAAATTGACCAGGTCTACGGCTACTAGAGGGGATGGTGGAATAGGAAGTAAAGCAAGCTAAATAGAGTGAAGGAGTAATAGAGGAATGATAAAGAAGAAGAGTACAGAAGGAGAGAACAGTAGAGACAAGCAAAGAAGAAGGGTAATAGAAAGAGAGAACAGAAAGAGAAACATGTGAAAATTGGATTTTATTTATAGAAAATGATGCAACAACTTTTTGAATTGAATAAAGCTGTTGGCCAACAATTTTGTTTTTATTTGAATATAAATTAAAATAAATTGAGGATTGCTTAAAATTTCAATTCCTGAGGCAAGAGTTGACATTGACAAGCTAACGGAAGATTTTTAAGATTGCGCTATCGAAGTTATCGATGAACTTGTTCCCATTGAACTTAGTTCCGGAATGAGAACTTGCCTAAAGATTTTTCTATTCAATTTGTCATTGATTTCATCATGATGAAGCTCGCAGAGCTTATATGGATCCATTAAATAGTCTATAATCTAATATCTATAATTATGTCAATATCACTATATATCAATATCGAAAATATATATGTCAATATCACTGAAGCTCTGCTAAGGCTTTGTGAGTATTAGAATATGTGGATCTACTTATAATCTATATCTATAAATATGTCAATATCAGCTCTGCTAAGGCTTTGTGGGTATAAGAATATATGGATCCATTAAATAGTCTATAATCTAATATCTATATATATGTCAATATCACTGAAGCTCTGCTAAGGCTTTGTGGGTATAAGAATATATGGATATATTATATAATCTATAATAATATATATCTATATCTATAATATAATATATTGCATATAATATTTATATATGCCCTTGTTCTATCGAGTTGGTTTCTAAGCAACTGCAACAGCTGGAATTATTTCGGACAGAATTTATTAAATTGTTACAATTTTGTCTATTTTCCTAAATATCTTTTTAACTGAATAATAAGAATTCCCACCTTTTCTCATATTTAGATAAATGATTTGTTCCAAATTTCCTTTTTCTCTATAGTTAATTTTTGTTTAATTCCCTAATCGTATTCCATTTACACTTGTTCCAAAGTGGCTCTGAGACATATAGTCTTCTGCCTCCTTCTCTCCCGTTTCTCCTTTTCCCCAATCGAGTTGGCAGCGCTGAGCGTGTAAAAAGTTAAAGTTAGCTTTGCGCCACGAGTCAAGTGCTCATTGTTCACATTGTTCGCACAGCTTGAAGAGCGTAAACGTAAAAACCTAAAAAAAAATAAAGATTTATATATATATTAAAACCAAACTGAATAATAGAGAGAAAAGTGTAAATTTGTGAGGGCAACAGTTATCGAATTATCTAGTTGCGTTTATTGTTTGATTTTGTTCCATTTGCTTTTGGTATTGAAACGAATTGATTGATTGACCGTCTCGCGATGTCGCTGAATAATGCCACAAAGTTGGGGATCGTCAAGTGCTTGGGCTGCCCGGCCCAGGGCAACTTGGGCAGGCGCTACGAGTGCATCGTTTGCGGCGAGGCCGTGACCTATTGCGGCGACTGTTATGACGGCGGCAAGAATGTGGCCGGCGAGAAGCACAAATACTATCATCCGATGAAAGCCATCTATAATCGTGATTTCTTTGAACTGTACTTCCTGGGCGAGGAGCTGGTGAACGGCGAGGCGCCGCAGAGCTACAAGTGCGCCTTCTGCGACGAGCTGGGCTTCACGGCCGAGGAGCTGCAGCTGCACGTGCTCGAAAAGCACAGCGGGCATTCCGATGCGGCCAAGCTGCTGGACATATTGGACCAGATGAATGAGCAGCAGAAATGTGAGTATGCAGCTCCGCCTACAGCTCCGCCTGCCTCGCTCTTAGCCTGATTACGGCTCTGTGTGTGTGTGTGTGTGTGTGTGAGCCTAATGGAGCGCGCCGCAAAAGCCACTTTAGCAAATTGTTTGCGCCCCACAACACAGCTGACCAAACGGTCAACGGCTCGCGTGTTGCTCTAGCGCAGGGTAATACGAATTATGCACAGCTTAAAGTCCACTTTGAGAATAGAATATAGAGTTTAGATACGGCCTAAAGATAACCCCCATACGGCAGGGGAGGGAAAGGAAGTAGAAGTTCTTTTGTATTTATTCTGAAATTGAAGTGAATCAAATATATATCTGCATTTATTCTGACTTCCAATTGAGGTTGGCCCTCTTGAGCATGCACATATATTTATATATAAAATATATATTAATATCAAATATATATAGATATATATCGAAAATATATATCTGCATTTATCCTGTAAAGGAAGTATATGCATATATGAGTATTTATAGTACCGAAAAATATAATAGCACCACTTGAACAAAGTTTTAAAGTTTCTTTAACAGAGGAAATTTAGATTATATTGCTGATTTTGCTTGCATTTCAAATATAATTCATGATCCTCTTCTCATAACATATTTCGGCAGCTGGTGCTATTTTTATTTTCGCAGCTTTAGATCTATATATGATGCCTTCACAATCCTATCATATATGTAGATGTTAGATGAACCTATCAGGGTCTCTCCCTCTCTTCCTCTCTCTCTCTCTGTCTCTCTCTCTCTCTCTCTCTCTCTGTCTCTCTCTCTCTCTCTCTCTCTCTCTCTCTCTCCTCTCTTGTCGAGTAGCTCTAATATATTCAAACAATCGATGAACAAATTCATATCATTTGAATCATATCCCATATCAAGAGACTACAATAAAATATTACTTCTCTATAGCAGACAAAATAAGTAAATTATATGGTATATGTATAAATATGTAAGATATCGTGCAAAGGAAATAGACGTATGAAACTATCCCTTGACAAGTTTGTTCAAGACCCACGAGTCTCAGCCATCTCATTCAGTCGTCTCATACGACAAGTAGAGATTCACTGCGGTGGTATTCTAAGAGCCGCCAACCACACGGGGCCAGTCTACTACTATCGTATTACCATATTTATAATGGATTTCTTATAGTGCAAAGCTTGATATAAAGAATGTCTTTATATTCGAATTCTCTGGAAGACTTTATATACTCATTTATAAACCTAAACATACATATCATTCGGGTACTGTAAACTTCATCAGATGTATTCAGTGTATTAAGTATTCGTCTCTGCACTTATCTCGCATTCTGTGCCCTTTCGTCATATCAAAGGAAAACATTTCTCACATTTGCAAGTCAAATGGAAATCGTTTCAACAGCTTGGGCCATTGCGAGTGCTTCGCAACTCATCCCCATTTGCTCACCTCTCCCACACGCACTTTGACCTCTTTTTTCTGCTGCTGCTCTTAATGTAAACTGAAATCGAGAACGAAACCGAAATCGAAATGGAAACTGAAACTGAAACCTGTTGTGGTTGACACTTGCCCTCCAATAATGGCAAATTATGTGATGTCCGCCAGAGCTGGCCGCAGATGACACAATTTGCTCAACACCTACGCCAGATATATCCGCTTGGCTGGCCTGGGCTCCCCATCCCCGTCATCCCAGCTGCCTTCTGTTTTGATAACAAATTTTCCACTTCATTTGATTTGAGTTCGATTTTGCCTATTTGCTTGTTTGTGGTTCGTTTCTAGTTTCCATTTTATACTCGCTCAGGCACGTGAAAGAGGGGCATATTGGTTTTGTGGAATTTTGAATCGCGAGAATTTGAAACAGAATACATTATATAAATAGATTATAAGACCTCATCAAGTTCCGTACTCCACAGACTTGGCAAAGAAATTAAATTTCTAAGCCTCAGGAGAGGGGAAAATCTAGCGTCGACAAATCTCTCTGCGGACCTGCGCAAATATTGGGCAATTTTTGGGAAAGTGTCCTCGATGAGTGATGAATTACTGTATGGGGACTCCGAGCGGGGATTGGACAGTTGGTTGGGCGTTTGTTGGGGTGGTTTTCTCTGCTTCCTTCCTTCTCTTCTCGAATTGTATTGTTTGCATTTATGCTTAGTTTTGCAATTTTTGTTCTTCTCTTGCGTCTTGCTTATCGCTTTGTATTCCTATCGCTGATATTTGAGAATTTTATTTTGGGGCAGAATTATGGCTGGGGGTTAGAGATTATCTATAGTATATGCGTATGGTATATATGTATATAAAGTGAAAAGTTAGCTTGTCGAATCCATAGTTGGTTTTGACCAACAATAAATTCTTATAAGTATATAGAAGTGCTCATAAGAACAGTGTGAGTGACTATGGAAAATATATGAAAACAATTTTGAATGTGCATTAAGATTAATATATTTTGCTATAAATTCGTGTTCGTGTATATCACGATTCGATCGAGTTTGATTCAAGTAATCGATAACTATCACCGTTTTAATGTTATCGATTAAAACCGATATCTTCATTTAGCTATAAAATTCTATTTAATTCATCATTCTATCTAAAGTCTTAAAATTTTGCATTTAGTGTTATTTGTGCCTTACGCATTTTCGGTTTTTGTTAAATTTTGGATGCCACGCCCCCTTCGCAGCAGAGAAGCTGCTGAGTCATAATGCACAGTTAGCAGATTGTGTGCTTGTGCGTGCGTCTGTGTGTGTGTATGAATTGCTTGCTACATATGTACATAGAAAAGTAACGGAGAATGTTAGCAGTTCTTAGGAATTGCAGTTCTTCGCAGGGTTCAAGGGATCTCCTAGTCGAGCAGTCTCGACTAGAGCACCCTTACTTGTTTTTATATATATTATTTATTTATTTTCAAAATGTATTTTTCAATGTATATTTTTTATTTTTTTATCAATATTTATTTTTTTTTATTATATTTATTTTTAATTATCTATTCATATATTAAAAAAAAAATTTAATTTATATATATTAATTTATTAAACATATATTGTTTAATTTATTTTAAATTATATACATATATTTGTTCCCCTTTATACATTTTGTTTATTTATATATTTATTTTAATTATTTACTTAGTATTTATGTAATATATACAAAAAGCTGTTCTGGAAAACATGCCTTCGCCATTCTGTTCGCATTCATTTCTGCAAATTTCTTTTTCGCATTCTGCATTCGCTATCAAAAATATTTTTTTTGCCTCTGCCGTAATTTGAGTGGGGAGATTTTCAGGAACTTCTGTGGCATTTCCCGCTTAATGCCCAGCTGTGAAATGCTTTTTCCGCTGCATTTATTATCATAATTGTGGGCAGAAATGTTTTTTCACGCTCGTACCCTGTTAAATATATATATATATATATATATATATATATATATATATATATATATATATATATATATATATATATATATATATGTATATTATGTGTATGTATATGCATGATAAACGGCGCATGCAACAGTGGATCGCGTTGCACATTAATCAAAGTGGAAGCTTGAAACAAACACTGCAACTAAAAGCCGCAACAGCTGCGGGCACAAGGCCAAAAGATGCTGGCCAAAAGTTAATGTATTGCAAAATTTGCAGCTGAAACGTTTATTCCTTTTAAGGCTCAGCTGCGGGTGCGCGAGTGCAATGCGAAACTGCATATCTTTTGGAGGATATATATACATATATATATTTTCGATATGCTTCTTTCCTCTTGTTTAAGCTCCAACAATGTGGAAAGTCCTTAAAGAGGACATCAAATATGAACGTTTGTTGTGGCTGTGGAATTTGCATATTAAATCGGGCTTATTGAAATGCCTTAACTATATTGATTAGTTGAGAAACTATATAGGTATATATTTAAATATATATCATATATATAGTAATATGGTATGCACCCAATTAAACCATATCAGATTATAATTCACTTTAAGTAGCTAACATAGAAATTGTGACCTACTTCCAGCCATTTGAAGGTTCCCGTTCTGGGTTCTTGATGTGTGCTACCTATGCAGGCATATTTACAGCTGAATACATATTTTACGCCCTATCATAATATTACAAATGTCCTTAGGCTTATTTATGCATTAGCTATAATCATTGTTGTTTGCTTTTATTGCTACGTTCGTTCATGCTCGAACAACAATTATTTTAATGAGAATACGTACAAAGTAAAGTGATGAAATATAATAGGGTAGAATAGAATCTAATGCATAATATAATATAATAAAAAATGTAATAACTAAATAGCTAAACATATATATATAAATATATATATAAATATATATATATATATATATATATATATATAAATATGTCTAAACATAAAAAAATTTATTCAGCTTCATGATTACACTAAAAATAATAGTATCTTGTGCATAATATAATACAAAAAAATATAAAATAGAAAATTTAATGGAATATATTACAAGATAATATAAAAAATAATAAAATATATATTAATATATTAACATGAGAAATTCTGAAATAATTTATTCAGCTTCATAATTATACTAAAAATAACTTTTTGTTGCACTAAAGGCAGCTGCGGCAATGCAGTTACTAAGGAGCTTAGCTAAGCTGCTCACAATAGATGTTGAGCGCATTTTTCCATAACTCAAAAAAATAATAAATAATGTCTTCATTATTGATACATGATTATATGAAAATAATTTCTGTGAGAGTCGACTTTCCCAGAAATCAAATGATTTATATTTTTATATATTTATATTTTTAAACTATATATTATCAATAGGCTAGAACTGCCCGTCTATATTTTCGGTATTTCTTTAAGTAAAAAGTCGTTCAATATTTTATTATATAATTAGGACTTTATAATTGAGACAGCAAAAGTTTTCTTCTTGTCTATTTTGGCTATATTGTTATGCCTCGTTCTGGTACAAGTTTTGATTCTATGAGTGAATATGCATCTGTATTCTATATTCCAATCAATCTAGTTAAGTTTTAGTACAAGTAAAGCCATAATTAAAAAACACTTTATTTTAATAAAATATTAATATAAAATATATTTAAACTAAATATTAATATTTACACATTCTAAAACTATATAAATATATAAAAAAAAAGTTAAGCCAACCAAATATATTTAATTTAAGCAATATTTAAGGCAGGCAACCCCCGGAAATTATTTGCCAAAAAAAAAAAAATTAAGACTGACGTCATTTTGAGTGCAGCTTAAGGGTGACTTTTGTTCTGCACAGCCAAATTACCCTAAACTATATATAGTACTTATAGTATATATATATATATATATATATATATATATATATATATATATATGATATATATATATATATATATATATATATATATATATATATATATATATCATAATGGCAAACGCGCCCCCTTTTATTTTGATTCCTTTAGCAAAGTGCACAAATATTGAATTACCAACTAAAGTGTGGGCTTTGGCTTTCCTTTTTATTGCAGCCACTGAGATCCGCTGCCAGGAGAAGTCGCGTGGCGGCCTTAGCTATGAGGTCATCCTGGCCGAGCCGGCACCCAATGTGGCTGTGCCCAAGCGGCCCGTGACACCGGGCAAAAATGTGAGCGTCGAGGAGATTGAGCAGAAGCTAAAGGCAGCCGAAGAGCGTCGCATTGTGAGTAGAAAGAAAGAAAGAAAAAGAAGAAAATATCAATTAATATGTATTCTCAACACTTTGCAGTCCTTGGAGGCACGCAAGATGGCTGAGATCTCCATTAAGCTGGCCAAGGTGGAGGAGGCTACGCGCAAAAAGGATGAGATTACCAACGAGTTCATCACTCAGACCAAGGAGCAGCTGGAGACCAAGATGGAGACTCACGTGGAGAAGCGCGAGGCCATTATCAGCGACATGAAGGAGAAACTAAAGGTGACAGAAATCTGAAGAAAAAAATATACATATTATAATGTTGCCTTTGCTATATATACTCAGATTCATGCTCAGGAGATTGAGAAGACGCGCGAGACTTTGGAGCAGCAAAAGGCCAACGAGCAGAAGGCCATCGAGGAGAAGTTGAAGACAGCTCAGGCTTTGCGTGACGAGAACATCAAGAAGATGTTGAATCGTCTCAAGGAACATGTAAGTTCCAAATACTAACTGTATACAATACCTATATGTATTTGTCTGATTTGCTTAGCTTAGCTTGAGTTTTGTTCTTGAATTGTTTTAAATTGCTTAAATCGCCTTGACTTGTAAATATTTTTTATATGCATTGAAACGAAATACTAAACAATTTGCTATGAAATTAATTGTTTTAACATAAAAAATAAAAAAATATATTAATATATATAATATAATACAAAATATTTATTAATATTAAAATTTGTATATATCAGAATTGATATTTTAGTTATTTATTATTATTTATTTTAGTTCTTAAAAAAAATAAAATTTTTGTTTTTAAATATTTTAAATATTTAGATGAGTATAAAATTTTAAATCTAACAAAATATTTATTTTTATAATTAAATACGGATAAAAATTTTGACAATATTGTATAAATAAATATAAATTTCTTAATTTATATTTATAAAAAAGTATTTATAAATTAATAAGAAATGCAGTAAAAACTAAGAATATTTTTTCTATACAACTCGCTTTTCCTTTTATTTAATTTTTAAATTATGAATGTACAGTAGCCGATTAATCTTTGTATATATATATATTCATAAAAATATATAATATTTGCATATTAAAATATTAGTTTACTTCCCAAATATATCATTATCCAATTCCTATGCAGTCAAGTTTCGCAAATCTTAATTACTTTTCGAACAACTAAAATTAATGTAAATATTTTACATTATTTTATCTAAATCTTCACAAATGTGTTTTAGAATATAGTTAGCAAATAAGCATAAAAAATTGATGTAAAAAATCGGCATATGGGAAAAGCAACAAAAATGTTCAATGAATATATATAAAAATAAATATAGATATATGTTTATATACATGTTGTTTGTCGGCTACTGTGCATTAGGATATAGAACAGGATTTCAAATTTGACATATATCATTTTTTGAAACAAACTTGAATTTATAACATCATTTATTTTATATTATCTTTTTTTTATTTTTATTTTCATTTAAATTTTTTTTTTACTTAAGTATTAAATTAAAGTATTTTATTTTATATTATTTTTTAAATTTAAATTTTCATTTTTTTTCATTTTTAATTTTCATTACATTTTTTTTTTTCATACTAAAGTATTAAAGTATTTTATTTTATATTATCTTTTTTATTTTCATTAAATTTTTTTTTTATATTAAAGTATTAAATTTTGTATTCTTTTACATTTTTCATATTTTTTATTTTTATTTGTATATTTAAGTAATTTATTATTTAATTTTTCTTTTACATTTTTCATGAGCTTTTCATTTTAATTCACTAACGCTGCCTAAAAAATAATCTAAATGTCTGTGCGTCGTAGAATTCGAGTATTCGAGAACATTTTGTGTTTGATCCATCTATATAATTTGTGATATTTATTTTCTTTGATTTATTTTTGGAATCTCTTCCTCTCTCTCTCATTTAAGAACACAATCAAAATTGCCGAAATCAAAACGCAGAACAATCAATTGGAAAATCAAAAGCTCGAGGAGAAAGCGCGCATTATTGAAAACAAATTGTTCACCGCCGAGCAGAATCGCGAAAAGGAGTTGCTCAAGAAAATTGAGAAAGCTCAGAAACTTGTAGGTCTCCCCATACACAAATACAATATAAGTATATATATGTATATATAGAAATATATGCATATATATATAATTGCTTTTTATACGTTTGTATCGTTTGCCTGCGGTTGATTTGTAGCAGTTGCACACACATTCAGATACCCTGTAATTTCTTGGGCATATCATAAACTCATCTTCCGTTTCAACTCTGTTGCAGGAACGTCGCGCTGAGGTTGTGCGCCAGAACAAGGCTCAGACTCAGGATATGGATGGACAGCAGAGTCCCATTGCCTCGTCGGGTTAAGGCGCTTGAAAGGAACATGCTCTGGCCTGGGAGAGAGAGAGCGCGTCCCCAACACACACACACATACATAAACAAGACACACACATTTGAGCAAGCAAACAACAGAAATTTGCTTCGGAAAAAATAAGAAAATTTCAAGTATTAAAAAGAAAAGCTAAAAATTAAAAGAAAAAATACATTTTTCGCTGAGCAAAAGGCAGCGCAGGCAACAAAGCAAAAGACGAAAACAAAGAACCACAATAACTACAACAACTACAACAACAGCAACACTTTACACTACACAACAAAAGAAAAGCAAATTGCAAGCTGCAAATTAAAAAAAAATAATAATAATAAAAAAATAACATTTAAAGCAAATTTACAATAAGAAAAACATAAACAAAATCATATACTTAAATTATTGTCAAAATACTAAACATAAATGAAATTCATTCATAATTTATATTGAAATTTTCTCAATGATTTTATAAAAATTGTTTTCAAGTTTGATTTTAGTTTTGAAACAAATAAAAATAAAATAAAAATGCAATTAAAATTAAAATTAAATGCCATGCTTATAGTGAATATATATATATATATATATATATAGTGAATATATATATATACTACGAATATCAAGTGTATTTTCCCACTAATTTGCAGAGCATTTTCTTACGAAATAAAAACGAAATTCAAACAATAGAAAATGCCATACGATTTGCCTGTCGTTTTCTCATATGCTTTTGCTTGAAACAAAAATGAAAGAAAAAAACAAATATATATGATATTTAATTTTAATATTAATTATAAATTATTAACAAATATGAGAGTTAAAAGAAAAAGGAAGTTCTAACACCATTTTTTATTTTGATATAAGTTCGCATTTTCTATCTATATATAATGTCAAACAGAAAAATACATAAGAAATGCTTAAATATAAAAAATAAAAATAAAAAATAAAAAAAAATACAAAGTAAAACAAAAAAAAACACAAACAACATTTTCGTTTCATTTGACACAACATAAAAAAAATACATTTTAGGCATAAAAAAACAAAAAACAAATATATATATATTATATATATATATCAATAAATCTATATAGTAACTAATATATATATATATATATATATATAAAGCAAAAACAAAAATCAAATGCATATTTTGTCTAACGTCAAGTTATATTTAGAACCAAGAAAAACAGAAGAAATGGAAATTTATTGGGTTGGGAAATTTTTTGAAAGTGAAAGGCAAATTTCAAAAGTGGGAAATTTCAAAAGTATTTGCATTTTGTTCGTTTCTTGGCGAATTTCACGTTTATTTGCAAACTAACAAAGAGGAAATTAGCTTAAATTTTAATTCACATAACGGTATGTGTCTATAACTACTCTATATGAATCAGCTACAATAAACAAACAACAGCAACACGCACAGACCACACAAGCCGACACTCTGAACACTCTATAACAATGCAAAGATCAATACAATTGATAAAAACGCTTCGATATATACTCGATTTATGATATATACTCTATATATATAAACTCTATATATATACATATATATTAATGTATAATCAACACCAATAACCAACGAAATAAGTAAAGAAAAGAAAAACAAACTTCATTTTGTATGAGAGACAAATGCGAAAAGCAAAAAGGAAAAGTTTTCTCAAAATAAATAAATAAATAAATGTTCTCTTCTTAAAGCAGCCTATGCTACATATAAACAAAAACAAAAACAAAAAAAAAACACTTTTTTACGTTCCCGCATTACTTTTTAAAAACGAAGTTGACTTGATTAATTGAACGATAAGTGAATTCGAATAATGAATGTATTATAAAAAGTGCGTAATTAAAATAAATTGAAATATTTATAATTGGTCAACGTTTGACTTTGATTTGCATTTTGAAAAGCCCGCGCTCTGCTATTAGCAGAGCTCTGTTAATGGACAGTATCAGTTCTGTACCTGACCTCGCCTTGTGTTGTCTGTGCGCTGCTGAAGGCTGCATCGAAATATTTTCAAAGTATTAAATCCCAGCAGCAAAATATAAAAACCGACTGTCCCGGTCAAGCGATCGATGCCAAATGACTGTGAGCTCCCAGCACTGCCGTCGACTGAGTCTGAAAATTTGGCAATTGCGACCAGCCTTAAGAAGAGAGAATAAAGCGCAGGCAGAGTGAACAGTACAGTCTATGGGTGCAGCAGAGGCTGAGTGCAAAGCGCTTGACTGCAGAGCAGAGGCATTCAATTGCCTGTGTGCATAGGGCAAACAGGTTAAGTAAGCAGCGCAGCTTGAGTGAACAGTGTTGACTGAGTTAACAGTGCAGGCTAAGTGAACAGCTCAGCGCAGCAGACAGAGTGAACAGTGCAACGGGCAGAGTGAGATCACAGGCAGAGTGAGAACACTGGCAGAGTGAGAACACTGGCAGAGTGAGATCACCGGCTGAGTGAACAGTGCAGGGTGAGTGAACAACGCAGTCTGGTTGAGCAGCGCAGCCTGAGTGAATATTACAGCAGGCAGAGTGAGAACGGGGCTGAGTTAATAGCGCAGCCTTCAGAGTGAATAGTAATGGTTGAGTAAGCAGCGCAGGCTGAGCGAACAGTGAAACAGGCAGAGTGACATCACAGGCTGAGTGAAGAGCGCAACAGGCAGAGTGAGAACACTGCAGGCTGAGCAAGCAGCGCAGTCTGGTTGAGCAGCGCACTGAGTGCACAGTGCAACAGGCAGAGTGAGAGCAGCAGGCAGAGTGAGAGCAGCAGGCAGAGTGAGAACGGGGCTGAGTTAATAGCGCAGCCTTCAGAGTGAATAGTAATGGTTGAGTAAGCAGCGCAGGCTGAGCGAACAGTGAAACAGGCAGAGTGACATCACAGGCTGAGTGAAGAGCGCAACAGGCAGAGTGAGAACACTGCAGGCTGAGCAAGCAGCGCAGTCTGGTTGAGCAGCGCACTGAGTGCACAGTGCAACAGGCAGAGTGAGAGCAGCAGGCAGAGTGAGAACGGGGCTGAGTTAATAGCGCAGCCTTCAGAGTGAATAGTAATGGTTGAGTAAGCAGCGCAGGCTGAGCGAACAGTGAAACAGGCAGAGTGACATCACAGGCTGAGTGAAGAGCGCAACAGGCAGAGTGAGAACACTGCAGGCTGAGCAAGCAGCGCAGTCTGGTTGAGCAGCGCACTGAGTGCACAGTGCAACAGGCAGAGTGAGAGCAGCAGGCAGAGTGAGAACGGGGCTGAGTTAATAGCGCAGCCTTCAGAGTGAATAGTAATGGTTGAGTAAGCAGCGCAGCCTGAGTGAACAGCGCAACAGGCAGAGTGAAAACAGAGGCTGAGTTAATACCGCAGCCGACAGAGTGGGAGCACAGGCTGAGTGAACAGCGCAGCAGATAAAGTGAGAGTACAGCCTGAGTGAACAGTGCTGGTTGAGGGAAGAGTGCAACAGGCAGAGTGAGAACACAGGCAGAGTGAACAGAGCAAACTGAGTGTTTACAGAGTGCAAACTACTGCCAAGTGCCACTGTAACTAACAGCACTCTGTGAGTTAGCAGTTCCGCTTGAGTAAAGCACGCTGTAATCGCTTAACATTCTGTCCGCTAACATTAGAACTGCTAAACGAGTGTCAAAAATCAAAGTTTTCTTTAACTAAGCTAATTTTTATAATTTATTGTTAACAGTGGAGTATTATAAATACGTTTTTCATTTAGTTTTCAGTGCTTTGGCCGCACCAGAGTAACAGTGCCGCATTCTCATAGGCAACCGAGCTCTTTGCCTCCAACAGAGTCGCGTCCTGGGCGTCTGTTAAGGTTATGTTATTGTGATCCTCCTGCTCCTGCTGCTGCTGTCGGGCGTCAGCTATGAAGTGATACTGGCCCGAGCTGCTGGCCAGGATGGGCAGGCTGGGATGGAAGCCAATCCCGTTGCAGCAGTCCCCGTGCAGAGGCAGCTGCATGCCCTCCTCCCCCTCACCAGCCCCCTCGGAGAGGTTCCACAGATTGAGCCCGCCGGAGGTGTCGCCACTGGCCAGCCAGGCCCGCTTCGGGCAGAGGTCGAACTGGATGCGCTGATTGGTGTTCACCTCCCGCCGGAACTCGCGCAGCGGCTGCTTGAAGTGGCGCACGTCCCACTGGAGCAGCTTGGGGCACTTGCGCGCTCCACTGAACAGCCGGCACTGGCCGGAGGCGTCCGTGGCGTAGCGCAGCTGCGTGATGCCCGCCGAGTGCCCGCCCAGCGTGAACAGCGGACCCTGCCTGGGCGGGCAGCGCAGGTCGAAGTGCTGGACGTAGCCCCGCCAGTTGCCGCAGGTCACCGTCTGCGGATGCTCCGTGTTCTGGGCGATGCAGGAGATGGCCGACTTTACGGCGTATTCGTCGTAGCTGCGACCCGGACGGGACGTGTCGAAGATCTTGATGGAGCGCTTGTAGCCGGCGTAGATCTTCTGCCCATCGTGCCTGAAGGCCAGCGAGATGGCGGCCACCACTTCGTCCGCCTCGTCGTAGCCGCTGTAGCTGCACCGCAGCCGCCCGTCGAAGGCGTCCCACATGTGGATGGGCTCGTGCTGCCGTGTGGCCAGCCAGCTGGAAGGGATGGATGAGTGAAGGTGAGTAATTTATGTGAACTTAAACAGTTTGAATTGATTAAAATCAGATTTGCAGTTTAAATAAGCCCGCGCTATGTTATTAGCAGCGTTTATGCTAAGTTAACAGTGAGAACAGCGATAGCTTAACAGTGACTGCTCATAACTGCAGCAATAACAGCATTTATGCTAAGTAAGCAGTGACTGTTAATAAGTGCAGTGAGAACAGCATTTATGCTAAGTTAACAGCGGCTGTTAATAGCTGCAGTGCGAATAGCGATAACAGTGACTGTTAATAACTGCAGTAAGCTGCAACAGCACTTGGCGCTGTTAATTGAATTTCTCTGTTAATAGCCAGAGTCTTGACTGAGGACGCACTGCCTCATCATCTGCTCCAACTAACTGTACTCACAAGCAACTGTCCGGCTGCAGGCTGTTCATGAGGGGATACCAAACGCAGTCGTAGACGGTGCCGCCCTCGGGCACGTGGACGGCGGACTGCATTGGGGAGAGGCTGCGGTCGGTGGCGATAGTTCTGGACTCGTAGAGATCCACTGGCAGCTCCACCACATGCATGCCGTCCAGGTGCACGGGCAGCAGCAGGCAGGTCCCATCCGGCGACCAGTAGCAGCCCTTCGTGTAGTGCTGGGCCTGGGCCGTGGACGGCCAGCAGCGGCGGCCCACCTCGACGAGCTGCCGCTCGAAGTAGACCGCAGGAGGATCAGGAGGAGTGCTCACGTGCTGCAGCTGCTCATCGATCTTGTCCAGCTGCGCCTGCTTCAGCCGCTGCAGTTCATCGGCTTCCGTTTGTTGTTGCTGCTGCTGCTCCTTCTCCTCCTGCTGCTGGCTGGTGTGGCCGTGCTCCTCCAGCGTATCCTCGATGCTTATCACATTCTCGCTCTCCTCCTCCTCCTCGTCCTCCTCCTCCATCCAGCTGCTCTGTTCCAAGGTTGCGCTGCCGTTGGCTACGTTCGCCACATCCATGGTGCTGTTGGCCGTCCGCGTCTGGCGCTGCATCAGCTTCTGCCGCTCCGATTCGCTCAGCGAGAAGCTCAAATCGGGAATCGAAGCGTCGCTCGCCTCGAAGGTGCCGCTCGTCAGCTCCATGTTGCTGCTGCTGAGGCTGAGATTGTGGTTGAGCAGCGAGGCGGTCTGATCCATGTTGGCCAATGTGCTGCCAGCTGTTAAGCATATTTATATTCATTAACTTAGTTATTAACAATTTCATTTATATTTCTTACACGATTCGTCCATGGCGGCTATTTCGACTCGTTTTTTGCCTACAACTATCGATATCAAATCGAAGAGCGCATTTTCGCCTTTAGGGTGCCCATATGGCCTGGCGGTTATTTTAAATTCTCACCTCGACTATTTAATATATTTAATTAAAATGAATAAAATTCGGCATTAACTTTATATACATTATATATAGATCTGCTTGAATTATTTGCTGCACATTTGCTACGCATGCCAAATTGTTTACTAGATTTCAGTTATCGATACCTCATTTCAACCCAATTCGATATATGTTTTTGCGATATATTGAGTGCTGCCACTTTCTAGGCTGACCATATGCCAGCTAATATCAACAGCTGCGCGCGTGTGGAGCAAAAAGGCGCTCATTAAAGTGAAAAGTGGTGAAAATTGTGTTTTAAATATTTGCAAAAAGTGAATTGTGTTGTTTTTTCCTGTGTATTTATATAAAATATAATTATTTTTTGTGCATGTGCTGCTGAAATGCTCAACTATAGACAGCTGAAACTATAGCAACAAACGGGTTCGTGCATGTCAGATAAAATGTCTGCTTACACTTACAGTTAGCTAATTTTCAGCTGTTGCATTTTGCAAATTGATATATTTATTTAGTTTTTGAGCTATTTATATTGTTGGAGTTGTTTTTGCTACCCTTGTCTGTTTATTTGCATTGTCAGATCACTTTTCTACTTCATATTCAAGGTGAATTGCCCATTTCAAGCAAACGCACACACAAACATACATGCATACATATATTCTAACGTTACTATTGTGCGGTTATGTGTGTGTGTGTGCGTGTGTGAGTCTTTGCTTCTGACTTTAGCTTTTGCAGACATTCTGCATAATAATTAGGCAAGTTTATTCGCTTCAGTTACCGAATATTATTTGCATAAACAAATTTGCAATGTGTGAGTCTAGCACGCACAAATAAGTTTAGATTAACAAAGTGAAGCTGAAAGCCGTATTTACTGTCTGTATGTCTGTGTGTCTATGTGCATGTGTGTGTGTGTGTTGGCAAAGATGCGCTTGATTAAACTTTATTAAAATTAGTCTTTGAATTTGGTGTTAACATTTTTCATTTTTTGTCCTATTCAATTCTAATTGAAATCGAATTAGACTTAAATTGAATTCCAATTGGGCGTCGAATTGGAAACTTCCAGAAGCTGAAATGCTGCGTAACAGCAACTATACTATGCTACGGTTTAGTAGGCTGAGTGCATAGCGGGAGGTAGGGTATATTTGTTCTGTATATTTATGTTCTTTTGCAAGACTTTATATATTCCATTGAAATCTATATCAATATATAATGAATATTATGAAAACATAATATAAATTGAAGAAAATTTTATTAAATTTATGAAGTATTTTTGCACAGGGCATACAAAGTTGACACATTACAGGGTATTTCATAATGCGGTCACAAATAATGATTAGTTACTCCATGCAAATGCTTAGCGCTGACTTGCGCTGGACTGCGCTCGCTTGACATATTCGAGGATAGGCACAAAGAAGAGCAGACAATGAGAACAGTTAGCTTTCATGTGACGAGAAATGGCATGAGCTCAGTGCAATTGCACTCCTAAGTAAAGGAGTTGGAAAAAGATGCAGTTAAAACAACGGCAAAGGGTGGACATTTAATAAAGATGTGATAAAGTTTGCGAGGGTTGCTTGAAAAATGCATGAAAATGATATTCAAAGTAGAAAGAATATTTCAAAAATTTAAGCTGATATTCATAATGCTATTGCGTAGCCTTTTCACACTGTGCGGTCCTCGGAATTGTTTTAATAAACACGAATTGCTTCCTTATTAGCACCAATTTGCGATTTGCCCAGTGCATTAGAGCCCTCGATATTTGAGTGTTAACTGTCTGCCTGCAATTCGATTTGTTAGCGAAACGCTTTAAGGCTTGGCCAGAATGCGGCTCACGTTCGGGCCGACAAATAGGCCCCGAAGTGTATCCTAATTTAAATTGAACACAAATGCAATGGAGCATTGACATTTCGGCAGGCAAACAGACCGACAATTGGGGCTATTCCCGATTCCCGAGTAGGGGGAGTCACACGTGCCGTCAAATCGAACATGAACATTTAGATCAAATTACAATTTGATATGTATTTTTCGCTTTTGGGGCGTTAGCTTTTGTTTTTTTATTTGTGTGGAATCAATTAAGTTAAAATGCGCTGGGAGGCGTGTCAAATGAAATATTTACACAACTGCTACGACTCGGGGGAATCGAGAAAAGGCATTAAAATAGTTCAAACTGGGCGTTGTCCTGCAGCTGCTAAAAGGGGGCTGCAGATGGCACAGTTGGGGGTTGGCTTCACGGTCAACCCCCAAAAGCGAGCAAGCGAAGCCAAGCCAAGCCAAGCCCACTCTGTCTGGTTTTTCAATTTGTTCATTTGCGTGACTCTAACTTAGGAGCAGCTCCATTTGGGCTTGTCTGCTCGTCTGCATAGCTTGGCCCTAAACTTAAAGACACATATTTATGGCTGGCCACGGCAACAGTTTAGGCTTTAAAGGCATGCCGAAAGAAAGACTTTAAGCTGCTGAGAATATGACGATTCGAAAAAAAAACCTCAACAATCAGTAAATCGTTCGCAAAGCTTTCAATGATGATGTAAATGATATTGACTGGCCATTTGCAAATCCATTGTCGGAATCCCTCTCGAAGGACATTCAAAAACAATTTCAGGCTAATTTATGTAGCTCAAAAAGCCTCAAGTGCGGCAAGCGAAAATTGTCTTTTAACCTACGCCCACAGAAAAAAAGGAAAGGAAAGGAAAAGAAATACATGAATATTCAGCTTCAGCAACTTTTTGCCCTTGTGGGATGTTTTCTTCATTGTCGGCGGGGCCCAAAAAAAGAAAGAATACAGAAAGGATACAGTGCAAACAAGTAAATCCTGCCGAGCAGCACAAAAAGATATCAAGCATAAGGATACCCGCCTAATGAGTCCCACATGAATGCTGTGCAAATGGCTTTTTGGTCGGACGCCTACAACTGAACTTGTTCCATCCTTACCCAAAATGAGGAGCGACAAAGAAACGATGTCGAAACACAGCAAAAAGGATGTTTGAAATGTGAGAGATTAATATCGAAAAATTGACAAGATAGGGCTAAAATATATTAGTGAATGATTCCATAAATAGATTTGAAATTCGAGATATTTTATTTTATAAACATATATAAATAGAGATTCTATCAATATAATGAATGAAACTTGAAAAAATATAAATTATATTGTTAGCAAGTTTTAATCACGATATTAAATTATATAATTATATTTTAAGGTTAGTGAAATTTATAATAATTTAATAAATATTTAAAATTAATTAAATTAAATAAATAAATAATGTTTAGTTTGATATAATTTATAATCATTAAAAAAACTTTAATTAAATGTAATAAAATATCAAATAAATAATTTGAAATTTAATTTAATTTATAATTATTTTATAAATATTTTAAATAAATCAAATAAGTATCAAATTTTGAATGAAATTTAAAATTATGTAATTAAATTTTAATTGCATTGTTTAATTAAATTTAATTATTTTTTCATATATATATTTATTATTTTTAATATATACATACATATATTCATTTCAATTAATCTTATCTTTCTCTCGTCTTTTTTCTAGTTTTGCGTTTGGGGTAAGTGATTTATTAAACAGCCCTCGCATCTATGATATCAGCTGCCTTTGCTACTCAGTGGATATAATTCAATTATAATTTTTATAGACTTGCAATCAATCATACTTTAGCCCACACAAAATCACTTTTATATTTAATTATGTTTTCACGGATTTTTCCTATAAAATTGCGCAAAAAAGAAGAAAAGGAAAGTGCTAGGGAAATAATGTTGTTTGTTTTTCCATTTTTATAGACAGTAAAAGCAGATTTATGCGCTTGGCGGTCATAAATTTAATATCTGTGGGAAATGGCAGAGTTAAGAGAGGGATGCCGCCTGTCAGCTAGGACAACCCTTTGTCAATAGCGTGTATAGGGTATAACAATAAATTGTCAAATGATTGTCGGCTGTGCTTCTGCTGATGTCGATGATGATTTTTGTGGAATATATGTATATGGAATATGTATATATCATATATGTAAGATTGATGAGCTTCTTCTGAAGGTTATTCCACTCTTTGTTCTGACGCTGCTCTTGTTTGCCTGCAAAGATGTTGGGCAAATAGCAAAGTGAATTGAACAAACAGCAGATAAGTTAGCACTGGGCTGTGATTCAGCTGCTGCTTCGCTTGGAGCTGCTGCTGGTTATATAAAAAGTGCATCAGCATTTTGGCAATGGCACAGTATTCCAATTGTTATCAAGATGTATCAGTTGCTCATTCAACTCAGCTGCTCTCTGCTGCTGGCGGCTGCAGCCACAGAGCTGCCTGAGGAAACTTTCACAACGGTTGATTCCTTTGAGTTTCCCTCAGATTTTACTTTGGCCGAACTCGGCGAGCCGAGTGCTCAGGAGAATGATTTGATGATGGCGCACAAAATCAATTGGTTGGAGACTGACGAGCATCCGGGCAGGCTGGCGAGAGATGTGGCACAGCCGGAGGAGCCAGTGGCGCCCACGAAAGTCGAAGACCTGAAGTCGGGCAGCGAGTGCCCCATTGATGCCGAACGTGGCTTGACTGCGCTCATACGCAACGCTCGTCCCTTGTTGCCGGCGGATCGTTTGCGTAATATATTGGCCAATGCCCGGGAGGACCCTGAGGTGCGTGCCCTGGTCAAGCTGCTGCGCAGTGACGAGTTCCAGCAGCGCGTAGCGCGCCTCAACAAAATCAAGGAGAAAATCGACCAGAAGGATTTCTTGTGCCGCACCCTGAAGCTCAACTATGCCTACTATATGGACTATTTGCAAACGCTCTTCAATGCGCAGTTATCCGAGACAGCCAGCAGTCCGTTGCCCAATCGCCGCAAGGGCATTCGTGGATTGCTCATGGATCTGCGTGATGCACTGCCGCGTGCTGAGCTCCGAGATCTCTACAGACGGCAATTGGCCAAGGACAAAGAACTGTCGCAGGCTGTGCGTCACATACGCAGCAATGAGTTCCGTCGCCTGCTCATCAATCTGCGCGCCCTGCCCGAGTATAGGGCGCTGCGGGACGACCTGCTGAAGGTGGGCGTGCCGCTGCAGCAGATGCTTAGTCTGATAACCAATGCATTGGGCTGGCCGAATCTAGATTTGGGCACTGAGCTGGACTTTGTCATTGTCTAAATTGGTTCTTTGAATACGTTTCTCAGGATTTTTAAAATATTTTACATAATTTATATACGTATATTTAATATGAAATATATTAAATATATAATATGCATTATAAAATATAATATATATTCATTATATTATAAATATCAACTTGCTATTCAATTCCGATTTTCAATGCGAATTTCGTAATCCGAATTAAATTTAAAAAATATTTTTGATATATGTAAAATAATTTATATATATTCAATATTTTATATTTTCATATATATATATATATATCGATTTATAGAATTTTATTTTCTTACCTACATTTTTGATAATATATTTGAAAATATATTTTAATTATTATTTTTATTTTTTTTCATAATATTAATATAAATATAAACGTATATTATTATATATACTATATATTACTATAATAATTATATTATTATAATAATTTATAAATATCCATCTGTGTATCTAATGTATATTGGACTACTTATTTATATATTTTTTCATATTCAATTTAAGTAATATATTTTTCTTAATCTGCGCATCTCCTTTGCTTACAACTGCCACTTCTGATATCATTCTTTACACTTAGTTACGCCGTCTGTTTTCTTTGTCTTTTATCAACGTGATATCATTTTCGATTCCTGTGGTTTTTCTTTTGTTAGCGATTTGTCATTGCCTGCCGTGTTTTTTAATTATTTTGGCAGCAGGTTTTCGAATCATCAAATTGCTACGAGCAATCATTAGAAATTGTGATATGTGAGGCATCCCGAGCCTTTTGGCTCATTTAGAATCTACTCGAATGCTGATGCTCCATAATAGTGACAGTAGTATATGATTTTTTGTATATATAGAGACTCTGCTGTTATTATTACCTTTTCGGCTTACCCAGTTTCGTGTAAATATGTAGTTGAGATTTGTTTTCGAATGTTTTCGTTGCGGTCCGGTCCAGGCTGGGGAACTGACGTGTTTATAGTTGAAAGCGGTGGCAGTGGCAGAGGCTGCAGCCGCAACCACTTCAAATTCGTTCAGGGTCAAAATCATTAGAGCAGACAGTTTTCCAGTTGCTACTGTGGTTGGTGTTGCTGTTGTTGTCGCCGCATGCTGTGTGTCTTGCCACGCGGCATAAACAAAATACAAAAAAATAAAATATATATGTATATATGTATATACATAATATGTAATACAAATAGCTGTTGCCGCCACACATGTTGCTTGTCGTCTGCCTCGTTGCTGTCGCCGCTTCAAAAAGAGTTCATCAGCTGTGCGGCTGTCAACGCGAGCGTCTAATCGAGTCAACAGTTGCCATAAACAAATTACAAACAGATCAGCGGCAGCCGAGTGCCTAAAAATAATCCCTAAATGTGCATAGGCAACCTCACAAATGGGGGCATAACGACGAGGGCGACGCGTCGCTTCGCATATACGGAAATATTCAAGAGTGAGAGGGAAAAACAATTTGTAAAAGTCGCCAACGCCAACGAGCAAGCGACGAACGTGTCAAAATAAACAAACATTGTGCAAAGCAACAGCAGCAACAACAAGCAGACAAACAAACAAATCGCAGATAAACGCACCATAAGCTGAGATACTCCAGCCAGCGTGATCGATAAGGTCGAAAGTTCTAAACAGACAGACAAATATAATAGCTCAAGAGTTGACAATTGAGTTCTTAACTTGGGCAACTTGAGTTGCCAAAGACTTGAATGATAACGATTTATGCAAAGCTTATAAAATATAAATAAATATAATAGAAATATCAGTTTATATAAACAAATTGTATATGAATGGGAAATGAGAAGCAGGCTTGGCAGATCCTATAAATTATATTTATATTTGATATCCAGCTGTTGTCAGCTTAAATTGAGATTCTTGTTGTATGGTTAAAAGAAAGTTTTGTGCAGTGTAGTTAGGGCATATTCAAGCCGAGCACTCCCAGCTAGAGTTAATTTATTTGTTATTTACTATAAATTTATTTATTATGCCAGCTGTGCCTTATATGTTTGTATATATATATATATGTAACAATAGTATATGTAGTCCATAACAAAATTTGGTTTCTGTTGAATTTGCATTTGGCAAAAATAAATAAACTTTTCGGGCAGATAAACTCTACTCCAATAAAATGATTAATTGTTGATGCAACAGTAATTAGACTGCAAAACATTTATGAGTAATATTTGAAGTGGAAAAGAAAGGGGAACTTGAATTTATATAAATATATATATAATTTATAATATTATATTTAAGATAAGTTTTTGATTTATGAACATATTTCTGGCATATATCTAAATCAAATACAAATTCCTATTTAATATTCAACAGCTATATAAGAAATTGAATATATTATGGATAAATATATAAGAAAACACTCACAAATATTATCAATAATTTAGTTCCACTAATTCGTCACGCTATTTAAGCCAGTTCGTCTGTTGCCAATTCCAATCAATTTGTTGCAAATGCTATAAAGAAAGGTTCGTTCCGCCATTCAAACACAATTACGCAAATGTCAGACCGTTCACCCCTTGCACATTGGGTAATACAATGGTAACAACTCCAGCCCAACCCGACCCGCCTGCCGATTGTAAATCTTAAGGAAACTTCTGCTTTGATTTAAGATGGAGACGGAGTTGGAGGTGGAGTGTAAACAGCTGGCACGATTCAACGGCTGCACCTTGACTTGAACTGTAGCTGCAGCAGTTGGCTGCAACTTCAACTTCTCCAACTCCAACTCCAACTCTCCAGCTCCACTTTCAACTCTAGCTGCTTCCGCCTGGCTAGCAGTCAGTCATATGAAACGCTGAAGCGTTGGACTAAATTTCCCTTGGCTCCGGCCAAACTGCAATTGCAATTGCATTTGTGGAGTTGTGGAGCAGAGTGTAGGGTCGGGTGGGAGGCCGGCCATTATGTTTGGCCACGCTTGGCCACGTTTTTCTTCGCAGTGCTACAGTTCTTACCCACGCTGTCTGCTGGGCGTTTGGGGGGCTTTGGGGGCTGGTTGGCCTGTCAAATGTCTTCTCTCGTGGCCAAGGCCATTGAACTGAAGAGTTACTCCACATTAATCTACAGAATCCACGCAATATCCACGCCTCGCATACATTTAGCTTCGTTAGTTTTTCTATATACATATATATGTCTATTTTTGAGGCCAAGAACTCGCCGCGTTTTGGCCATGAATAAACCGCTTTTGACGTCATCAGAAATGATTAGACAAACATAACAGAAGCTGCCACGCCAACGGAAGCCATTAGAATGGAGTGAGCAGCTGGAGTTTCATTGAGGGAGGAGGGGCTTCAGCTTGTGGGCCTAACATTCCAAGCAATTAATAATAATTTCCGCTGTCCAACACAACAACAACAACAACAAAACTAAACAAAATACGAGCCAAGTTTACAAAAAAGAAAAAAATATCAGAAAAAGAAAAAGAAAAGCTTCTGCAGTCATTGTTGTTGGCATTTGCTGCCGCTGCTGTAATGCTCAGAATTCATGACTCCATTTGGCGGATGCTGAAACGGCACTGACAAAATATAAAATTGGCAGCCGCTGCATACTAGTTTTTTCTTTCATCTTGTAGCTCTTGCTTGCTCTTCGGCTCTTAGCTTTATTTAAATGCCAAAAAATGGTAGAGTATGTGCAGTAATTTGAATCTCTTACGATTAGCTTTTGCACGTCAAGAAAGTCAAGAACTTAAGCATTAAATATTTTCAAAGAATTTTGGTTTGCTATTAGGTATATACCTATATGTATATATATATATATGTATATATATATATATATATATATATATATATATATATATATATATATATATATATATATATATTTTTTTTTTTTTTTTTTATTTTTTTTTATTTTTAGATATCTATGTACATATTTTAACCTTTTCTACTTTAGCTTTTACCACAAATATATGGCTTGAGTAGATATCGATATAAAGCTTCTTAGCTAAAGATATATCTTTTTGAACCCTAAATCTAGTATTCAATATTTATCATCAGACTTTTTTCTCACATGTAATAAAACTCAATTTATTTTCTGATTTTATCTCAATTTTCTATAATTTTCAATTTGTTCAATAAATTTTAATTTTTCTATAATTTTCTCCTTGAATTTAAAGCTCAATCATTGACCTCTATGAAAAGTAGAGAAATTCCTAAAGCTCACAAACGCTACAATAGCTATAATTATTTAATATTATAGGCATACTTGTTGCTTCTGCCTCTTTTGCTGCGTCTGCCTCATCCTCTTCTGCTGCTCTCTGACTCGCTGACAAAACCCCATATTAACTGCTTAAGACTGGGCGTTACGCCGCGCAGTTCACGCCTAATGAAACGCACCACAAAATGCTCATTGAACCAAAAGCAAAAGCGAAGCGAAACGAAATGAAATGAAACCACAAATCAAATGAGAATTCCAAATATGTTAAGTTATAATACGCTGAGCGCGATTTGGAGCCCATTAATCTACGTGCGGCTATCCAGAAGCGCTGCAAGAACTGCAATGCGTCAATTGTTGATAGAACAGCAACAACAACAACAACATGTAGTGGTAGCAACAACAACAACAACTATAACCATGGCAACTGACAAAAAAGCGGGCAACTCTTTGGCCGATTCTCGGCCATGCATGACTTGAAGTTTGTTGAAGCGCTTAACCCAAATAAAAGCAAAACAATATGAAGTTAGCTGAGTGCGGAATGCATGCGACCAGTGGATGCTCTTCGGCAGAGGGAAAAAGGTTGATGAAGAGACATGAAAAAAAAAATAAATAATATATATATATATATATATATATATATATATATAGATTAGGGATATATTATAGAGAATAAGTAGGAACTATTTGCATATGACTGAGAAGATGCTGCAAATTGCATAAAGATAGGAGAAATATATGAGTATATATATAATATATATATATATATATATATATATATATATATATATATATATATATATTGCCAGGTACCTAGAGAATTGCAGTTCAAATTTCTCTCCCTATGGACAGTCTTAAATCTTTAAGGTTTACATAGGTCCGACTCAAGTCTGACTCAATTTAAATGACTTTGGCTTGACAATAGTCAGCCTTTGCTCTGATTTTATTCAATTTACAATAGATTTCACAACTGCAAAAGCATAATCATCATGCCTCAAACAAAAGTTAGGGTGTTTTGTGATAAAAAAAAAAAACTGAGCCGGCTACAACTTCGATGACAATAAGACCATAGAAATAACAGGAGTCGAATGCGCATATTGCGCCGTCAAGCCGCAGACTCGCTTTAATCAGCGCTTTTTGAACTGACAAAACAATTGCCGGCCGGCGCAGTCGACTGGAGCTCCATGGCCCCCCTACTCCCCCCACCTCGTCTCCCTTCCGCCCAATGCGTATAGTTAGCCTCCAAAAATGTTGAAAACTTGCTGAGTTTTCAATTGAGCACAAAGCATAGCTGTGGCTTGTTGGCCATTGCGGTGCGAGTGGAGCTCAATATGTTTGGCCAGCTGGGGAGGTGTTGGGTAGGGGCAGGGGCAGGGGCAGGGTTAGAGGGATTTGATAGGGGGGGCCCAGAGTTATTCAAGTTGTTACGCAGCGCATGGGAGGGAGCTGTTGCTGGGGCAGCTGCTGGAGTGCGGGTACACAGCGGGTTAAGTGCGTTTTATGATTTGTTGATACAGAAACCAAAATAAGAAGTACAAGCAGGCAGATCGACAGTGATCGACTAAGAGATACTCTATAATGTTCAAATTAGAGGCTGAACTGGATATGCATTCTACAATTAATATGCATTTATTTACTGAAAGCATTGTAGTTATTGTAACAAGATCACAAAGTAAATCTGCTTAACTAGGAGATACCCTGTAAATACTAAATGTTATATATTTGCTAGCAATTATTATGAAACTTACACATGTACAAATATTTTAACTATAATCGAGTCATGATTGACTGGGAGATATCCTATAGACTAAATGATCGACTAAGAGATTCTGTGCAAATCTCAAATGTTGAGCAAAATCTAAGAAATGTTGTCTTAGCTGCACTTAGAGTGTGCTTATTCTTGATATATGGCTAAAAGTTGTATATGATAGAATATGAGATACCCTATATGCCCTACATCAGGTTTACAAACGTAGCCTTAAGAGAACTACTTAGTAGTTCTCGCCAGCTGATGCTACCACTCCTTTTTAACGCTCTATTAACTACAGGGTATTAGTATTGAACAAAAGTTGCTACCGCTGGCCTTTGGGGCCGTTAGAGCGGTCCGCAGGGCTTGCGCTCTGGAACTGTATTACAAAACTTTGGATTGCCCGAGCTGGTGACATTTTTTGGCCTTGTTTTGGGTCACTCAGTTAGCGAGTTAGACTGTCAGTCAGTCCACCCAGCTCGTTCGTTTGTCAGCGAGCTTTTCAATTTGTAATGATTTATGAATCTACAAAAAAAACAAAAACAAAATGCCCTGGAGCATTGAAATTGCGTTGTTCGATTCAAGTTTTTGGCTGCTGAAAGTTTATTTTTTCCGGGTGTTCAAAGTGCAGCTCGATCAGTCATAGATAATTCCCTCGTTAATTAGTTATTTTATTGTGTTCTCTCCCGAATGTAGATCATAGAAGCTCGGAGCAAGTTCACCTTTCTAAAAGTTATGTAAATTCGAAAATAAAAACTTAAGAACCGCATGGGTTGGGCATGCTTAAGCTGGCGATTTGTTTGCTACGATAGAGTTTGATTCTGCTTCTTATGTTTGACTAAGAATAATAAGCTCTTAGCATTTCCCTGGCTCTTTTTCATATGGTAAACAGCTTGTTTTAAGGCCATAAACACCTTTAGGCCATGTTCATTCACAAACAGCAGGGCGACGGCAGCGGCAACGGCAGCGGCGTCGACTTGTTTCTGTTTTATGAATGGAATACTTAAAGTTTGAGCTATGTTGGCGTTTGTTAAATGAATGAACTTTTGATTCGTGCGGCTTCAGCCAACGCTTGCTTTTCGGGGCCAATAGCAAACAGAGCCCACGCTGAAAAGCACAAAAATGCAACTAACAAACCAACTCAGAAAATGCACAAAGAAAAACAAAGATTTTTAATAAACGGCCACGCGCCAACTTGTTGGGCTTCTCATTAATTAGCTGCCAAAAGGTGGAGCTGAACTTGGCCGAGAATCGAGCCACACTCTATATGGACAATAAACATCTGCGCATATATCAAATGAGCTTCAGCTACTGCCCCAAAATCGCTAAAATATAAAATGATAAAAAATAAAAAAAAACAGCAGCAGCGGCAGCAGCTTATATCATCATCAAACAACGTCATTTGTGCGGGCGTCTGTTTTTTTCCTGCCCCATAAAAACAAAAGACTTTTTTATACGTTTTTTGTTTGCCATATGTCGTGCCATAAATGGCACAAAATTCATGACGAGACGACGACTGCGACTACGACGACGACCTACATCAATGTTATACGTAATTGTACTAAAGATCCGATTATCTCACGCTCACACAGTGGGCGAGTCTCTCAGCTCAACTGAGCTGCTGCTGCTGCTGGACGGCTACAAAAGTTAGACACGTATTTGAAAGCGATAAATGTCAAATTAAAAGCTACAAGAATCGTATTGAAACTGAGCAGCAAAAAAAAAAAAAACAGGTGGGCTGCGGTGCTTACGCTCAATAACAAGGCTTCCACTTCTAGCTAGAAATTTGTTATATAGATATGGAAAAAAATCAGATAATTTTCTTATATATATGTAAAAAATACAAAAAAGATATATTCATTTAAACTGTTTTAAAATATATTTTATCTTCTTCTGTATGTTTATTTTTTATAGGAATTTTAATTTTATTTTTAATAATTTTTTAACTGAAAATATTTTATTTATTTTGTCTTTAAATATAATTTACTTTATATTTTAATTTTTTTTTATATATTTATATATAATTTGTTCAGCAATTATATTTATTTTTATAAATAATTTTAAATAATAATTAATATTTCTTCTCAAATAAATTTAGCTCTAAATAAATATTTATCTTTATTTTTTGAAAGCTTTTTTAACTTCATGGGTCAAGCTAATTTCCATTCACTATTAGCTCGACAGGCAAAATAATATAATTTTCTCCTTCAATTGCTTGGAAAGTAGACAGTAAATAAACAATAGTACAGTTGCTATATATTATATAAAAATATATAAAATGACAGCAACAAAATTGAAAGTTTCTCTTTCTTTTACGAAGCAAATATTCATATGCTTTTGAAGCTCAAAACTAATTATAAAGCTGAAAACTAATTTTCTAGTTTAGTTGCTTGGAAAAAAGCAGTTATAAATCATATTGTTGTATATGTATATATGTATATAAGTTTTATGTAAACGTATATATATATAGCAAAATGCAATTGTTCAGTTTACATATGAAATGAAGTTTTCATTTGATTTAGATTTTGGCAGACGGCAAGTTTTCGTGTCTCTCACACATTTGCAATTGTGTCAACGTTGCACTTATTTTTCTCACATTGCAAAGTAATTCAATAGGACACAGAAAGAGATGAAAACAGAGATAGAGAGAGGGAGAGAGAGAGGGAGATGGCGATGGCGATGGCGATGCTGTGCAACTTGTTGCCTTGCTTTCTATTGTCAGCAGAAAAATAAAAACAAACATAAATTTGCAAACAACTTTTCACATGCTGCCATAATTTGATATGATATATATATACACATATAGTGTATATATGTACATGCATTAGTCTGAACAGCTCTGGCTGTTACGCTTGATTTTTTTTTGCTGTTGTCGATTTATGTGTCATTGTTTTGGCGTTTGAAATTACCCCCAGTGGAGAAAGGGGGCGGCGGATGGCGGACGACGGACCCAAGTTGTTGATTGTAATGAGTTGTTGATAACTTTCGCTGAAGCTGCGAACGGAAGCTGATCTTGAGTTGATATGCTGATGATATAACGAACGATTTGTGGGTGCTGCGCACTATAGAAAGTTAAGTCAAGCCAAGTTGTTTTTTTTTTAGTCAAATACGATCATAATTATAATCATCATTAGTCGTTGAAGCATTTCACAACTCTCGGCCCGCATCTGAGCTAAATTGAAAACTTTAAAAAGCCATCAACAAAGCAATTTGCCTTCTAAGCTAATGCCATATGGACGTATATAGCTAACATCGATTATATAGCTTTTACACTGTGATTACAGCAGTTACCTTTTGTGGCTGGCGTATCCCATTCAATAATTATCAATTTTCTATATCAACTCAGACACCACGCAATATTTTGGCGCCTAATTCCGGCAGCAGCATTTATTTTTTCGTCGTTTTTTGTCGCTTTTTTTATTAATTTAGTCAAGTGACACCTACGAGTGGACTGCCCACGCTTTAGCTGTAACTGGCCTGTGGTCAATATCTAGTCCGCGACTACGCCCCCGCCTTGATGTTTGGCGCGTGCGAAGGCGCAAAAATTCATTTGCATAATTGAAATTTTTGTTTCGCTCGTGTGGGAGAATCTTTTGTGTTGATTGTCGATCTTGTTTATGGCCGCCTCTTAAAACGGATGTTGACAATTTTTTTTATGTGCATTTCAGTATTTTTGCTTGTTTTTCTTTTCCAGTTCGTTCAGTTTCACTTTTCACGTGCAGTTCGGGAGACAATGCTTAAGTGCATTTCCCACATCTATATACATATGGCATTATTTTATTATTATGGGAATTGTGCACTTCGTGTCCATAATTAATGAGCTAAGCTGCCTAATGAGATCTATGCACATGTGCTTAGATAACTAGCTAAATTTGATTCACACACAGAGGTGTGTTGACAAATCTCGAGAGAGAGAGATCGGCTTTTGTGCAGCTGTGAAAGTAAAGTAGCTGAGCAATGATTGCAGCAGAGACTCCTTTAAAAGAAAACTTGTTGCATGCAATTATACTTCACATGCCTAAAGAGTTGACTTGATAGAGCATTTGCTATTCGAGTTAAGCAAGATTATAACAAGTTATCTTAATAATCTTTCTTAGAATTATTTGGAATATTTTATATTGGTGTAATATAAGAATCTCTTATCTTAGATGATCTTAAAAGCAATCTTATATATATTCCACATCAATATTTCCCTAGTAACTCATAGATTGAATGAGCTAGAAGATGCTTGACATTTGAAGTAGATAGAGATGAGAGATGTAAGCCTAACTCTGTCTAGACTCTTTTTGGAACTTTTATAGGCAAAGGGACTATTTTATAAACTATTTTAATGATTATTATAGTATTAAAGGCTACAATTCACTTAAAATAATTTAATAGCATTAACTGCTTTAATATTTTAGCCAATTAACATTCGAGTAGCCTTCGCATATTTCTGGCGTATTCAAAAACTTGTTAAAATTCCACATTCTTTTCCCTATGCAAACAGTTCATTATGTAATCTAATCTGGCTTATTTATGAAAGGAATGTTCATGTTATTAACACAGACACACACACACACACACACACACAGACACAAAATACCAAAAGTCAATCAAAATATCATTATCAGCCACACTATGCATATAGTAATTGTATACTAAAGCCCAGTGCTAGATTTGTTTAATAAACAATTTCCGTTTTGATTTGTGCCTGTTGTGGAGGGTTCGGATGCTGCTAGCTAATTAACGCAGATGTCTACTGTGCAGACGTGCGTGTGTAGTCGTGGTTGTAGTTATTGTTGTAGTAGTAGTCGTAGCATCCACTCAATTAGGCCTGGTCTGAGTGTGAAAACTCGGGCCGCACCCGCAACGAGCGACACCCGTGGGTCCAGCTCTTGGCTTGGCTTGACTTGGCTCGGCCAGCTGATTGATGATTGATGACTGATGCCCCCAATTGGCTGCTGCTGCTGCTGCTGCTTCAGGTGTTGGGCCAGTCAGCCCATTATAGGAAGTGCAGTTTCCTTTTGTCGGACGCGTTCTTTGCGCTTCGCCGCATTCGCATTTTTCGCGTATTAGCTGGCAATTAGCTTTTGGTCTGGCTTCTGCTGGGGCCTCTTGCTGATTGATTGTTCGGCCCAGGGCCGATCGCATTGGTATTTCTACCTTTAAGCAAAAGCCGACAAAATGCAGCGAACGAACTGCAACAATTTCGCAAACAGCTTCTTCAACAGCCAATTGGCATTCGGTTAAATGCTGGCTAAAGATAGTCTCGACTATGGAGCAGCCCAGCAATCAATCAATGCGATCTCTCTCTCTCTCTCTCTCTCTCATTCTCTCCCCCACCCTCTCTCTGTCTGTCACTTTTTTTATTATTGTTGCTGAAGATTTCCCTGTGCGCTTCCACCGGAAAATATTTGCTTCCGTTCTTTGTGTTTATCTCAATTCTGTGGCATGGCAAATAAATTACAATTAAGTGCAACAAACATGCAACAATTATGCACCGGACACAGCGGATGCTTGGTCTGGCCCAAGCCAAGCGACAACATCATTAACTATCCCCAGCTCCAGCCGTAGCGCTAGCCCTAGCCGTAGCCCTAACTGAAGCTCCAGCTCTATGGGTTGTTGTTCCAAGAGCCGTTGCGACCCATTGAGTATGATTCTGAAGCTCTTGATTCGCTGCTGCACGAAGCTGTAGATTGAGCTCTGGGCACATCGAAGCTTAGATACTCTTTCGCATGAAAGACTTTTATTATAATCTCTCCCTCTCTCTGTATTTCGCCGTTTCTTTATATAATCTATAATGTTTCTCTTTGTATGTATATCTATCTTTCTCTTTCTCTCTCTTTGTCTCTGTACTCTGTTTTTCTTTCTCAGTGTCTCTCTCTCTCTCTCTCTCTCTCTCAATTCTCTCTCTCTCAATTCTCTCTCTCAATTCTCTCTCTCTCAATTCTCTCTCTCTCTCTCTCTCTCTCTCTCTCAATTCTCTCTCTCTTTCGCCGTTTCTTTATATAATCTATAATGTTTCTCTTTGTATGTATATCTATCTTTCTCTTTCTCTCTCTTTGTCTCTGTACTCTGTTTTTCTTTCTCAGTGTCTCTCTCTCTCTCTCTCAATTCTCTCTCTCTCTCAATTCTCTCTCTCTCTCAATTCTCTCTCTCTCAATTCTCTCTCTCTCAATTCTCTCTCTCTCTCTCTCTCTCTCTCTCTCTCTCTCTCTCAATTCGCACTCTCTTTCGCCGTTTCTTTATATAATCTATAATGTTTCTCTTTGTATGTATATCTATCTTTCTCTTTCTCTCTCTTTGTCTCTGTACTCTGTTTTTCTTTCTCAGTGTCTCTCTCTCTCTCTCTCTCTCTCTCTCTCTCTCTCTCTTTCGCCGTTTCTTTATATAATCTATAATGTTTCTCTTTGTATGTATATCTCTCTTGCTGTTTCCTTTTCTCTGTCTCTGTACTCTGTTTTTCTTTCTCAGTGACTCTCTCTCTCTCTCTCTCTCTCTCTCTCTCTCATACATTCTCTCTGTTTCTTCTCTTCATTATTCTTCTCTTTTTACACTGTGTCTTTCTCTTTCCTTGCCTCTTTCTTTCACGATCTTCCCCATCAGTCTTTTGCCAAGAGAGGCCTTTCGTTTGTTCTTTCCTCTCCTCGCTAACAGAACTGATAACCATTTCATTGGACTCTTACTGCTCTATACGACAACAGTTAGCGTATTCATATGCATCTCCACCCAAAAAAAAAAAAAAACAATAGCGTATTGTAGTGACAGTAAAAGTTGTTGTCCGTCCCGTCGGAGCATGTTAATCCGGAAGTGGGTCATTTTCCAAACGCAAACGAAAGCGTGAGCGGAGCGGACTGCGAACCGTTGAAAATCATCATCATAGCGCATGCGAGTAGTAGCTAGTTGATAGCTGGGATCTTGTTGAGTGGGATACGCTCGGCGATTGATGTGAAAATGAAACCATAAATTTCAGTGAAAAGATGCGACCGAAAAGCGCAGTGAGGCGACCCAAAGACGACGAATGCATCATAATAATAATGTAATCGAAATGAGAAGCGAGAGGCATTGTCTTTACTCAGAGTGTGTGGGAAATGGGCTTCAATGATCATAATTAACGTCGTCATCATCATCATTATTATTAGATTGTCGTCTGTTGGTGGCTCTTACGCAAAAGCCATAACCAATAGACGTTACAAATTCGGCTGCAGAACTAAAAATGCTGTTCCACTTGATTTTAATGGCGCCGAAGGCTACTTAAAGTCGTTTGTCTATGTGCAGCAGATGCAATTGTTTGCACTCTTTTGAATGTGGGAAGAAAATGGTATGGGCAATATATATATATATATATATATATATATATATATATATATATATATATATATATATATATGAAGCTTACGAAGTGGAGACTCTCATTAACTATTTAAGTATTACAATGAGCTTTACTTCCTTTTAAATCATTCCAAACAGATCTTTTAAAAACAGCATGAAGTTCTTCTCTCCCAATTTAATTCAATTCAATTCTTTAGCAAATCTATATAAGTATATATATAGTTAGCATTGCCTATATAAAACCTTATTTCTCTCAACTTTAACATGAACCCTTAGCTTCCTGGCAACTCATAACATCACAAACTTGGACGACAACTAGGCAGCTCTTTAATGCAATCCTTCGTACTTCCTCACGTCGTTTCTTTCTAACCCTTAAACTGTCATAAACTTGACGCCGCCTGTGATGCAATATCTATTTCTTCCCTTTATGTTAACCTTTAGGTTGTCATAAATGTAGGCGCCTAGCTGATGCAATATTATATTATCAGGAAATTCGTATGCCTGCTCGTAAATCATCGCATTTCGTTTCTTTTTGTTGTCGAGAAATATGCAAACCCAAATAAATTGCTGTAGCTTTGCTTTCATTCCTCGAGATCAGACTTAACCCTTATCTTGTAAATCATAGAGTAGAAACCCTATATATTACCATGATATGCATTCCTCTAATGAAATAACTGTCTGCACTGAACGCCGCTGGACGCAATCTGCTCTGTCTACCTGTTGTCGCTGCTCTAATTTGTGTCCCGAGTCGCTGTTAACTGGAAATCGTTTAGGCCAGAAGTGTCGCATTTCAAGCCAGCCAAATGAGGCCTGTGGCTGAGGCTGCGCTGCGCCGCTTGAAACCGTTTCGTTTGACAGATTTATGCATACTTTCAGTTTTTCGGATCTTCTCACTCATTTCGTTATTTATTTATGTTGCGCGTTTGCCCTGCTCGACATTTCTTTCTTGCATTTACTTTGATTCTGGAATGTTGCCGACCGAGAGGAATAAAGTGCATTATCGAATCTTCCTAATGCGAGACACCTTTTTACAGGGCTGGGAATGCGGGCAATTGTCTAGAATGTGTGTGAGCGAGAGTGTTTAATCATAGAGAGCGAGATTAGAGCAATGAATGAAAATTCTTTGATATTAAATTGTTTTTAATATGATTATGATAATACATTCGTAAAGGGTTCTTTTGAGAATACCTGACTGGAAATACACTGTTCTTTACTTTAGGAAAACATTCTGTTGCTATTATTAAACTTGTGTGGGTCACATATAGGCATCTATCTCAACTATTTCTTACTTTCTTTTGAGAAAGCTATCAACTTTAAGATTGTTATATACTACAATATATTAATTAATATATTTAGATATATTTTTTTGTAAAGGCAAAAAATATATAATCTATTGATTATTGCATTTATATGAGCGAGGCGGAATTTAAAACTTGACACATGGTATCTCATAGTCGGGTACTGCCGCCTATAGCACTCCTATTGCTGCTTCATAAGCTGTTGTGCTGATTCGCTGATTGAAATAGCGTAAAGCACGTGTCTTTAAAGTATTTATTCGCCAATAAACGCTCACTCATATATATATATATATATGTGTATATACGATATATATATTATATAAATGTGTGTGGGAGCATTTTCGCCTAGAACGTTGCCATCTGTGGAGCTTTGGCAGCAACAGCTGCGTGTGTTTGCTTTAAGGGCACCTTTTGCCGCAGGAAGTTTATTCTTTGCTCTTAAACATAAAAAAGCAAACATATTGTGTGTTAGAGATTAATGCCTTAACTTCGTATGTATATATATATATATATATATATATATATATATATATATATATATATACATATAATTGAAGCTCGATAAAGAATTCAACGAGCCGAACAACAAGAAATCGAAATCTTATCAAATTTCCTGCTGCAGCTAAGCAAACAAGTTTTATTGATTAGCCTGGCAAATATTTAGCAAACAAATAGTGGAAGCCTTAACAATATGTCGAGTTGACTTTTATTTGATTATGATAGGCTTGAATGGAAATAAATTTACATATTTGCTTGTTCTCAAAAGATAGGGCTTGATTGATTTTGAAAACATATTTAAAGGAAAGTCGTTCAGAGTTTGCTGTAATAATGAACTTGATAATTTGCGATGCGATTCATTGAGCAGTCAGCCGCAGGCAGCTGCTGGGTTAATATTTTCATGATTTTGTTTGTTTGGCCAACTCAAATTAGCGGAGCAAAGCTCAAGACAAACAGGCGAAACATGAAGACAAACAGTCGAACCCATCAACCCATCCACCCAGCTAACCGATTCATTCATCTATTCCACGTCTATTGTAGTATCTGTTCTGTTTGACTTTGTCAACTCGGGCCTGGCCCGGCCGCTGTCTGTGTGTAAGGCAGCTGTCACTAGCACGCATTTCTGTAGGCTTTGCAGCGCAGCTTGAGCTAAAATATTTTCAAATTGCAAAACAATCAATGGAAATGAATTTGCCATCAATGGGCCGAAATACTTTGCGTTTAGCGTGGGCAATTTGCCAAAGAGCCATTCATGAAACTCACTTCAGGCACTATTGAAAGACGCCGCACGATATTTATGTGCGAGTTTTTCTCTTTTAAAGGACGCAAAAGTATTTTGTTTTACTTTATTTATTTCTTTCTTGTTCGTTTCCGTTTCCTGTCCTGCGGCGCAACGAATGCGATTTAATTTCTTTTGTCATCGGAATCAATTCAAAAAGTCATCGGAGAGTGCCGAGTGCCGAGTGCCTAGTGCCGAGTACCGAGCTGTTGGCCAAGTTGTTGGCCACTCAGCATTGAAGTGCCGGCCAGGCAGGCATAGGCATAGGCATAGGCATCGGCATTGGCATTGGCCAGGTGTGCAGCACTTAGCTTAGCTACCTGCTAGCAGCACTTGCCTGGTGGGGGGCGAGCTGGCATTTAACAGTGCAAGCACATAGTTTAATAGCCACTCTCAATGATCTTTTGTACGACTCTAATAGTAGCAGAAGATATAGAAAATCCTAATACATCATTCTGTAAGAAACATATAATCGTAGCTGCAAAATCAATTCAGTTTTGTCTTAAAGCTTTCTCGTGTTTGTTTGCTGTGTGAGAAGCGTAGAAGGGTTAGAATATCAGCTCTGCGCAGGGTTCAGGGTATCTGCTAGTTAGGCACTTCCAGCTAGAGCGCTCTTTATTTATTAAATAATCATTTTAATCAGTTCTGCATAATGAAAATTAGAATTAATAATTCAAAATTATAAATAATTAAATTATAAATAATGTTCTCCTTTGATAGTTTAAAAAAGTCTAGAGCTATAGTTTCTATGGTTGAAATACTGGCTAAGTTTTTGGCAGAGCCATGCATAAGCATAATAAGTTTCTCTTTCTTATTACGAGAAGCAGCGTCTGGCTACATCAATTGCGGTCAAGAGCCTGAAAGTGAAAAGCAATTGTTTGCCAATTAACTTGATGGTCAACAGTTTCTAATCAATAGACCGCACAAATGCAGACACACACAGAGAGAGAGAGAGAGAAAAAAAAAAAAAAAAAAAAAAAGAGAGAGAGAGAGAGAGAGAGAGAGAGAGAGAGAGAGAGAGACAGAGAGAAGCAGAAACATTTGGGAAATTGCTTTGGCACAAAGCTTCATTTAATGCCCATTCTCAGCTGGGTATTCAATCAATTAATTTGTCATTTGATGCTGCTTATCAATCATTAATTTCCGCTCAACGCAAATAAATTGGGAATCTGAATTGGAATTATTGAAGCCCACCTCAGAATAACAATCGAAGCCCATTTGTTAATGTAGTTTTTACACTTCGCTCCGGTCGGCAGCGGATATCTTTGATTGTGTTGATAAAGCTTTATATTCAGATACATAATTTATGGCAAAAGTTCTTAATGAATATTTACTTTTAATTGCGCTGACTTGCCGAAAATTATGGTGGCTGGAACTCTGAAAAAAGAGACAAGCGAAGCAATTTATATTTTAATTATGTTATTTGAAGGGGTTTAAATATCCTATTTCAAGCGACAATATCTCGGGAATTAAAAGAGATTTTTAAAATATTTCAAACGATTTAGGAAGCAAAATAATAGTAGTTTCAGATAGTATAACTCTTGGTATAGATTCGGATAACTAGTGTATTATAGTAGCTCTAAAGCCTGATGAGACCCAACACATTACAGTATGACAAACTATAGTCTGGCACGTGTTTACTCAACTGTTGTTCGTCAGTGTTAAATTTACTATTGAAAGTTAATTAAAATGTCACATCTCTCTCTCTCTCTCTCTCTCTCTCTCTCTCTCTGTCTCTTTCTCTCACTCTGTGTCTCGCTCCCTCTTACTTTTTCTAGCATTTGCAATGGAATTGGCAAATTGTTGCATATTTATATGACTTAAGCTTAATTGAATTTTAATGCAATTTATGGCCTGCGCGGTGGCTTATTAAATACAATTTCAGTTTCAATTTCAATTTAAGCTGATTATGAGCACATATATTTTATTGCACTGGCAGTTGGTCAAAGTATTGCTAATTTGTTAAGCATCTGGTAACAGCTCAGTTAACAATTTACAGAAGCTAACTTTGTTTAGGTTTAAATTTCTATATAATAATATATTTCTATATTAAATTGAATTGAACAAGCACTAAGTTCTATAGAAATTTAGGCAAAAGTTAATCAGTTAATAGCTTTAGTACAAGCTTTTTCGATCACTATGCGTGAAGTTCAGCTTCATTTGAAAATCCTAAACGACACTTCAAAAGTTTTAATAAAAGGCGATTCGCGGGTCTTCAGGTCTCAGGACTCAGCTCAGAAATCAGGCGAGCGTGAACTGGCGATAAAACAGAGTAGACCCACTGGTATCCTTAACTGACACTTAAACTTGCCGAAAGTGTTGGCAATTTAGCTTTAATATTTCATAAGTCCAGCCTTTTGTTTGAGCTGATTTTTCTGTTCTGAACAGTGAGCTTTTAGCCTTTTTTTGTATATACTAAAAAAGTAGCTAGAAAATATTTTAATCATTGACAATTTTCTTGTAGAACGGTTAACATTATTTATAATTTTTGAAAGTTTTTTTTATGGGATTTATGTAATTTGTAATTCAATTACAAAATTGTCAGAAAAGAAATGATTGTTTAAATCCAATGCCATTTGATGGTTGCCACTTCAGGCAAGTTTATATCTAGCTATATTCAATCTTTATAGCTTCAGCAATAGCCTTTATGCTTTTGCTCTATAAAAGTAGCTCGCACTGTTTTTGGGTGTTTCTATCATTGTTCGAGTGACTAGAAAGAGAGAGAGAGAGCAGGGGAAGATAGATATTGATGAACCTGGAGCACCCAGTGTCAATCAGTTTGTTTACGGGCTCTCCCACGCCTGTCTATCTGTCCATCTATCTGTGTCTCTATACATTATACATTTCTTGTGGCTTCACGTTTTCTCAATTTGCAGCCATTAATTTTACAATTTCCATGCAGCTTGTGTAATTGATGATTTTGTTTTTATTATCATCTGCTGTTGTTGTTGTAGCTATTTTGCCATTTTTGCGGTTTCCCTGGCACAGCACAGCACACACGCCCCTATTTGTTTTCAATTAGTTGAGTCGAAAGTGAAAACATGAAAGTGTGAGTTCAAATTGATTTGCCAAGCAAAAGCCACATTGATTAGAGCATTCAGCATTCAGCTCGATTAGCTCTAATGACTCCTCTCAGAGTGAAGCTTTATGCAACCGACTCTGGGGCCGACGCTGACGTCGGCTCTGACTGCGACTCTTGAGCTAAATTACAGCTGCGACAACTGCCCGCATCAGTTGACGAACAATTGTTTATAAACTCTCATTTATAGCTATGTATGTTACTCAGCGAGCAGGCCATAAAATTTAAAACATATTCAGCAGATGAGGCATTTAATTGAGTCTAAACTGTAGTTGTTAACAAACTACAGTTTAGAGTTGTTAACAAAAAATACAGTTTTGCTATTAATATATATTTTTATTAAAATTACTATATTTTATTTAATATATTTTTATATTATATTTAAAATATTATATCTAACCTTTGAATTGGAACACAAAAAAATTTTGTTCTATTTAATAAGCAATATTATTTTTTTTTAATATATGTATTGTACTTATTTTCTCGGGATAAGTTATTGCAATTACTCCAGCATGAGAAATGAGGTATTTATTGAATACTACAATATGTATTTGTTTATATAAAAAATATAAAATAATAAATATATATACACATCATTTATTTATATTTATATAAATATATTTATCGGCACAAATCATTGATTGGCCATTATTTGCATTTGGCATTGTTTTTGGCTAATTTATTATTTATATAATTGTTTGTTTTATTTCTGCTTCAATTTATTTTTGGTCATATAATTAAACGGAATTATTGCGTTGGTTTTAATTAGGCCGCGTTTGATGTTTTTATTTGATTTTGGCGAAAGCAATAAAAAAGGCCGCCACAAATAATAATTCCAAACGACTTTAAATTTATTTCGATTTTGTGTTGTTGTTGTCGCTTTATCAAATAATAAATGAAAACATATTTATGTATTTACGGTTAGCATTACGCAATTAGTTGGTTCCTAATTAAATCGAACTGTAATTTGCGGTTTCGCAAATTAGGATTTTGTGGAGCACAAAATCTCGATAGAAATTACTTTTATAAATATACATATAAACATATATGTATATAAATATATATATTATAAAATAAATATGCATATATTTTGCATCTGTGAAAGATAATGTAGATGTTATTGTTATTGTTGAGATGAATGGGAATTTAGTTTATAATGGTTTTATGCAAATCTCTTGTTCTTATATGTAGATGTTTCATTGAGCTGTATATATGTATGTATATATATATATATATGTATATATATAGCAAATTAAATCTTCACAGTCTTTAACAATATCAAAGAATACGGCATGGAAAACTATATTAATATATGTTCCATAGCAAATCAAGCGTTAGCTATAGCTAAAGACTTGCCATCATAGAGTATTTGACTTTATTTGAAATATATATTTTCTACACAACAATGGGAGCTCTATGGCTAATAAGTAACTGCCTGTTTATATAAATAAAATTTTAAAAATTAAAATTTATATATTTTTCTATTTAATTCTAATTTTTTTTTTGTATATTTATATTTGTAGTTTTGCTTGGAATATTCCAGTTTTCGGCTCTTGGACGCCATCGGCTACCGTTACCCATAATTGGTCCAATTGTCTAGATTTCTTGTTTAATAGTAGAATGCTTTAATAAGGAAAATATAATATAAATATATATATATATATATATATATATATATATATATATATATATATATATATATATATATATATATATATATATATATTATAAAAATATTATAAAATAAAAAATTTGGGAATTTCAAGCTGCGTTATAGTTAAGATTAAACAGAGATAAATGTAAAAATAAAATTTGAAGAAAGGTCAATAATTTGTTGCCCATCTGCATATCAACGAGATTTGCTACTGTTTTCTATAGACAGATTTAGATATGTGAATCGAAAATAATCTTAAGCACATCATAAAGTCTTTTTTTATTGTAATAAATATATATAGGTTTCTTTATGTTCCATGGCTCGAACTGGTTTCGCATACCCAATGACTTTTCATATAAAGATAAAGATTAAGTTATTTGACTTCAGCAATCTGTTGTCGGAGTCATTGAGATGTTCTCACAGAGTGTTAACATGCAAATTGATATGTGAAGAATGACAATACATAAATCCATATTATTGATGGGCAAATTATAGTTGCGATCACACAGCCGACATATAAAGACTAAATCGTTTTTTATTTGCCGAACGTGTTTGAATCACATCTGTTAATGATATGCTCTCAGACAGCGGATGAGCCCGGCCACGACTGCTGGCTGTGTCTCTGCCATTGATCAATGGATGTGGTCTATGGATATTCCCTTTACCTCTCTTCAGCTGCCGCCGCTGCTGCCGCTCCCGCTGCTTCCGTCGTCCACATTGTCTTGCGGTTGAGTTTGGTTTTTGTCTTGTTTTGTTTTTTCTTTCTTTGTCGCCTTCAAGTTTACAGCGATTGGTAACTTCATTCATAAAACTTGTTGTCGCTGTCGCTTCCTCTTTGTAAGTGATTTTTTTTTACAGCCACCTCCTTTTTGTGCTTTAGCATTTTGTTACTCTCGCTAGGGGTATCTTATGTTTGTCATATGAAATGTCTCGGTTCTATTGTCGAGCGAGAAACTAGGCTTCCATTAGCTTGACATACACTTTACATATCTAGAGTATTCAAGTATCGAGTTTGCCTCCTGAGCTGTTGGTCTTTTGTTTTTACACAAATCCGGTCTGAGGCTCGATGTCTGGGAATAGCATGTGACTGCCATGCCCCAGTGAACAGTTGAGTTTGATATAAGCCTCAAGACAATTGTCAACTGAAAACATGTAAGCTGTTGTCGCTGTCGGGCGGCACCGACTGCATAACACTGGAACATTGTATAAAACCAATATGCTCTTTAGACTTAATGAGCGAGTGCAATAGGCCAGTGTTGAACAATGCTGTAATTAAGAGCTTTAATCGCGCAATGCCTTTTTTAATGCAATTTATTTATTGCTCATGCTTGATGGGAATGCATAAAGTATATATAAGCATATTTGGGTATATACACATTTATATACATATAGTATGTGTATATATAAATGTATGTGTATGTGTTTGTGTGTTCTAGCATTGCATCTGATAGTGTGCGTTTACCTTAAGCCGCTGCTGCACTTCGCTCTAAACTACGATGGCCTGCTCAGCTGGAGCATCGCCTGTATTATCAAAATCATCCAAAACATACGGATCTTCCGGACGATTGACGCCATTCGCTAATAAATTGGCACTCACATAGGGGCTTGCAGGACCACTTTTAGCTGACACTGTCTCCAAATTGACATCAAGCGAAGGATCATTTGGAGCTGGATCGGAAACGGCAGCATTTAAACCCAAGGCATTATCATTGGCTGCCCTGGAATGTATGGGGGGAACAACGCCTCCTGCTGCCGGAACACTGGCCGGATCTGCTTCGAGTTTAGGCGCAAGTGCCTCGGGATTGGCAGCGGGCACTTCCGGCGGCGGCGGCGGCACCGGTGTACCGTAAACGCTGTGGAGCAACGCAAGGGTTGCCACTATGAGAATCACCGAGACTGTTTTTAGTTCATTATACGTTTGGCAAGATCTATTTGTTACTTTACCGCATGCAAACAGAACAGCTGCTAGAAATTTCATGTTCTCCGGACGGAATGGCTCTGAAAGTGGCCCAGCATCGTGGCATTCGCTTTTATACAAGCAAATGCAGGCACTTTGCGGCTGTGGCAATAATCAATTCAAGTTTATGGCTCGTCATAATTGCTGATAAGATAGCACACAAAATTGAACCTTGCGAAAGTGCATGTGGTTATGCTCGACTTCAAAGCCATTTCAATTACATTCAATTATGATAAGAAACAGAAGCAGAGGCACGCTTTGAACTTATGCATATTTGAATTGAGGAAAAACTGAATTGAGCAAAGCAGGGAAATGTAAGGAAAGGAATAAAAATTAATAATTGTGCAGTAAATGAATCTACGGAAGAGTCAGCCAGTGCCATTTAAGATATGCATTATATGTATATATCATAGTCCTCTTGAGAACTCAAATTCACAGTGATGATACAATGATTACACATCTATCCTATAGCAAAGCCCATAAGCGCAGCAGTGTATATCTGAATATTCCTGGATGGATATAAAAGCAGTTCTGCGCAAGGTCTTCAGTCAAAAATTCCCCAATGAACAAGAGTTCAAAGTAACTAAAAGATGCCTTCAAAGCTATGATCAACTTGTTTTTTTATTTAATTTATAATCAAAACGCAAAGAATAGTTTTTGCCTTTTAAATATCGTCAGAGATCTTGTATGGATGCCTGTGAGTTGAGGATGTGTCCTGACTCCATGGCTCCCTGGTGGTCACTTCTTCTGTTGGCAACGCCCAAGCGAATTCAGAAGCTGACAACTGACTAAGCAGCACAGCTTTATAGGTAGAGAATAAAGAGGGCTTTGTGTGAAAACGTTTAAAGTTATAGAGGTAATGGGGCCAGGTGACGGTACTTACTCAAACAGGCCAAGAGCAACGTTATGAGTTTCATTTCCGAGCTGTAGCTGAGGAGCAAATGCGTTTCGCATGTTTCGCTTGCCCTTTATATGACACTTGCAGGGCATTCGATGCTATAAAATCAATTGAAGCACTTGGCTTTTTTATAGCAATTGACTTTTATGGCACCATTTCTTATTGAAAACTGCATCAGTGGAACTTGTGGGGAGCAAAAACAATTTTTATTGGTAGATCAATGGAAATATTCACAGGAAAAGTTTTGATAAGAGACTTTTTATTTTGGCACAATTATTAAATTGAAAAGAAAATGAAAAAGTTAAACAGTAAAGATTGTGCAGTTCTTTTTGAGGGAATCATTATTTCCTCAGTGTACATCTGATATTATTTTTTATTGCCATCAGAGTATACGTTGTAGTCATGCGACTTGGGATTCTTCAGTTCAGACTGCAGAGGCTCCGCGTATACTGGATACCTAATAGAATGATGATTTGAAGAGCCCGACAGAATGGGAACGGGTGGAACGACGCCATTTTTATCTTTTGGGCTAGGATCAACAAAAACTGGAAAAGGCTCTTCTGTTTCTCTTACGGAATCTGTAGTTAACAATTCGATTGGTTCAAGAGTTGTTACTGTGCGTTCACTTGGCGTTGATGGTTCGTCCGGTTGGATTTTTGCACTGGCTTCATTGGGAACTGGTGTTACTACTAGTTCCTTATAAAAACATGGTCTAAACCATGGATTTGGATGTCCAAATCCTGGGTCTATTATTCCTTGTCCATAACATGGTCGTCCAAATCCTGGGTCTATTATCTCTTCTGGCTTTTTTTTCCCATCTTTTTCTTCTACAGCTTTGTTTTTTTCTGCACAAGGTAACTGGGATTCAGTGCTGTTACCTGTATACAAATTGACGGAGTTTATAAGGACAATTGGTAATTTTTTCTGAAACAAAGACTTTATCACCACATCGAATTGACTGGTATCTAAGTGTTTTGAATTTTCATTCTGCAGCACATTTACGGAATCCAAAATGTGTTCCACATTCGATTTGAGTTCGGATAGTTCTTGTAGTCGGTTTCGATTTTCGATCGATTGTTGCCATAAATCCGCATTTAATGTATTAACGTCCAGTGCAGTCAACTTTTCTTGTACTTTTTGACTTTCGTCATGCATCACTTTCAAGGAATCCAAAATGTGTTTTACACTCAATTTGAGATCAGATAGTTCTTGTTCTCGTTTTCTACTTTCGTTCGATTGTTCCAATAAATGCAAATTAAATGCATTAGCGTCCACCTCAGATTTATTTTCTTTTACTGTTTGACTTTGTTCATGCACCACTTTCAAGGAATCCAAAATGCGTTGTACACTCAATTTGAGTTCAGATAGTTCTTGTTCTCGTTTTTGATTTTCGATCGATTGTTTCCATAAGTCCAATTTAAATGCATTAATGTCCAGTTCAGATATATTTTCTAGTCCTGTTAGACTTTTGTCCTGCTTCACGTTCAAGGGATTCAAATTGTGCTGTACATTAATTTCGAGCTCAGATAGATCGTGCCGCTTTCTATTTTCGTTGAAATGCTTAGTTTGGATATATTGAAAAGCAGCTTCGAAATGATCTTTTTGTACGTTTTTCAAGAAAGTGAAATCGAATATAGAGTTACGTTTCAGATTTTGATATTCTTGTTGAACAGCTTGGAAATATTGTTTTTCTATGTCGCTCAAGAAATTCGCATTCGCTTGTGAATTATCTTTGAAATTTAAATATTCGTTTAGAGCTGCTTCGAAATGTTGTTTTTGTACGTCACTCAAGAAACTCAAATATTGTGGATGAACCAGTTTCAGATATAGATATTCTTTTGCAACAGCTTCAAAATTTTGTTGTACTTCATTCCAGACTTCCAAATGCTGCTGTAGATGTGTGGAGCTTTGTTTCAGATTTAGATATTCTTTCAGAACCGCATCGAAATATTGTTTTTGTTGGTCGTTCAAGAAATCAAAGTTCTGTAAAAATTCACTTTTGATTTGTAGATATTCTTTTAGAACAGCTTCGAAATGTTGTTTTTGTTGGTCGCTCAAGAAATTTAAATTGTTTGGACTTTTCAGCTTCAGGTTTAGATATTCTTTTATAAAAGCTTCGAAATTATTTTGTACGGGGTTCCAGGAATCCGGTTTCGATCTCAGTATAAACCTTCGTACCAGATAACTATATTCCTTTAGAGCAGCATCGAAATGTTCTTTAGAAACGTTATTGACAGGTTCATCTTCTCCTTCTTTCAGTAATTCTAAATGTGATTCATGGTCATTGGCGAATAAATCGAAAGTCGGTGGATATGGATATGGACCTTTTTGGAGTTTGTCCACACTATCCACATTTTTTGGCGGAACAGCGCCAATAATGTATGCTGTTTCGAGTGGTATTATTTAGTATATTGGAGGCTATTATGTTTAAATTATTTCTGAGTACATACTGAACAGTTGGAAGAGTAATAACGAGCTTAGAAACATCGCAGTCACCTTGTTAGAACAGACTCTGCTTATTTCATTTGATATTCTTGGTTTTGTAGCCTTTGCCAGATTAAAGCGTGCTAATTTTATATTACATTTGCCATGGTTGGTTGATTAACTCTTTGGATGCTATTAGAGATGGGTGTACTTTGAATTAGTATATTTGCTATGCCTATCAGACTTATATGACGTTATATCCAGGTGGCATTGAAAGTCATATTGTAAGTGAATCATATAATAAAATCACACATGAGTGTATGTTACGACAGCCAGACAGCTTTCCTTTTCTAAAACTTGTTAAACACATAAGCTAGAGATGTTAAATATATATTATATGTATATTCCTGCTGCTGCTAGTTTACCAAATTTCAGCCACTTTTAAGCTTTTTGTTTTATAAAGAGCTCTACTAAATGCAGGAAATGCGTATTTCACCAGTTCAATAATTATTTTATATCCGTCGCGGACGCTTTATAGCTGAAGATGTTTTCTACATACTAATAGCGTGTCTGGCCAGCCAGCAAATGGTTTCAATATAGAAGTTGCTATAAATCAAACAGAGGAACTGCTGTGCCTAAAACTCCATTAGAAAACTGTTTGCTCGAAGCCAGTTATGCTTTGGCCAAAAAGAGTTCTCTCAGGTCTTGTGGCTTTCACAGGCATTGCTTTCCGTCTCTACTCAGGCATAATTTAGACATATTTATGACGTTAATGTCTTTATGATTTGTGCGTTATGCATTGGGAATATGAATATTGTAAATATATATATATTTATTTTTATATATAAGTGTGTGTGTGTGCGTATAGCTAGGTGTAAATGTCTTGTAAATGATATTATTTATACGCAGCAGGTGGTTGATGTTAAGGTTCAGTTAGTTGTTCATATCCCAGACTAAAAAGCAGCCCGCTGACACACATATTCAGACAGATACAGAGAGGGAGAGAGAGAAAGAGTTAACTAGCTGAATGTTGTAATCGTATTACATGCAACTCACAATTTCACAATTTTGTCATTTAAATGAAAATCAACATCTGAAATGCCAATCAAATCGCTTTTCAATTGCATTTCGAGTTTCTACTTAAATCGAAATTAAATGAAAAGCGAGACGCTTGCAACTGCTGGCAACGTTTTGCAACACTGCCACGAATGGTATACTGAGTATCGTTGTTGTTGTGGGTAATGTTGAGTAAACGTGGGCTGGTGCAGAAGTTGCAGCATTAAGTTGAATTACTCTTGCTTGTGAGTAAGCTCACTCAATTTCTCATTCTTTTTTTTATACACATTCAAAATGAATCAAAGGTTGACATTGTTGCAAAGGCTCTCGCGGTCTTTCTCTATACGAACAAGTTCAACGCTAATTACAAGGTATCGCCCAGTCGAGTATTACCAACTAGAGCACGCTTACCTCTTCAG
>JAWNPL010000139.1:67500-155000 GCA_035047545.1 Drosophila paranaensis | reverse complement strand
TGTTTGGTTAGCTGCAGCTCAAGCTGTTGCCGTTCAGCTGCTCAAGTTTAGAGTTTTTTTTTTCTTTTTTTCTTTTTTTGTGCGTGGCTTAATGACTTTTGCGGCACAGCTCGTGGCACTTGCCACCTGAGAGGTCGCAATCGGAAGTTCATGTTTATGATACGCTACGCCAACGTCCATCCATCCGTCCGGCGTGCAATTCATCCTCGAGTCATCAGCTGCCAGCGTCTTATACTAAATTTCAGTTCGGGATACGAACCAGATGCGATACGAACCCTTAAGCACATCCAACGTTGGTGTGATAAGAGTGGCCATAAATACTGATAGCTGTAGATAATTCAATATATGTTGTAGCATGGGGTCGTTGCTGCCAACTTTATTACTAAATTAAACTAGCTTGGGTTGCAGATAAGTTGGAATAGTGCATATGGCATATTACAAGGTTCAAGGTTTGGAAGGATTCGAACTTAGCTAAATTTTGATTTTTTCTGGATTTGTTGTTGGAGAAATAGATAATATAAAAGTAGTATAACTATGGTATAATACTAGGCTAATAGTATTATAACAGTACTATAACAGTAGTATAATTGTTGTATAACAGTAGTAAAACAAGTAAGAGTGCTCTAGTCGAGACTGCTCGACAAAGAGATCCCCTGAACCCTGCGAAGAACTGCGATTCCTAAGAGCCGCTAACATTCTCCGTTACTTTTATATATATGTACATATGTAGCAAGCAATACATACACACACACAGACGCACGCACAAGAACACACACACAGACGCACGCAGCAACACACAATCTGCTAACTCTGCATTATGACTCATCAGCTTCGCTGCTGCTGCAAGACGCCGATAATATGAGATATTAAATGTTTAATAACTTTTTTTCTAGTCGAACGATTTTGATCAAATTTGTGGGGCGTGATCATGACATTTATATGTGTGTATGTGCCAAAGCACAAGTCTCTAGTACTTGAAATACGTGATTTAGCAATTTGAGGCGAAGGGGCAATTTGAGGGCGTGGCATCCAAAATTTAACAAAAACCGAAATTACAGAAGGCTCAAATAACACTAAATGCAAAATTTGAAGACTCTAGCTGGAAAGATGAATTAAATAGAATTTTATAACTAAATGAAGATATCGGTTTTTAATCGATAACATTAAAACGATTATAGTTATCGAATATTTGAAACAAACTCGATCGAATCGTACTATACACGAACCTCAAAAAAAAATTTGAAGTCTCTAGCTCTTATATCTTCTGAGATCGACGCGTTCAAACATATGGACAGACGGACAGACGGACAGATGGACAGACAGACAGACGGACAGGGCTAAATCGACTCGGCTTCTCTCCCTGATCAAGAATATATATACTTTGTGGGGTCTGCCACGCCTCCTTCTGCCTGTTACATACATTTTCACAAAACCATTATACCCTTTTTTCCCATTTTCAATGGGTTCAGGGTATAATAATAGTATAATAGTAGTATAACAGTTTTATAATATCAGTATAACAGTAGTAAAATAGTAGTATAATAGTTGTATAATAGAAGTATAACAATAGTAAAATAATAGTAGTATAATTGTTGCATAGTAGCAGCATAACAGTAGCAAAATAATAGTATAACAGTAGTATAATAGTTGTATAATAGCAGTAGAAGAGTAGCTAAGTAATAGTATAACAGTAGTATAATAGTTGTACAATAGCAGTATAAGAGTAGGTAAATAATAGTATAACAGTAGTATAATAGTATAATAGTTGTATTATAGTAGTATAACAGTAGTGCAATAATAGTATTACAGTAGTATAATAGTCGCATAACAATTGTATAATAGTTAAATATACATTAATTCTCGATTTTCCACGTTCCCAATTGCCATATCCACAAAGTGCTATATTTATAAATATGTATATATATTTTGTAAACTATAATAATTGGAAACTTCCATCCAAACTCTTAATATTTGTACAAACATAAGCTGCAGTATCCAAATATCAAGTTTTCTTTCCCCTTTTCCCTACTCAACAGAAAAAAGAGGAAATCTTCAAGAAGTCTCAGCCTAACAAGTTATGTAATCTGCAATTGAAGGTGTTTGCTGCTAATGCACAGCAGACAATGATCATAAATTCTGAACAAACTCGATTCGTATCATTTGTCTATTCAGGCCTTGTGGCCTTATGGCTTTATGGCCGATAAGTGCGTCTAACAAGCAACCACTTGAGCGGAACGCAGAGCCCAGAAGAACTCAATTATGTTAGGCGGCAGATACAATTGTATCTGAGAGATGCAGCGCGCATAAAACTTGATTGATAGCATCATTTGCAAGATGCAAGCCTCTGTTTTTTTCAGCTACCTCTTCTGCTTTTGCTCTTTTGATTTACAGCTACGGCAGAGCGATGCGAGTACTTATAGGCGGAGCGAGTCAGTGAGGGCGTGGAGGGGCTTGAGTTGAGGCAGATGCAGCTTGGCAGCAAGTGCAACAGCAATTGCAATGCGGCAGATGCGATGTGGCAGCCCCAGCGATTTGCTTTGTTTACATTTGGAGCACGTTTTGTGTCGGCAGCTGCTGACCGTTGCCCATTTACTTGCAGCCGGCAACAGTCGAAGAAGAAGTGAGAGAGCGAGAGTGTGGAGAGAGAGAGAGAGAGGGAAGAGAGATGCTGCTTAGCTAGGGCCTCGTCTGTTATTACACAACTTGAAGCCGCCGTTGGAGCAGTAACTGGAGCATGCGGCGCTGCTCATTCCAGGCATAACTCAACGCCTAACTCCAAACACATAAATATATAAATATAACATATATATAATTATATACTCCAAATACATGTGTATGTATGTAACTATAACTGTGCTCCAAGCCAGACTTTGCTTTCCATTTGTTCTTTTTTTTTGTGTGCTTTTCACACGCTCATGTGAAAAGCGTGCTATGATACGATCCAGTTCTAAACAAATATTCAACTGTTTACCATTAACTTATCTCGAGAGAGCAGCAGATGCAGCAGGTTAGCTTCAGCTAAGTTTACCTGCACTTATCTGCTATATATATGGTATATAGATTATCAATTTAGAATTCATTTAAAATCAGCTGCTTCACATTATTAATATTTGCCTAATCTGTTGACCTTTTGACAATTGGCTAAAAGACAAAGTTTTTAAGCACTTAATTACTTTACTTTGCCATAAATTCGTTTCATAATTGCCTAAAAAACAAAGCAAAACAACAGCAAAAATCAAAACAAATTCAAAATTAGTTTCCGCATAATTCGCAACAACAAAAAAGTTTTTCCTGTCATCAGCGCATCAATTCATCAAAATCATAAAAGTATTGATTGGCATGACATAGTATTATCAAAAGTCGATTCCGTAAGCATATGTATATAAACATGTATACATGCAAATGTATATAAACATAAGGCTTTGGCTAAGCTCAGCCAGACGAAAGTGGCTACAACTTTAAGCTAAGAAATCAATGATATATATTTAGGAAATTTGGTGAAAGCGCTTATATATCTATACAGAATATCTGATTGTTTTCTTTATTTATATTTTTATAATTCATTGTCAACATTTTGAGAGAACATCGGTTGCTCGCATAGTCTAGAATATTCCATATTTTATTCAATGCTTCTTTGACGTTTCGCTTCAATTGGCAAATCAAAAATAAATATAATTTTTTAGATAAGCTTTGTATTTCTTTTTGAATTTTCACTTTCATTATAATCTTTTTTCCAGTTTCTTGTTTTCTTTTGCTGTAATTAATTTGTCGCATTTGCTGTTGTTTTTTTCCCCATTTGTTTGAGCAAATAAATTATGGCTAAATATAATGAGAGCGGAGCCAGCAAATTACATTTGGCATTTGACTTTCATTTCGGTGTTCGTGTGTAGCACCATAGCTAAAGCATTTACTTTTTGTATCTTTTTCTGTTTTTGCTTTATGGCTATAATATTTCATGGCAAGTCCATAAGAGTCTTTAACCCATAAACGGCTAGAAACGTGCGCATAATAACTAAAGTTCTAAGAACTTTAATGTTTTTCCTATGCACTTGCTAGCAACATGTTGCTAGTGCATGTTGCTGCATTCAGTTCCACTGCAGACACATATACTCACGTGCTTATCCAAGCCCATCCGGAGCTTCTTTCTCTCTCTGTCTCTCTTTCTCATTCTCTCCTTGCAATTACCCATCCCAAACGAAAAACAAAACCCACATGCTGCACTCAACTTCAATTCTAATTGGAAACTAGTTTCACTCTGCGCGCCTACTCGAAATGAACAGCGGAGCAAGTGGAACTAGTTCGCCCAGACAGCGTCGCCCACAGCTCAGCAGCAAAACTTCAAAATCGACCCACACACGCACACACATGCACACCTACGCTGCTGAGAGAGCGAGCGGCAACATCTGCTTTGCACCCACGCTGCGCTAGCTGGCTAGCAAAACGAGTGAGTGAAAGAGTAAATGGAGAAGAGAGCAATATGTTGCTAGTCGAGCTAAGCAATGTTGCGTGGAAGTTCGAATGTTGCTGAAGAATTTTGTGTCTGTTGAGACCTAATCTCATTATTATATATTTATTTCATATAAATATTATAAATATTTTAAAATTTAATGTAATATTTGATAATTATTCAATTAAGTTCTGTTTTATTTTTTTTTTCTAAATTCAGTTAAATTTTTACTCAGTTATATGCTGCCTGGCAACAAATGTTGCCAGCGCCGTTTGCCGGCTGTTGTTATTTTTGTTGCACTCATACACTTAGCTCGATCTCAGACTGTGAGCGAGAGAGTGAGAGAGCGAGTGCGGGAGAGCGTGTGTGTGTGTGAGCGCTAGCAAGCAGTTCGTTCACTTGCTTATGGCTAGCCCTCAGCTCGGTTCTCAGCTCAGTTGTGCTCGCAACGTTGTTGAGTGCGGTTTATGCAGACGGTCGGCCGTTCGTACATGTTGATCACAGTCGCCTTAGCTAACTGTCAAAGAGCTTATCAGCTTCTTCCCAGTGCAAAACGAAACTGAAAGTGCATTTTGGGCAAACTTACAAATTTTGACAACAACAAAAGTGTTTGCAAAAAGCCGTTTAAGGGCTGTTGCACCTGTTTCCTGCGCCAATCATAATCGATATCATATAGCATAATGCGGCACGTACGCGCCTTTGGCTACGCATAAAAATGTGAAGTGCATAACAAAAGAAGAAACATAACGACAAAAGAGAGAAAAAAGTAAAGGAAAAACCATAAAACCAAAACGGCCTTGTGCATTTTTTTAAGTGTATTTACAAATCCAGCAAAGTTGTTTTTGGGATTACACACACACACACACACTCACACGCACACACACTTGGGATTATCCAAAACAAAATCTGAACTTGATTGAACTTTTGAAAGGTAAGTTTTTGGCATTTAAAGCATTCCAGCGCTTAAATGTTCTTAAGTGATCTCAACTCCAGCTGCGGCTGCTGCTTCTTCTTCTTCTTGAAGTAACCCAGTTTCTTTATTTTTCTTCTCTCAATTGATTTATTGCGATAATTCACTTTAGCTTCGGGTTTCCGCTAGAAAGTCTCGCATCTGTCTCTGTCTCTGTCTCTTATCATTTTGGACTTGTTGATCTGGTTTTTCTTTTCGTTTCGTTTGGCGAAAGTTTAGAATTTTCACTAATCACAATTTCGGCTACACTTTCTAATTGATTCGAAGCGGGCTTTTCCATCAGCCTTCAGCCAAGAGTTGATTGAACCCGCCCAAACGGTATTCTTGCAGCGACTCATTTCCGTTTCCCTGAATCATCGCGAGATATCATTAGAATGCAACATTTGTCAAGTGTTTGTCACTGTCCAGAGCTCGACAGATAGATCTGAATGATATGTTCATTATAATACTCGAGTAATATGTATTAATGACCCTCGAGGGCCACACAGCGAGCCCTGCGAAGACCTTGCCAACTATTTACAACAAAGAAAATGCTTAAATATTTTCGATATGTAAATTTGAATTTGTCTCTTAACCAAAATGAATCTGGCTGCTAATTAGCTGCGACTCGACATGTTTATGGAAGACATCGAAACTTGATTTCCCGCGGCATTTTAGCCTAATGACAAAAGAGTTTACATAAAAATGCCTTAAATCGAATGTTTCAATCGCGTCGAAGACAAATTTGAAATGCGTAACTCGTAACGGATTTCCTTTCATATACATAAGTGTAACTAACTATATAGATATATATACATATATATATATAGTTCACACGCTTAATATTCCATTTCCATTTCCATTTGCATGCGCTCATTAGCTGAAGCAAATGTCAAAAGTTCTGCTTATCGAGTTCATCAAATCATTTGCCAAACTTTTGTTTTTCGACAAATTTCCCATAGACCTATTCATTATTTGTCCATAAAAAGCAGAAGCAGAAAGGCCAACAGCAAAGAGGCTGAGCTCATTCACTTAAGCAAATGCCTAATTAATGACAAATCTGATTTTTGGCTAAAACTTCTTAATGGCAGCGAGGCGCGAGGCAGCGAAGACTACCAAATACTCTTTATAAAGGCTGGGAATGCTGTTGGTGAACAAGTTATGTAGCCCATATGTTGTAAACTATATAGCCTATATACCCCATTTGTATAGGCTATTGAGAGGTATTAGAAGCAGCAGAAATGAAGTGCGTCTGGGCTGAATAACAGTTCGGCTAAGCTCTTAAGCAATTGATTTGTCAGTAACAATTGCTGAGCAACATAATTAGGCTGTTAATGATGATATATATAATATATATATTATATAATACATATATATATATATATATATATGTTTTGTCAGCCGTCTGCTTGATTGCCTTGAAAGCTCACTTAACTTCGCTTAATTATGAAATTTTCACTAAAAACTTGACAACTTAATAGCTGCAACTAGTTGTTGTTGTTGTTGTTGTCATGTCTACTCTTCTTCTTGTTGTTGTTGTTGTAATCTCAACTGTTGCTGCTGCTTGATTTTCTCTTCAGTCGCCAAAGTTCGTCCACCGAACATCAATTGTTAATTGACATTGAATTAATTTCCTGTCTGCGCGCGTTTTTTTTTTTTTTTTTTTTTTGTTGTTTTCACTTGAAAACTCCGAGACATTTGAGGATTACAAAATGCAGCTCACGTTGTTGTGCAGCGTTTAGCTGAAAAGATCTTCCATTTGCTGCTTGCATTTGTATTATTTGGCTAATTAAAAATCAGGAAATGCACACGAACAATGAGCTACCCCCGAGGAGTCATTGCCGTTGCTACGTGAGAGCTCTACCTGTGAAATACTTCGAGCTACTGTCAAGTGCGGTTTGTTACGGTTTAGCGCCCCTCGCCCCTGAGTCTGTTGCACAGGTAGACAAATTGCTTAAGCGTGGCTTAGCGAAACGTGTCGTCCAGCTTAAGGATATACGCCTCATTTGATTCAGCTATTGCCCATGGCAAGCACGTAGTGGCGTACGGAGCCTTTTTATAAAGAAATTATGTGGGAGATCGATCTTTTACCTCTTATAGAGCTATTGATTTGGATTGGTATTCGATAGTTTTCTCGCTTATCGTAAGCTGTGGATCGCAGGGAGCTGAAAGTGATATGTCTTCAGTTATAGATAGACTCTTAAAACTTGGATAAAGATCTTGATAAATGTTGAAAATTGGCAGTAAAACAAATAAGCGTGATCTAGCCGGGAGTGACCGACTAGCAGATACCTGTCGCACAGACGAACGGAAGAGAAGGGTCGATGTATGGATGGAGAAATGGGCGGGTGTGCCGGCATGGGCTAGATCAACTCAGTCACATACCTTATATGATTTGCCACGCCTTCTTCTGCCTCTTACATACCACACTGCACTTATATAGCAACTCAGAGTTCTTTCTATATGATTTCTATATAGATTTCAGTACATTCTAAAGCTTTACTTCTGTCTAACTAATTTAGCCATAATTGATCAAACGCAGCTCAAATGTTAGCTCAGCCTAAACTTCTACGACTCTTGACTTTTCTTTGTTAGCGCGCATTCCGGAAATTGTTCAATTACCATAAACGCTTATAATAATATTCGATTTTCGTTTGTTATTTTTTTTTTTTGTGTTCGTTCATTGTCTCTGGGAACTGTTGTTAGCCTAAAGACACGCCCGCACATTGGGCCAACAGCAGCAGCAGCAGCAGGCAATAGACAATAGACAATTGACAATTGCATTTGCATACGTATGTGACTGTCTCTCTCTCTCTCTCTCTCTCTCTCTCTCTCTGTGCATGGAAATGGTTTTCGTTTCGAGCCGGACTTTTAATAACAGATTGTCAAACGCCGACTTGCCTGGCCTCCGCTTAGCCTCAAGTGGCGCAAAATTTTGAAAGTGATTTGCAATTCAATTAGATTTACAGCTAAATTTTGAAGTAGATTCAATTGGGTTTCTTTCAGCTATATATATCACTGCCATGCACTTGAATAGGGACAGCATTTTGAAATCGAATATACAAGTATTTGACTCAAATAAACTTATTAAACCGATATACCATATTTTTTCTATTCAGTATTTCATCCTCTATTAATGTAACTAAACAAAAACTTCTTTAAAATAACCATATTTTTATAAAAAAAAATTCTGTGAGTTCTTCATAAATTGCATACTTTTTTACGTGCACTTGAATAGGGACAGAAGTGATTTCAACATTATGCATACAACTTTATGTTATGAAATTAATTTGTTTTCAACTTATAAACATTTTAAATATAAAAAAATACTTTGGGCCGCAGTAAAACACGTATTGGTGGAGAAAAAGGAACAAAATTTTCGTACAAGGAGTGCAACTTTACGTACAGGGAAATTAAAAAAAAAATTGGAAAAAACAAAAGTTTGGTATACAATTTTCTTAAAAACTCATCAAGTTATGGGAAAAATATAAAAGACTGCATAAAAAAAGAAATTTCATCTACTTCTGATTGACGAATTCTTCGAGGAGCATCAAATTAACATAGTCCAGCTTCGAAAATCCATTCAAAACAACAACTAAGTGCTAGTATCGATATTGTAAACAGTGTTATTCGTAAAGCTGAACATCTAAAAATATTGAAACTATAAAAAAAACCGCCACTTAATACCTAACGCAAGGAATCTGATCAAGTTTTTGCTTGTGATCATGTGACTTGGCAGCAGGAATGGCATTCCGTGGTGTTTTCAGAAGAAAAACGGTTTAACTTAGGTGGAACTGATGACTTTTCATATTATTTTCACGGTATTCGATAAGAAGAACGCTTTCTGTCTCGGCACCATAGCCGGGAGAAAAGTGTAATGTTATGGGGGGCCATCTCATATTATGGACCATGCTAGCTCCAAGTAGTTTCAACAGAAATGAATGCAACGCATTACAAAGACTTGCTAGAGGAAGCGTTTTCTGAGCTAAATAATATCTTAGACTATTTACATGGACTTTCCAAAAGGATAATGCCCAAATTCATACTTTCCGAGTGTCTAAAATATGAATCCTGCCGCAAAACGTGGTTTTTATGGAGTGTCCTCCATATTCTCCGGATCTCAACATTGTTCAGAACGTATGAAGATGGATGACAAAAAATGATTTCCGATTCTGGTTGGCAATTCGAAGACATACAGGCATTAAAAGACGCCATCGACACAGCCGGGAGTGAAATATCCTTAAATTACGCAAAGGCTCTATATTACTCTCTTCGTAATGGGATTTATGAAGTTATTTCGAAAAAAAATTGTCTGCAAACACTATTAACCACTACTAAATTAATTGAATTAATTAAATAAGCCTTAAAAATTAATATAATGTATATATATTTTGTTAAACATCAATTTTTATCTCTTGTCCCTATTCAAGTGCACGTAAAAAAGTATGAAATTTATGAAGAACTCACAGAATTTTTTTTTTATAAAAATATGGTTATTTTAAAGAAGTTTTTGTTTAGTTACATTAATAGAGGATGAAATACTGAATAGAAAAAAAATATGGTATATCGGTTTAATAAGTTTATTTGAGTCAAATACTTGTATATTCGATTTCAAAATGCTGTCCCTATTCAAGTGCATGGCAGTGTATCTCTCTCATATATATATTTGTTTATATATCTGATTAGCATTTAGCTCGTTTTCCAAAAATTCGCGCGAACTTCGCTAAATTACAGCTAAAAGCGCGCTTAGTCAGCGCAAATGTTTTATACAAATATCGGCCATAATATGCATATCGAGATATGCATATATACATATATATGTATATACTTTTTTGTTTCATGGCAACGCGTCAGCAAAAAACTGTTGGCGCTGTCTCCTACAGTTGATGTTGTTGTCGTTGTTGTTGCTTTGTTTTTTGTTAACAATTAATTTAACAAACAAGTGAAAAAGGTAGCCGAAAGTTATCGGTGAATTGTCTATTTGCTGACAACAACAATGTGTTAAATGGCGTGCTATAAAACAATTATGGCGTTCTTTTTATGGCATATTATAGCTAAGTGTTAATCTGATCCGACGTGGCACTGTCAATCTCTGTCCATAGCTGATAAAAAATATATATAAAATTAGATTTGAATATATAGAGTAGAGCAGGTCGATCGGTTGAGCTGTGATATATGTGGAGCTTGTATATAAATGGAAATTTGTTTATAATTTGAATTTATGGTAAATAGAGCACGCTAGCTAGTTGATATTCCAATGCTAGAAATTCAAGGGGTTTCTTATAGAGTAAACCTTGAATAATGCTCAACTGTTCTGATGTAAGCAGTCTGCCTATGACTAATCAATCGTAAAATCAATCAGTGAGCAGTTTCTCTGCTTTGGCGATTTCATAAAGACTCCAACGCTGTCAGCTGGCTATAAACTATTGATTCATTAACGTTGTGGAATTCTGACTAAAATCAAACTTGTTGGGAATTCTATGAGAAGCGAGCCAAGGCGAGTAAAGTTAGCGTTTAGTTTCTAATTTGTACTAGAGTATTCATGGGACTGTATGCATACAATAAATAGAAAATGAATTTTAATTCATCTTTAAGCTATAACTTTCGTCTTGGCTTGAAAAACTCTAAATTATGAAACTGTGAGTATAATCACGTTTTATGAACTAAGTTTAAACTAGTTTATGGAAATGTCTAAAAATAGTTAAATAACTTTTGGAACGTGTCTATGCTTAGGTCCGGTGAAATTTAATGTTTAATTGGCTAATAATGAGGTAATTAGCAGCTTTTTGTGAATGGACAAGCAGAACAAAGTTAGCTAAATATAGATTAGCTAAGTTTTAGCTGTTTTACGTGCTATAATAGCAAATTGTGATTAATAAAGAAGAAGAAAGTGAAACTAAGAGGTAAAAATATATGTAAGAATATATGTATTTTTAGAAATATATATAACAATAATAATAATAATAATAATAATAATAATAATAATAATAATAATAATAATAATAATAATAATAATAATAATAATAATAATAATAATAATAATAATATCTCTTATATAAGTACATATGAAATATTATAATAAATATACATTCAATTTAATATTTTTAAAAAATGTTTAAAAACTATAGAAAATACTTGAGCTCAACTTTTGTTTAAGTAAAGTTTCCAAAGTGACGAAACTTAAATTAAATTCAAACTTTTCTCAAGTCTTAACATAGAAGAAAGCTGTAGTTAGTGCCAAATGTCAGAGATATTGAGTTGTAGATTAAATTAGCTGATGGATGATCTGAGTACGACTCGAAATCTTTTCACTGCTTCGTGTTTCGAGTTTTCCCCCAAAGTGAAGTGCGAAAAGAGGCGATTGTTAAACACTTTCTAGATTTGTGTTTAAGCGAGACTCTTTAGCATTAATTGTTGTGTCTTTGGCCGTCTTTTATGGCTAATCAACTGCAAACGTGAACTTTCATCTGTCAAATGCGACGCTTCTCAGCGATTCTCAGCGTTCATTAGGGTCAAGAGCGAGTCGTCGTCGTCGTCGCCGTCTTTTGATTCGCCTGCAGGTTAAACTTTCGTTGAGGCTTCAGCTTTAAATGCGATTAAAGCTTTACTTTCTACATTACCTCCGCCGCCCTCACCTGGTGGCAGAGAAAAAAGAAGCGAAAATTGTGCGACAAATTCTCACGCCCAACGGCTGCTCTCGAGCTGTAAATGTAAACCGCAAAATGTGAACGAGGCGAGGCAAGGCGGCGGCAACTACTACCAGATTCCCATTCCCTGTTCCCAGCTGCAAATCCTGACTGGCTAAAGCTAGGGCATCTCAGGGGCGACGGGTGTTGTTGTTGCTGTTGCTCTGCGGTATGTGTGTGTTGCCTTGACTTTAATGCACTGTGGGAATGTGCCCAACACACAACTTGATTGACTTGCAGTTTTTTCCTCTCTCTCCCTCTCGCTGTCAGTCTCTCCTTTTGCTGGGATTCATTAACTGTGCAACTGCAGCAATGACTCTCACTCTCGCTCTCGCTCCCCCTCATCCCCTCTCTCTTTCTCTCTCTCTCTCTCTGTCGTAATCGATATGCGTGCACCTTAACACCCGTGGCTCATTGCAAGGGCTAAGGCCGGAAGCGCCTCTGTTTAAAAGGCTATGTAAACGCCCAAAAAATCCGAAAAAGGAAAACAAAAAACCAAAGCAAATTCCATAAAACAAAAGCAAAAGCTGAGAAAAAAAACTGTTGTCCACTTGGCGCTCTATTTGAGCGTGATTAATTTCTGCACATCAGTCACTGCCAAGCGGCTAAATGCACAAACACTTGGCACAGACACTGCACAGCTCGTAAAATACGACGAAAAAAGAATGAGAGGAAAAAAACAGGGATAAACGACTAAAAAATTGTATTTATACTAAACTCTGCGCAATTGCAACTGCTTTTTTTTGGTCAAGGCATCTTGTAAGTTTGAAAAGGGCTTAAAGAATTTGGCATGCAACTGGAGCAAGGCAAAGGCTGCAGAAATGTTGAAGGATTGGAAATATATATAAATATATAAATAGTGAAAACTTATTAAATAGAATTATATATATATTTTATGTATAAAAATAAAACATAATTTATTTGAATATATTTAATATATTCATTTTAATGTCTTATAAAATACCAAATAGAAATAATTTTTGTTTTTGTTCTTATTAATATTTTATATAAATTTTTTTTATTTATTATTTAGTTTACTCTAATTTATTTATTATTGTAATATTTTATATATTTATTATTATATTTGTTTTCTTTACAATTTCTTATATGATTTATTTCAAGCATTCAAATTAAAATCAAATTTATATTGGAATATATTTTGAATTAAATTAATATTTAAATTATAGATTAATTTTTTTATTATTAATATTTTTAGTATTATTATTAATATTTTTAGTATTGTTATTATTATTATTTTTAGTATTGTTATTATTATTATTATTATTATTATTATTATTATTATTATTATTATTATGATTATTATTATTATTAATATTATTTTTATTATTAATAATATTTTTATTACTAATATTATTATTAATATTATTTTTATTATTATTATTATTATTATTATTTAATTAAATTAGAGTATTCGTAAGCTTTAGACTGAGCACATATACTGTGAGTGTATCTCAGCTTCGTTCTACTCAAAATTGAGTTTGCATATTTCGGTTTATAGCTTCCTCTCGCACGCTTTGACAAATTAAACAACTTAAAGGCAGTTAGTGTTGTTGCAGTTGTTGTTGTTGTTGCAGTCAAGTGACAAGTTGACGTCTTCTTCCTTGGCGCAGCACATGATGACAGAGGCAGCAGAGCGAGAGGGCAGCGAGCAAAAAGCAGGAAGCATATACATATGCAGCCTGTCCGAGCTGGCAACAAGCTTTTGGGCCAAGCTCCCAGGCGACTTAATTGTGCGTTCACAAAACATTTTTGCATGAGAAGTGAACAAGTTTATATCAGTTTTTTTTTGTCTGCTCAAAAGTGTTTTTCTTTACAAAACTTTGCCAGGAACTTAATCTTGGCTCAAGGTTCGAGTCAAATGTAATAATAGCAATTGCAAATAATTCATATCAGTTGCCTTGAGCCACTGCACTGCTGCTGCTGCTGCTACTGCTGCTGCTGATCTATATTATGACACATCATTCTTTACATTGAAAGTTATCTGAAACGAGCTGCGCCAACTGCTCCTACACGCTTGCCACGAATAGTTCTCGCTGGAGTCTTAAAATAAAAAGAAGTGGAAAAAACAACTTAATCGACAGCCAGAGAAATTAATTGTTGACGCTTAAGTGCAGCATATATCTATGTCTATAAAAACAGATCTCTCTCTCTCGCTCTCTCTCTCTCTCTCACTCTCTTTCTGTATATATAGATTTATGAACAGTTGCTATATCTTTTTTAAGATGAGCTGCGACCCTTTTGCTAAGACTAAAAACTGTTTTCAGTTCTCACCCCTCGCTGCTCCCACTTCATTAAGTTGCGCCTGAGTTGTTCCGCTCCGCTCTTCTTCTTGGAATTTCGCTGTTGTTTTTGTTTGTATTCCTCAGACACATGTTGTTGTTGTTCGAGTCTGTTGCAGTTGCGGCTGCTGCTCTTAGCATATCTTTATTTTCCGTTTCAAATACTTGAAATGTTTTTTGTTTTCGTTTCGTTTTTGATTTATTCGAACAAATGTGCAATTCGCTGTTCGGCTTATGCTCACGACCTTGTCGCTGGAAAAGTTCGGCTATAGAAATCGCTTTTCCACACATTTTTCCCATAATTAAAACCAGCTGCCCGCTAGATAAATACTGCAGCATTTGTTTTCCATCAGCTTTTTTTCTCGCTTTGTTGCAATCGCTTATTGACAGGTGAAACAATGCGCGCAGTCAGTTCCATAGAATTTGATTTTACCTTTTGTAATTGTGTAAGCCAAAAAGCGAACAAAATACCAACTATGAATTTATAATTTCCGCTGAATGCTGAAAGCTTTATGCGACTTTTTTCTGTTAGATTTGCCACGTGGTTGCTACATACTCTTCTGCTGCTTTTTTAATATTTATGATGCGGCAACAGTTTTCTGCTGTTTTCTTTTCGGCTGCTGCAGCAAATGCCATAAAATATGACAGGCGTTCGATAAAAGTTCTCTATATTTTTGTGCTTTCTGTTTTCGGTTTTCTGTTTTCTGTTTTCTGGTGCAGCGCCAGAAATGTTGAAAAGCCAAATTTATATTTAGCTGCAGCTCTTTAAGCTCGCAGACAGACGACCAGAGAGTGCTCTGCAAATGTTGTGCATAATTTGAGAGCGATATTTAATTAATTTCAACAATGCGCTCCAACTGTGGAGCACTCTCTGGCTCAAGCCTGTCAGACGAACTGGGACTGGCAAATACCCTGGATTGATTAAAAGGAGCTTAAGCAGTTCATAAATGAACTCTGTGATGAGGTTTGCTGTTATAATGTGGAACTAGTTGAGAGTATCTCTTGTATCTCATAGATACATTTGTATCTTATACTTGTGTGTTAGATGAAAGAGTTACTTTTTGTAGTCTCTAGTTATTTTTTGTAGCTTTCAGATACTTTTGTATCTTATAGATTAGTGCTATCTGTAGACTCTTCGGTTCTTTCTCATATCTAGAGATTATTCTCATGGCATAGCCACGTACGTGCTTGTGCTCTATATACCCCAACTACCCTGTATAAAGCGTTAAGAATCACTTTTGACACTCGCCCACACACACACACACACACACACACACTTACATCTTTTATTATTTGAACATGTATAATAAAAGGGAATAAAAACTGTCAAGAGTCGCCGCAGACACCACCCACCAAATTAAAGCAAACATTAAGCGAAAAACAGAAAAGCTGAGAAGAAAAAAGTAATGAAAATAATTGATTAATTAATTGACAGCAATTGAGTTTAATTGAGTGCCACATGGTCAGCTCGACAGATTTTTTATATATTTTTTATCTTTATTTTATTTTCTCTTTTATTTATTTTTTTTTGGTTCTCTGTGCGCAGTTTTTAATTAGTTTTCCGACAGCTGCAAATACGGAAAAGCACTTGAGCTCGCCGTATTAACAGTTACTAAATACCAGGTAAAGTCCCAGCAACAACAGCAGCAACAACAAGATGCGATGCAGCCATCAGACACGTCAACAAGTTGAAAGCGATTTGCCAACGTAATGGCAACAAAATTGCATAGGGGCCACTCACCTTAGCAACATCATCCCAGTCAGCCAGAGCAACAATTAGCTACGGTCAGAGCAGCTGCATAGAAACTTTGTTGACAAACGCGGAAAAAGCGCAAAGCAAAGCAAAGTCAAAGACCGACAGCATAAGTACCAACAACAACAACACCAAAAGCGCTGCATAAATAAATGACTAAGCGGCGGCGGCGGCGTCGACGCGTGCTGCCAGGGACAGAGACATCGCGACAGCGACGCGAGCAGCGCAGCCGCAACGTCAAAGCGTGACAAATAGCTAAATGTTGTTGTAGTTAGTCGTTGTTGCCGGCGCTGCCAGCGTGCGTCTGCACTTGCTCAGCCTTCGCGCATGTTGAGCAACATTTTGCGCTTGCATTCTTTATGGAGTGCAAACAATGTTGCCCGAAACTTGTTGCTGGCCAAACATTTTAAATGCTTATTTGCGTATGTCGTTGGCAACTGTGCTAAGCAGTTGCAAACATAAACAAAAACAAAAAATAAGCAAAGTGAGTGAGAGAGAGAGAGAGAGAGAGAAATAAGAGAGAGAGAGAGAGAGCATATTATAATTATATTTATACAGCAGCCAAGCTGCTGCCGCAGACTCCGCAGTGGCAAGAACTTGCCCATTAGCACAAAAGCCGCAGTCAAAACTTGTGCCTTAACAACTACAACACGACCAACAACACGGGCAACAACAACAACATTTTACGAGAATTGTGTAATTTCATTTGTACTTCATTTCGGTTAGCCAGACAAAATTTGGCGGCAGCAGCAAAAAGAGACTAAAAGAAAAAACCGAAAAGAAAAAAAAACAAAAGCTCTGAAAATAGGAATTTGTTTGTATTTTATCTGGCTTTTTTTTTCGCTTGGCCTTTCGGAAAACTGAAAACTAGTTTAGTTTAATTCGCAGTTGGTACGCAGTAATTCCCAAGAAACCCGCAAAAAAAAAAGACGAAGCCAAAGCCAAAGCTGAAGCTCATTAAAATGCGCAGTAAATTCTTCCTTTTTGTTGGAGAACATCTTCTGATTTATGAGCACACATAATAATAAATATATATAAATAGAAGTGATATTAACAAAAAAGAGCCGAAATCAACAAAAAAAACGAACTTTTGTTTGTTGCCCACTCATCATGCGTCGCTTGACAAATGAATGTTTCGCATTCCTTAAAGGTTCGAGAAATGTATCTTAACGACTTCGCCTATTGACAGCGTTTGTGTTTGTACTTTCCTACAGGAAGTCAATTCACCTGACTCGAAAGGAATTGGTACACGATTCGTTGGCTAATTGTCGCCGAGCCTGGGACAGTGAGAGCTGCCGTAAAGGCATTAGAAATGGCGGATTACGAGCCGTGAAACGATATTGATATTATGTATATAAGAAAGTCATGGAAATTGTAAGCCTTCTGAGAATCAATAACTCACAATGGGAGCAAGTGTGGAAAAGTCGCAATGAGTAATTGAAAATATTTTGATACAAAAAAGTGTTTTAATAAAATTAGCTGGAAATTATAGAGAGCTGGGCCAAAATTGCCTATCATGAAGCAAAGCAGAGCTAAAGATAAAAATAAATATAATAAAATTTAGCTGGAAATGAGAACTACAATGGAAAGGGAAATGGATTGGAGGCGATGAAAAGTTAAGAATCAACTAGAAATTCCTAGCAGTGAACATGATAAAGAAAATAGTATGAATTTAAATTGTGAATAGAGAGAGAGAGAGAGAGAGAGAGAGAGAGAGAGTAGAGAAAAATATTCAATTTCAATATAGAATGATTCCTTTCCAAATGAATATTGTTTTTTATATAGGATGATTAAGCAAGTCTTAGACTTACGAAAACTCTGCCTAGTATAGTATAGTATTGCTAAGTAAGTTCAACTACTTGATGGCAACTAGTTCCTTTGAATAAGTTTCTAGTTCCTTTTGGCTAGTTCATTTGCATGTTAATCTTTCTCCTTCTCGCTTCTTCTAGTTCATTTTAGTTCTAGTTCTTTGAGCTGTTAGCTAGTTCATTTCACATTAGTCACTGCCCTGCTGAGCTAGTTCCAGTTCATTACTATAAACTCTGATACTGCAAATCCAATCGTGTGCCCCACTTAAGTCTCAACTCAAATCAGTTTACCAAATTTTTCCCATTATGTTTACCATTTTCCGACGAAAACGAAATAGTATTGCGCAAGCTCTTGAACTGCAGTGCTCAACTTGTCAACGCTCGAAGACAATGCTCATAAGTATTATATAGATAAAGAGAGAGAGAGAGAGAGAGAGAGAGGTGGGAGGGGACTTTTGCAGCCCACGCTTATCGTGCGCCTGCATCAATCTTGCGGCCCAAGACAGCAAGAGCCCCTACCTGGAAAGATTAGACAGACAGCGAAGCGAAGCGAACGAGCGAGCGAGCACAAAGAGAAGTATTAAAAGAAAAACAAAAAACTCTTTCACACCTACGAGAGAACCTCAAGAGCTGTTGTTGTGCCCTAATTGTGGGCGTTGGGCTCGAACAAAAGAGTGACTTGAGAGCAGATCTCGTTAGTGCTGACCTCTGAACTGAACGAAAGTGCCGCAGCTCCCGCATCCGCTCCAACAACAACTATCCCCAACCGGAAACCCATAAACGTACTAAAGAAACGTTAAGCCAGCTGGCAAATTAAAATCTTTTGCTCCACATTCGACATTCGACATTCGGCGTTCGGCGTTCGGCATTGACTTTGATTTCGTGCATCCACAAAATGCACTGCTATCTATTTCCCATTTCCCATTTCCATTTCCATCTCTATGCACATGTTCCACAAAGCAAAGCAACGCACACACGCAGTCGTTTCCTACGTCTGCGTCGCGTCGTCTACCTGCCGGCTAGCGCATAGATCTCAGCATGTGAAGCTGCATCAAGCAGCAGCAGCAACAGCAGCAGCAGCAGCAGCGAGCAGCTGCCTTCCAGTTCGACTCGGATTTCTCATAGCGAAATTCCCACACTCTATCGCCCATCCAGCTACAGCTATGGGCAAGGACTGCAAGTCAGCTGCTGTGCGCTGCATCAAGTGCAGCCATATATATATTATATATATGAAGTATCTGTCGGCTGGGAACTGGTAGCATATGTGCGTGACCAGATTGTTGTGATGCCTTCTGTCTCTGTCTCTGTAGGTGTGTGTGTGTGTGTGTGTGTGTGTAGGTTTGTGTGTTGTTTTCTTTTTTTGTTTTTGGCACATTTTCCCATATGGTTTTTCATATTCATTTTTTTTCTGCGCTCTGGCAGCTGTCGCGTGGCCATCGCATCTCATCTAAGCATGGGAATCCACGGCAGATGCACTTTCAATTTGAATATCTATGGAAATTATCATGGGAGTTATCACTGGCTTGAAGAGAGGATGAAAAGATGGTTGGGTGTGTGCTTGAAGTAGTAAATACTGGAAAAATACCAAAAGATTGACAAAGAAAATACAGAAAAAATACTAAATATTGCTAAGTTGAAAGGATATTAGATAAGGACTTGCTAGGGCATTTGAAAAAAAAATACCAAAAAAAAATACTAAATACATATATGCAAAGCTGAGAAAATTATATTTATTTATAATATTATCATTATTTTTTTATTAATTTACATAGTAAATAAGTTTATTAGTTTTCCTTTTGGTATTATTTGTTATTACAAAAATACCAAAAAAATACTAAATATACTGTACACAAATATAAGTTATTTTTTCTGTTCTTTAATCACACGCCACATAGTTTAGCTGTTTTCTAGCTATACAATTTCTGGCCAGTTTTGCTTGGCATTCGCGCTAGCAACATTCTTATAATGGAACTAACATTTAGTCGCTTCACTCATCTAACAATTAGTCGCTATTCGCTCACTCCAATTCTAATTCTCTCTCTCTCTCTTTGTTTCTCTCGTTGCAGGTAAGGCTCGAATGAATGAATATCTCAACGTCGCATCCGCAAGTCGTCAGCGACTTTTAGTGCTCGACTAACTATTTGTAAGGTAATTTGAGACGCGCTTAGCAACAGCCAACAGCTAACAGGCAACAGGCAACGGAATTCTTTAAATGACAAGACATATAAAATTTAATAGCTTGTAGCCGTAGCCTGCCCCGTTGGCTGCCTCCCGCTCGGCCCCAGCTCCGCACCTTTTTGAGCTGCGGCGCTGTTCGTGTGTCCCTTTGGCGGCTTTTGTTTACCTTTGCGCTGAGGTTTGTCTTTGTGTGCCCTCTTTGTTGATTTTGTGCGCACGCCGCTGTCGCTATTATAAATAGGGATATACACACATAGCTGCACTGAGCGAAAAGACTGCTGCCTGCCTTCGAGCCGTAGACAAAGCAAAGCAACTCGAAAAGAATTTCGCGAGCTCTCTTTTGACTTTCGCTCAGTGCATGGCATATTTTAAAATATATTTTGCGTAATGCCCAAGACAAAAAAAAAAAAAAAAAAATACCAACAAACTGTTGTCCTTCTGCTACTGCTGCTGCTTCTTCTTATTCCTTTTCCTTCTTTCTTAATAGTCTTAAATTCCTGAGCAAATAATTTGACAGCAAATAGAAAGCAAAAGTTCGCGGAGGTCTGAGCACAAAATCGCGAATGATTTAATGAGCGAGTGTTTAAAGTATTAGCAAATCTATTCGAATTCGTTCACTATCTCTCTCTCTATATATATGTATATATATCTTTCTCTATATATACATATTTATCTGACTATGTAGATTTCTTGGGTCACTGCTAATAGTTAATAAAATTTTCTATTATCTTTAGGCATTCGTTGGGCAACTAATTGAATTTCCCCAGCTTTTGCCAAATACAGCTTACATTTCCTGTTGTCCACACTCATACCCACCCACTCACACACAAACACACACACTCACACTCACACTCACACACACACACTCACCCAGTCAGCGCACGCAAGCACACCCTAAAAATTAATGTTGTTGCATGTTCCGTTGTTTTACCGCAAAATCCAAATGTAATTGAACAGCAGCAGAACACGCCCCCCACCCAGACGCCCCCCAATTCGTGGGCGTGGCCATTGGGTCTAACGAGGCGCTGGCGCTTCGCCGCTGCTGCCGCTCGTCAAAGTTGGGCAACTTCTATTAACAATCTACTTTAAGACACATGCGACATACACTCACGGCGCCATTCCGAAACTCAAGCCCAATTTGTATGCCCTGTAGCGGAAGTGCAGCCATAGGGTATATTGGTTATAATGTAAATTATGTAACGAAGAAGATTTTGAGATGTATAAAGATCGAAGTATTAATATATAGTGGCAGGTGGCTATGTATACATATAAGGCCATCAGATACCCTGTAAAGTACAATTGTTGCTTGTAGTCTGAAATTGGCATTAGCTATGATTCGATATATAGATATATAGATATATGATATATGATATATGATATATGATATATGATATATGATATATGATATATGATATATGATATGTGATATATGATATATGATATATGATATATGATATATGATATATGATATATGATATATGATATATGATATATGATATATGATATATGATATATGATATATGATATATGATATATGATATATGATATATGATATATGATATATAATATATAATATATAATATATAATATATGATATATGATATAAAATATATGATATATGATGTATGATATGTAGATGTGTGTATCGAAACTACAGGGTATCTCATAGTCTATACACTAACTCCACTTTTTTTAGTACATTTTTGCGGCGTTGCAAATGTGATAATGAAAAAAGTTCAAAGTGGGGTCGAACACGTGTATCAATGTGTGTGTGTGTGTGTGTGTGTGTGTGTGTGTGTGTGTGTGTGTGTGTGTGTGTGTGTGTGTGTGTGTGTGTGTGTGTGCGAGGGGCTGTCAAATTGTAGTAGTTGGGGCGTGCTATTTGGGGCGTGGCGCTGTAATATAATGTGAGTGATTTGCCCAGATTGGAGTAGGGCGGGAGAGCTACGTGAGCTGACGACAGTGGAAAGCCGAAGAGATACACTTGAGCGAACGAATGAACCGCTATTAACTGGCGCTGATTGTGACGTAACCTGTGCCTGGCATGCCAAATGGAAAACTCCCCACCTCCCCACTCTCCCTCCCTCTCTCTCTCTCTCTCTCTCTCTCTCTCTCTCTCTGTCTCTCTGGCACGCACATAACTCGAAGCACTTCCTTAGCTCTAGTCTGGCAATTTAAATGCTTAAACATTTGCAACACGCCTCGTGGAGTTATTTCTTCTAGTCGAGATCGGGTGCTACCGGATGCCAAATGCATTTCGAACCAGTTTTTGTCACACAGCCACCTGCTGCCCTCTCTGTAGCTCTCCCTCTCTCTGTCTCTGTCTCTGTCTCTGTCTCTGTCTCTCGCTCTCAGGCATAAATCATATCGAAAGAATTTATGCAGGCAGCGAGGCAGGCAAATTCCAAGAGGCAAAACATGTTTGCAACAAGTTGCCAGCGGAAGTGACTAGAAAACTGTGTCTATGCAACTGATAAGTTTACTATATATATATGTGTATATATATAGCATGAATAGCTGCCTCTCACTCGCTCGTTCTCTATTGCTGTCTCTTTCAGTTTAATAAGGTTTGCTGCATAGGAAGTAATTTCTTTCAGTTTGACTTCCTGTTTTACGCGCTTGTTTGCGTGCGTGCCTGAGTGTCTGTGCCTGTGTGTGTGCCTGTGTGTGTGTGTGTGTGTGTGTCTATGTGTGTGTGTGTGTGCGTTGCAAAGGATGCACTTAATTTGGCTGTCTCGCTGCCTTGGGGCATGCTACTTAGCACTGCTTCCACTTGATGATTGCCCCTCTTCCCCTCTCCCTCTCTCTTCTCTCTCCCTCTCCCTCTGTCGCTGCCGGCTTCCGTTTCGGGCAAACTCGTAAAATCATATGCAATTATTGGCAGCGCTTTGAGTCCAGAAACATAAATTTGCTAGTTGCTGGCTGCCACGCCCACGCGCTGCAGCATGTGGCATAAACATGCGTTTTGCCAAAAACTCGACTTTGAATTTATGCGCGAGAAGAGGCGAAAGTTTGCGCCCCAAGGTATGCAGCAGTAAATTGGAAAGCGAGAGGCGGTGTGTGTGTGTGTGTGTGTGTGTGCATGTGTGTGCCTAACGGTATTCGTTACAATTTCAGAGTTGGTTTTCGCACCTACGCAAAATTTACGACACTTTTAAAATATGCAATTTATGAATGCTCTCCGGATGCTGGCTGCCTGCCTGGCCACCAGCCTGTGTGCCTGCAGGCGTGGCAGGTGGGCGTGACAGTGAAGGAAAAAACGTGCGCTGCGCTTTTACCTTTATTGCATTCAAAGCTTACACAATATTTTCTTATGCAGCTGAGCTTGGCCCAAAGTGGGCTTCGGCTTGACTTAGTTTTTTCTATTTAATTTGATTAAAGTGAGGGAAAAGAGATGCAAATTTGAAGGGGATAAGATATAAATATAATATATATATTTATAAATTTAAATTGAATATATATAAATTTATATAATAAATTATAAGCTATATAAATGTATATAATTTGAATATATTTCAATTGAATATATATAAATTTAAATTTAATATAAATGTATCTGTCTATGGTAACTTCAGCTGCTTACAAATATATAGATACAATAAGGAGATCCTCAAGCTCTTGGGCCTACATTTTCTCAGCTCTTGAGTAGCCTATATATTTGATTGACAAATGTATATATGTTTCTTGAAATATTTATTATATATTATTTAATATAATTATTATTTATTATTTATTATTTGTATTTATTTATTTTTATGTCTATTCTTTATATGTTTCCCTCAAACTAATATACCCTTTTAGCACGTTTATTGTGGGCATAGAAAAGCATTTAAAATTTCCTTTGTCGAAAACTTTGCAAAAATAAATACGCATAAAATGCCACAAAATATGCAAATGATTAGGTGACAAAATGCACACACCCACACACACACACATACTACACCCTCCCTCCCACACACACACACACTCCTCACGCACACACGCGCTTATTGAAACGCAAGCAAAGCCAATGCCATTTGTTGACCACAAAATTTGTAACTGACATTTGCTCGATGGTGGGTCAGGAGGGCGGGGGGCGAAGAAGGGAGCTGCAGCTTCATTTGTGTGCAGGGGCGGCTCTGTGTGGGCGTGGCAGTGCCTAAAAGCATGCTCTAAATAATTGCAATTCATTTGTGCTGCCATCATGTGACATGTGCCAGCCGCTGCCTGCGTGGCTATCTCTCTCTCTCTCTCTCGCTCTCTCTCTCTCTCTCTCTCTCTCTGTGTATCTACCCATCTCTTTCTAGTAAATATGCTCATGTTATTAACGCCACAAAAACGCAAAATGTAACTGCAACTGCACTTTAGTGCGGCGGTTTGGCAACCCTGTGATTGACAGCATGTTGCCAGCTCCCACTCCCTATCCGCCTATTCCCCTCGATCTCTTGATCCCTTTCAACTGCTGTGGGTTTTGTTTTTCGTATAACTGTCACACGAAGCGCCACTTATGCAATTTTGACGCCTACAGCAACAACAATTGATGGCAACACCTGCCTGCCTGCCACTAGCCTGCCACATGCGGCTGCCTCGTGTGGCCCCGCAATTTCACAGCGACACACGCTGCGTATGCGTGATGAGTATTTGCACTTTACTTTGGCAATAGTCGACTCTCTAATACCTGGCCTATATATATTTTAATATTTATATATAATATATATAGCTCAACTATTTGCTCAACTTTCGTCTTATCTCTGTCGATGCACTCGCCACTATTTGGCCTGAACTTTAGGCTCTTCGTAGGCAGCGGGTGGAAACTCCCGCTTCTCTCTCGCTCTGCTGTTTGCGGCTCTGGCGAAAAGTAATTTTGTTGCCAGCGGCTTAAAGGCGTGCGAGGCTGTTGCAATTTAATGTTAATCTCTGCCCTTGTTTTGCATAATGTCCAGCTCAGCTCAGCTCAGCTCAGCGCAGCGCGCAGTCGCTGCATGTTAGATATTTTAGATAATGCTTGGCTGACTCTGGCCATAAGCATAAGTTGAGCATATTTTCTTGCCTTTCCGAGTCGTGTTTGCTTTGACTATTTTCTGGTTTCTCAAGAACTTTTCACAGCTTTAGCTCCGCGTTCACGCTTTGCTCTTTTGCTCTCGTAGCCTTTTTTCTTCTCTCACTTTTGGTCATTTTTGTTACGGCGCCAGTTTTAACTGGCTTAACGCTTGCCTTGCCAGCTGCGGGCCTAACATCTTTTGCTGCACTCTGCTGATAGAGATACCCTGTAATTAGAGAGTGGACTGGAAGGGGATGCAATGAGAGAGCATGGGAAAGGTGGAAAGTAAATGTGGGTTAAGAGAAGTTTTAGAAGAAGAAGCTGTGGATATAGAAGATGCATCATATTGGTTCCTGAATCATATCATATATCATACCATATCATATCACATCATATGTCACATCATATGATATCTTTTCTCAGCTGAAATCAAGTACTCCACTTCATTCTCTCTCTCTCTCTCTCTCTCTCTCTCTCTCTCTCTCAACTTCTCATCAGCATTACAGGATATCTCAAGACTCGACTCTCCTTCTCCCTTTCTTTATTTTTAGCTCCGCTGTTGTATTAACATAACCGCATATTCTGTGCTAGACGCACTTACCATTCCACACATTCCCGTCTTTTGTCTATAACAACAGCTATTTTTAATGAGCATCTGAGCCGAGCTGAGCTGCTAAGCGGCCCTTTTCAAGGACCAAGCCCAGCCCAGCATAGCCAAGTCGAGCCTCCCGTTCGGGCTATGCAACTCGTAGTGCGCCCTTCGCTTTCTATGGAGAACAAAGGCGTGTGGGGCTGCCGAATGAATACAACGAGCTGAGCCACGTTTTTTATAGCAATTAAAAAGCAGTTAATCTGCCTGCGAAACCGAAAAGAAAAACTCTTTTCGGAATCAGGCTATATATATAAACTTATATATACTCAGCTGCTGCTGCCGCTCGTGTAACATAATGAAATTCGTTTTGCGTTTTTATCAAATTGAAAACAAGCAAAAAGCGAAAAGAAAAGAAAAAAACGTAAATGCTATTAAAGCAGCTTAGTAAAAATACATAGTTAATTTTTTCGACCAACAAGAGTTCTCTCTCTCTCTCTCTCTCTTTCTCTCTCTGTTTTTGTCTTTTATTTTTGGCTCATTTTTAGCTGGCGTTTTATTTCGCGTTTGCCGCTTTTACGCCTGGCGCCATGCAACACATTTTAATTGCGTCCCAAATTGGCTAATGCAAAAGAGTTGAGGGAGATAGACAGACAGACAGACAGAGAGAGAGAGAGAGAGGGGGATGGGGAGAGGGCGGGGCAGATGCAGAGGCAGTGTAGAAGCAACTGTGGCAAAGCTAAGCTGCTTACATAAAAGGCCAATGCAATCAAATAGTCTGCTGCAAAAAATAGAAAAAAGAAATGAAAAAAAGAAAGAAAGATAAACAGAAATAAATAAACAAAAAGCGCACTTAAGCATTGCGTTCTATGAGCTAATGTTAGTTAGTCGCCTTTTAACTCTTTATCTCTCTCTCTCTCTCTCTCTCTCTCTCTCTCTCTCTCTCTCTCTCTCTCTCTCTCTCTCTCTCTCTCTCTCTCTCTCTCTCTCTCTCTCTTACAATTATATTTGCATTGTGCAAAAAGGCTCTTTGGGTTAGGTTTTAAGATAAACTTGCTAGATATACACTTGATAGATATATATATTAGACCAGGCTCATTAGACAAAGCCAACCCTAATAAATTAGAGGCCAGACAGGCAGTTCCTTAACTTATTAGAGCTGTTAGCTTGAGAGTATGACTACAGATCCCTTATTAGCCAAGTAATCAATGATTAGGAATCAATATCAGCCATCAAATACACCAGAGATACTGCTAAATCTGCTTAGATTTAATCTAAAACCCAGTTTTGTAAGCATTTCAGGGTATTTTCTAGTCTGGCACTCCCAGCTACAGCTCCGCCGTTTGCTGTAATTAAGTATTTTTGGTTAGGTGTAAAAGTTTGTGTAGCATTCAAATGATAGGCAAAGCATGGGCTGAGTTTGATTTACCATTTAGTAGATATATACTAGGAGTCTATATTATATAGGATTTCGATATACTCATTAATATGAGCATAAGGCAGAGTATATTAAGAGAGTTTTGCCTTTAGTTATAGTTCTATAAACAGTTTTACTAGCCATTACATGACAGTCTGTTATGTATGCACATGCAGGGTATCTCCCAGTCAGTCATTGGCCATTTATCTTCTATTTTGTAAATCAGCGCATTTCGACTTGTTTTTTATGTGCGGCTTTTGCTTGGCAACTGGAGAATTGTAGTTAATGCAGTTCCGCTCATACACTTACATAATAAACGTTATTTAGAGTAGATTTCAATTAAATATGTATGAATGCACTTACTACTTAGCTTAATTGCTTAAATTTGTAGAATTTAAAATAGCTGAAAGAAAATAATGAAATGCGCTTTTCGATGCACAAGCTGTTGCCACATCCGCTCACAATATATACATATAGCTCTGTGTCTGTGCAAATGAAATACGCTTTAAATATGTATGTATATACATACATATATATATATATATATATATATATATATATATATATATATATATATATATATGTATGTATGTATGTATGTATATAAATGGAATTTAATCAGCAATCGCAATGCGTTGTAATTGCATTGCTCGCAGGAAATCCGCAGCAAACGACTAACAAATTTGCTTTTCGCATGAAAAGTTTGCAAAGTTTATTGATTAAGCCAAAAATAATGTTGTGCTTAAAGAGCTTAAAGCTTAAGAGCTGGAAATTGATAGTTTGCTATGTCCAAAATATTTTGAAAATATTTTACAAATTTAAAAAATGAGCAAAATAATAATTATTTAAATTTAGAAATATATGTATATTAAGAAATAACAAAAAAATAAATAAATTAAAATTAAAATTAAAATTGAATCTTAGATTTATAAAAAAATAATTAAAGCATTAAAATACAATATTTTACACATAAAAAATGATTTCAATTAAAAAATGCATATATAAAATATTTAAAAAAGATTTTACAAAAAGAAAAAACAGAAGTATAATCTCAATAATAAGAACAATGCAATGAGTCAATGACAAATGCATAATGAAATATTTTGTTGGCCTTGTTAACGTTGTTAATTGATTAATTGTCTGTCAGCCTTTTGAAGTGCACTTGACTTGCTCCGCGAATTATTCACTAATTGTCTATTAAAAGATAGAAAAACAAAAACAAAGAGGGAAAAACCTAATTCGGAGCATTAATTTGGCAATTTCGTTAACTGTTAACTGAATTTGATTTATTTTGTTCTTTTATGATTCAGACGAGGTCTGTTTGCTGTACTTGTATAATTATTTTTTTTTTTTTTGTGGATTTATTTTTTATTGGTGTAGCTGTTGCTCCGAATATGCATTGTTCTAGGCTAACTTTTGCCCCAATGTGCGTCCGAGCAGAACAAAAGTTGATTTTTCCTCGCTCTCCCTCTCCCTCGCTCTCGTCTACTTCTTTTATTCATTTTCATTTACTTTTGATTCTTAGTTGAGTGATTTCTGATGTTTGGCTTTACACTTAATTTATGCAAGTCTTAAAAATAAAACAATTTATTTGCTGTTCTTCGTTGCTGTTGTTGTTGTTGTCTATTTTTAGAGAATATTTGAGGCAAAGTTTTATTTCTTTTAATTTTGGCTTTGCTCAAATGATTTGAGAAAACCGCAAAGTTAAACGGGTCATGAATTTGCTGATTTGGGCTCTTGCTCAACAACAATGAAAATACATATATAAACCGCAGTGGGTGGCTTTTATGGCTTTGGCAGAGCTCTAAATGGGAAATATGCTGAGACGTTTTCGATGTAGGAATATTTAAAGAGCTACTTAATCATATTATATACTAAACATATTTTATTTAAATTCTTTTTATATATTTTTAGATAAGCTCAAAGTTATTCGTAAGAGAAATCTTAAATATTTGTTATATATTTATTCACAATTTTATTTAATTATGTATCGGATATCAGAAACTTTTCAATTTTAATATTATTTAATTATCAAATTACGCCTATCGAATTATGCCTGACAATTAGCTCAGTCAAGCCACGCGAATGAGGCCTTTGAGGCTCGCATGATTTGTGTCCTTTGCTTCAAGAAGAATAGCCGTGTATAGAGTGGCTGAAGCTGATATCGAGGCATCAAATTTGCCTTTGTGCCTTCTCAGTCACTGTCCCAGAGTCCACTCACTCGCCCGCAGTCACCGTCCCCATCACCGTCACAGTCACTGCTTAAGAAAGGTCTAAGCGAGAAATCTTATCGGAATCGGCTCAACCCGGTCGAAGCAGCTGAAAATGAGAAAGAAATAAAGAGGCAAAATTGTAATCGAGTTCAAAAAGTATCATTTCTTCTCCCTCTCTCTCTCTCTCTCTCTCTCTCTCTCTCTTTTTTTTCCTCTTCCCCTTTTTAAGTGTTTTCTCGTGTAACTTTGTTGCCCTCCAGGGGGTGGAGATGGAAGGGGCGTGGCATACAGGAATGTGGCAATGCTTTAAACATTTTTGCAAGTTGCAACTTGAAGCAACATTTGCTGTGCCTCCCATTGTCCTGTATTTGCTCTGCCTTGATGTAGGTCCTTTTTTTCCGGTCTGCTAGCCATGAAAATATATTTAGCTCGAGCTGAGCTGAGCTGAGCGTCTGGGATCCTGTTGCTTTTGGTGTTGATTCGTCTATGTGTTTCCGTCTCGTCTTCTGGTTATTCAATCAATAATGCGTTGACATTGAGAGTATGTGTGTGTGGGCGTGTGTGTGTGTGTGTGAAAATGATAAAGGATGATGTCCTGGCGGCGCTTTGACAAGTCAGGCAGTCGTCAAGCCAGCGAGTCACCAACTTGCCGAAAACAACAAAATCTGTTCGTGATTTACTCCTGGCCAAGGAGCCACGCCAATGGCAACGGCAACAGGAGTCGGTTCAAGGACATGCCGTAAAGTCGTAAATGTCACAGCTGGCGCCTTTATCAAACCAATCGCTGATAAATCGCAACGCTGCGTGTGTCTACCAGAGCCAAAGCCAATCCAGAGCCAAAGCCAAAAGTCGAACCTAAAATGAAACTTCAAATTAAAACATTCCTCAACTGAAATAAGTTCTCGAAACGAGACATTCGGAGCTTTTCAGAGTTTGGCTGCGCTATATCACTTGACTGACTAGCCAATTGCTGTATACCCTGTAAAGAGGATTGTCAAGGCGTATGTAAAGTATATATCCCTTTCATATATGAATAATAGATAGAGTATCTGATAGTCCTTGCCATAAAGGCTCTAGATATTCCAAGCTCAGTCAGCAAAGACAGACTCCATGCCAAGATTCCTCTCAGCAACTCTAATACTTTCGCTGATTACAGGGTATCCTCATAGCTCAGCCCGACACTTATCTCCTCTTGGCACTCTCGTCAATCGTAACAAGTTTCGACTATTTCTTTTCGTCTCTTTCTCTGCTTTTACTTTGTTTTTGTTTTGTTCTTTCGCCTCCTGTAATTTATGCGTCTTTGCAACACTTCGCGTCGCCTGTGAGTGTTGGTAAATGGCAAAAAAAAAAAACTGCTCCATATGCCTTGACCTCTGCTCGGCTTATCGTTAGCTTAATTGGTAAAGTTGTGCATTATTATCAGTCCAGACTTGGCCGTAACATTATTCACAATGGGCCAATTAAAGTTCACGATGGGAGTTCGTTTCGATAACTTTTACGATGCTTATCGATAAATGTAGTTCAAGTTTGTTGATGGAGATGTGTGTAGAAGTCTCTCTCTTTTCTCTCTTTAATTTTATATATTTCTCTATGCCTTTCTCTCTCTCCCCCTTTCTCTCTCTCTCTCTCTCTCTCTCTCTCTCTCTGTCTAATTTTATATATTTCTCTATGCCTTTCTCTCACGCTCCCTCTCACTCTTTTCTATCTCTCTCTCTCTCCCTCTCTCTCTGTCTCTATCTGAACCTCTGTTAGAGGCTCTGACACGTCTCAACGTCTCAAATTTTATGGTTTTTTTTTCAAATTGAATTTCATTTCGACAATTTTTTGCCGAATTTCTCTGGCTGCTGTCTGTTTGAGTTTTCCTTTTGATACCCTGTAGGCAACAGCTGAATAGGGTATATTCAGATTAAAATATATACACTTAGCCAAGCTCTGAAATATATTTCTGATTATCCAAATCCAATCGATTATCAACTCAGCTCTTATATATCTCTCACATAACTACAAATTCCTCATAGGATATCTGTCAGTCAGTTATCTTAACATTTCACCTTCTATTTGTATTATTTTGTTAGCTTTTGGACTTGTGTGAAAAATTAATTTATTTGATTTGCATTTCAATTTGCTGCTGCTGTCTCTGCTGCCAGCTGCCTGCTGCCCTAACTGCCTCTAACTGCCCACATCTTGGGCTCGCACTCTGCCTATATATATGTATGTATATTATTATATAGTATATTATCTCGTTTACATGCCAAATTTCTCAATTTGTGTCTGCTGCTCCTGCCAAACTGCTTGAGCTGAGCTGAGTGAACTGAGCTGAGCCTGCCCGCCTGTTAATCTCTAATGAAGTTGCAACATCCGGCTCGACGCAACGATTTTTTGAGGGCAGAAATGTGGGCACAGAGTGAAAAAAAAAGAGGCTCCGACCCTGTTAGGGAGTGGGCGGGGCAGAGAGGCAGAGGTGCTTTGTCGACAGGGTTAAAAATCGCTGCTGCTTGACAAATGCTGCGGCAGCGAAGCGTGCAACGAGCAGGAGAACGCACTGAAGAGCCCTCAGCTGAACGAGCAGAGCTTGTCGCTCTCTCGCTCTCTCTCCCTCACTCTCTCTCTATCTCTTTCTGTGCGGGTGCCTGAATTGGTGATGTATTGAAATTATGAAAAGGGCACGGCTGGGCACGTCATGGAACGCGAAGCATTGACAATGAGCCATGAAAGCGAAATGAGAGGGAAGACGAGTGCGTGTCTGTGTGGAGTGGAGGCTCTGATGTGATGCGGCGTGGGGTAGCGCAGCTAGCGCCCCACCGCCGTCTAGGGCTTGGTCTAGAGCCGAGCTGCATGAGGGCTGCTCGAAGCGCTGACTGAATGCGAAAGCGGGGCGTGCCGTACTGTAAATGCCCGTGCTAAACGGAAGTTGCCAACGGGCCAACAACATCCGGAGCGCCCTCGCCTCTCTCTCTCTCTCTCTGTCTCACTCTCTGTCTCACTCTCTGTGTGTGGGCAGCTGCTAATTGATGCAATGAGAGCGCAGCATATGGCTTCTGCATTATATATATATAAATATTCCGAGTATTGCATCAATTTTGATGCATTAATCAAGCAGCAGCCGCTGGACGCTGCATTAATTAAAATTGTATCAGCTAGTTAAGAGAGAGAGAGAGAGAGAGGGAGAGAGAGAGAGAGGGGGGGAGCGAGGAGCAGAGCTAAATAATGATTGCGCATCTTTCACACACTTAATGCATATACATACAGATTCATATACTGTATACAGGCGAGCAGCACTCAAGCAATGCAACGCTGGGCAAGAGGCGGTGCGGGGCGTGGCAGTGTGTAAGTGACATGATATATAGAGCCAGTCAGGCAGCCAGCGGCGCAGCCCACTCGCCCGCGCCAAGCAATTAGCGGCGAATGTTGCAAAAGAAACGCAAACTCCGCGGGTCAGAGCCGCTTGGCTGCCCAGCGGACTCGGACTTGGCTCTGCAGATATATATATATATATATATATATATATATATATATATAATATAGGACGATGTCTGTCTCACGCATATGACAGACACTTGTTGTTGCCCTCTGCTCAGACAGTTGACGCGATTCACATGGCTTGTCAAGAGCATTAGCTCAAAGTACACGAATGGTTCCTTATGCTGGCAAGCTGTTGGCGTAACATGTTCCTATGAACTAGTTCTTTTTTTATTATTTTAATTTTTATATTTTATTACCACATTTGTATATTTTACTTTTAGTTTTCTATTAGCTCAATGGCAACTCACTCTAGTTATGGATTGAACTAGTTCTTTAGTAGTTCCATGGCACTAGCTCGCTGGCTCTTGCAGAAGAGACCCTTTTTCAAGTCCTTTAATTCACCTCGTTATCATTAGCTCTTTAAGCCAACTTTATGCCAATTGACTTTCAACTGTTTCTCACCTTTTGTCTCTCTTCTTCTACTCTCTCTCTCTCTCTCTGCAGATGCTGAAACACGTACAAATCTCGCCGTTGCGCAATCGCTCCGATTCGGTGTCGCTGCGCTCCTCGAGCAATGCCTCGTCCTGCGCCAGCTCCATGTGCGGCAGTCCCGAGCCGCCCACCGACATGCAGCGCACGCCCTCGCGCGCCTCCAGCTACTCCAGCCTCAACGAGCAGCTGCCGCAGGTAAGACTCTCGACTCTCATTTGTGTCTGACTTGAGCACTCGTAACACTCTTCCCTCTCTCTCTGACAGACCACCATCAAAGTCTATACGAACTGCCTGAAGATTGACATTGAGTACAAGACGCTGGGCATTCAGTGGGACACCACGAGCAAGGAGGTCATTGCACAGCTGCTACGACGGTGAGTGGATTGGAATAAGCTCGACTCTCTAGAGTGCAACTCAACTGACTCCCTCTCTCCCTCTCTCTCTCTCTCTCTTGGTCTAGCTTGAAGATGCGCCATCGCGATCCTCGCCTTTTCTATCTCTCCATGGAGGTGGCTGTGCGCAGGGCCGGCGTGAAGACCATTTTGGTGCTCGACGAGGACACGCGTCCGGCTATCTTGCAGGCCTGCCATCCCAAGGGCGAGTCGCGCTTCTGCCTGCAGCTGAAGGCGGGCGGCCTGATCCGCGTGCACACCTCAGCGCTGCAGCCGAGCTCCCAGTACAAGTCGCTGGTCATCAGCGAGGAGACGAACTGCGACGAGCTGCTGCAGCTGCTGCTGGGCTGCTACAGCTCCCTGGAGCCCGTCGAGAACTTCTCGCTGTACGAAGTGTGCCCGGGCCAGGAGTGCCAGCGCAAGCTGCATCCGGACGATCTGCCGCTGCGCGCCCAGGCCGAGCGCCTGCGGCGTGGCGAGAGCTGCCACTTCCTGGTGCGCCGCACGCCCAACTACGCGCGCCGTCGCCAGCTGCTGGCCAACCTGAACGAGGCCATCAACCAGAGCTTCGAGAGCGGCGCCACGGCTGTCTCCGCCGCTGCGGCTGCCGTTGAGGACGCGGATGCCGTCAGTCTGCTGGAGCTGTCGCTCGAGTCGGAGCTCTCGCTGTCCGAGGACTTGCGCAGCTGCAGCAGCGGCGAAGACGCCGAGGACGATGAGTGCGCCAGCAGCTCCGGCTCCTCGGACAACTCCACGGAGTGCACGCTGCGACGCGACTTCTTTCAGCGACACACGCCGGTGCAGGTGCACGCCAGTGCTGGCAGCTCAGCGGGTGTTCCCACCTCTACCGCCTCCTCCTCTCCGTCGCCGTCGCGCGCTTACAGCCCGGTCTACAACATACGTGAGATACGCACCGCGACGCATTCGTTCTCCTCGCTGGGCAAGGACAAAAAGCTGCTGGACATACACATGAATGCGCGCTATGCGCCAGCCAGCATCTACAATCGCCTGCTGCCTGTCGCCGAGGACAGCCTCGACGGCCTCGATGTCAATGGCAATGCAACAACAGCAACAGCGACAGCAACAGCGACAACAACAGGAACAGCAGCAGCAGCAGCTGCTAAGCTCACAGCGGAGGCTGTTAACAATAATCCAGCCAAAGGCTTGGGCCACTTTGTCTATTTGTAACTAGTCAAGGGCGCAAGTTGTACATAGAGAGAGAGAGAGCGAGAGAGAGAGAGAGATGGAGGGAGCGGAAGAAAGAGAGCGAGAGAGAGAGAGTGGAAATATCCCCAAAAAGAAACGTAAACCGTTTGGACCAAAGATGCATTTGTAGTTTAAGCCTAAATGTAAATAGTTAGAAACAGAGAGAGAGAGAGAGAGAGAGAGAGAGAGAGAGAGAGAGAGAGAGAGAGAGAGAGAGAGAGAGAGAGAGAGAGAGAGAGAGAGAGAGAGAGGGAAAAATTTAAGCTTTTAGCACTGGTTGGATAACTAAAAGCTGTTAAATCCAAGAATACAAAAGGAGTCTATAGCTTGAGGCTTTAGTCGCGTAGCTAAAGCTGAACTAAGTCGTCAGAATTTCGGGCACCTAACAAAAATGTTAACACTTAAGATAAATATGTAGAAACCAAAAAGATATTCTAATAACACAAATGGAAAACTAAAACAGAAATGTTATTATTGTTGCATACTATAAGCATACCCCATAGCAGCTGTGTACAGGGTATTTTATTTAAAGCTAATTGCATTAAATGCAATTTTTAAGGCCAACGTCAATCAGCCATATTAAAGCGGCATCAACGACGGGCGGCCACTTGCAATTTGTATTTTTAAGGATCGACGCCAGGACGAGCTTAACTTGAATGATTTACGCTGCGTATACGCAATTTAACTTATAAATGAGCTTACGCCGCTCGGGCTTCATAAAAGAAGAAAAACAAGCTGCAGATAGCTTTAATGAAGGAAATTTCGGCTTTTTTTTAGCAGTTTTTCCACGGCGCCTCTTAAATTACGCAAATTATCAAGATTTTGTAGCCGACGACCTTTTTTTGTGAGTGCTCCGGCTTTGGCCAACTAATTTATTAGGAAAGGTTGCCAGACTGAATTAAAAATAAACAAATTGCCAATCAAATCCAATTTGTTGCAGCCTAAAATAATACGTCAGCGAAGGGATACCAAAGGGTCCCGAATACTGAAAGTTTTCGGCTTGGGTAGTTTGTTTGTTCAGCGCTTCCTTTGTTCGGCCAGTGAAAGTAGTCCCAACAGTCTCCTTGCCCTTACTGATTCCTAGTTGACTGTCATATCCTTGGCTCCGTCATGCCATTGATGTAGTCCTGGCGAATCTATAGCCCCAAATCTGTGTGTAATCCACTTGGAAATGGGCCACAAACATGAGTGCTTTCCCCTCTGTGCTTACTGGTTGATTTTCATATCCTTGGTAGCTCATACCATTGATATAGTCCTAGAGAGCTAAAAATGCAAAATATGCCCACAAGTGATCCAGAAATATGAATGCTTTGAGATTTTAGTCAGGCCTCCTGTATGATGTCTAATGACCCATCGTCTCATTCCCTTGCCTGCTGTGTTTCCTAGTTGATCTCCATATCCTTGGCTAGTTACACGCCTTTGATATAGGCCTAGATATTTTAAATTGCAAAATCCGCTCATAAAAGGTTGATAAATCGGATTACTTTTTCTTTCAACAGTGCCAGAAAATTGGCAGTTTTCAGTAGTTTGGCAAAAAATAAACAAAAATTTCGTTGCATAGTTTCAGGAGCTGCTGCTGTTAAAATTTGGTGCACCCAAAGTTTAGTTGAATGTGCGGCTGAAGTACCAGGCGAACATAAATCAGTAGTAGTGTGAAAAATGTTAGTTAACAGCGGATCAACAGTATAATGTTAGATAACAGCAAGAGAGTAACAGAATTAAGTAAACTTAACAGAATCGTGTTAACTTAACAGTTTACTGTTAACTCAACATTATAATGTTAACTTAACAGTGTAATGTTAAGCCACTGTTAACTAACATTTTACACCCTACTACTGATTTATGTTCGCCTGGTACTTCAGCCGCACATTCAACCAAACTTTGGGTGCCCAAAATCTGCACAGCAGCTGCCCCCTGAAGCATGCAATGCATTCTTTTGCTCCCGCTTTTATTTCTTAGCCCAAGCATATAAGAAAAAGATGCGGTTTGAATTGTTTGCACAATATCAGTGAAGTATATCAAAGATTTATTTGCTTTACAATACAATTAGCGTACAATGCAATAGTAGACTATATTAATAGTTAAATAGGATCAGTATGACTAGGTTTAATGCTGTTTTTAACGGGTTTATAACTATGTTTTGCTGCTTTTAGTTAAGTCGAGCAGCATTATTTGAAGCCTGAAAGTTCTGAAACGTATTATGGCAGTCTGTGAAAAATAAATGAATAATATTAGCAAATAAATCAAAATTCATAGTAATTAGCTTGCTTACAATTTGATGCTGATAAGATAAGAGCATGCAGCATAAAAATGTGTGTGGATTTTAAGCACAGCTCCAGCCATTGCACTCGCATGCAGCTGTTGTTTAATAAATGCGCCGCACAAAAGTATGCAATGCATTTATGTGCCGCAGATGTCTGTTATGTTAACATAACAGTTCGCTGTTAAGGCTGTATTTGGCATTCCGTGGGCATAAAGGCATGTAATTGCTGCAATTGGGAATAATGTATATTATGTTCATGCTTGTTTTATGTGAATCAAATATTTTTATTTACCTTTGCACTGCGCTGTTGCCGCCTCGCAGTCATAAAATAGCTATAAAACGAAAGGAAATGAGTGTGCTGTAAAAGGAAATAAATATGAATACAATAATATAATGAATACAAAGTAAAAGTAAGACAGTACACAGGATAAATCAAATCAAATTTATATATAAATATATATATTTGTATAATATATATATATATATATATATATATATATATATATATATATATATATATATATATATATATATATATATATAAGTTGCGGTCAGAAAAATAGTAGTGCTGCACTACGCAGAGCATTAATCGATTAAAACGGTACTTTTTCTGAAGCAAAGTTGAAGGATGGGCACTTTTTATTTAGAGTATAGTATAAAGAAGATAATAAGAAAAAAATCCCGTTACTTTCTGTCAAAATTAGTTTATTTTTGGCGATTGCATCGAGATGCCACGAAAATCGGCTGTTCATAAAAATAGTAGTGTCGGATGTAAAAAATTTTAAAAAATTTATAACAATCCCAAATTAAAACAGAAATGTATTTACATGACGTGTGATTAATTATCTTATATTTGAGTAACTGAAATTATTTGGAATTGCAATATTTTTGATATTTTAGTGGGAGGGGGAAGCATTTCTCGACTGAATAGGGAATTTCACCTGTCAGACCTCAAAATCAGGGAAAAACTTATACAAAAATTTGAAAATATTGTTGGATAAACATTTCCAGTGATATTTAACGCCATTCACTATAACAAGAAGCATTGAAAATCAGGTGGCACATTCGAAACTAACTTGATAGTGGATCCACCAATTGTGTGTAACGGTAGGATTAATCCGTTAACTACAGAAAAAGAAACGAAAGACGAATCAAATTAAAACAATTTGGGATCTCATAGTTCGTTATCGTCCTAAGCAATATAATTCATCTGTCAGAAGTCCTTGAAAAGGACCCATTTAAAAAAAAAAGTGCCATACCGCCAAAAACTTCAATGTGCAAAGTTCACAGAATCCGGCATATCAATAGATGGGGCACCGTACAGTATGCGAATGAAAGCAAAATTGTTCTTTTTGGTTGCCACCAAAGAGAAAGACACTAAAGAGTACGTATGGAGTCTAAAAAACCATGGAACATCATTCCAAGTTAACTTTGAGACTTCTTGTGGACGGCCACATCCGGGGGTCCGAGCACTATGACATGGGACTGCTTGTCATAGGCTGGTATCATGTGAAAACCTTATTATAAATCAAATATTTGACAAAAATGTGTACATCCAATTAATTTAAACTATAGTGCTACTATATAATAGTTGGGAAATATTTTTTGAATGGACGTTTTAGACCGATTAGGACCCAAAATATGCGAGTCCTTAGCTCAAGATTGGTTTGCGTCGGTAAAAATCGAAGTCTTGGCTTGGCCGACTTAGCCCCCAGATCCATATCCGATCGAAAAACTATATGGCGATGTTAAGAGACTTATGGAAACTAAAAATAAATCGACTTTGACAGGTAGTTCAATGGGCGTGGCACCAAATTCCTCTGAAGCGGTACCAGGACCTGATCGACTCCATAGCACGCAGGTGGGGACCCGCTATAAAAAGTTAGGAATTTATAACGAACTCTTTGATCATAAAATATGTGTAAAACATAATATATTGAATTAAGCTTATCTTAAACAGCTGTTTTAATTTTTTTTAGTGGACACTACTATTTTATTGAACAGCCAATTTTTGAAAAATTTTCGATCTGAAGCCCTAAAATGCAAATGTCCCAAGTTTGTAGCAAAAAAACATTTTAATTAGTAAGAATAGAGTCTAAACTTAATACTCATATCAACTTGCTTGAAAAAAATTGGGTTTATCACTTAGTTTTGCTTTCCAACATTTGGTGCTCAGTCTACTGATTTTTCTGACCGCAACTGTATATATATATATATATATATATATATATATATATATATATATATATATATATATATATATATATATATATATATATATATATATATATATATATATATATATATATATAATAATATTGATTGGTTAGGGTATTTTGCTGCGTAACTCTTGGGCCACAACGAACTAAAACCTGAACAAAGTTGGCCAAGTCCAGCGAGCTGTAGCTAGCATACACACCTGCATACACAGCAGCACACCCACACAGCTTACACTCACCCACACAACTCTGACGTAAGTTAACACTAAGCTAAGCTCGTTTTGTTACTCGTCCAACTAATTGCCATAATCCGTTAGATAAATTTTCTTTATCATTTTTTGCTGCTGCTGTTGTTGCTGTGAAAGTTGTGCGAATTGAATCGAGGTTTTTGCGTGCGCTTTTTGTTTTTATACAACTAATCGGCTTAGCATGCAAGCCACAGCACCACCGCCCACCAGCCACCGCCCACAGTTATGCATGGCTGGGCTGCTCGCCCTCCGCTGCAATTGACTTGTTTGACAGCTGCTGATTTTTCACTTGAATGAAATTGTAATCCGGGCGCTTGCGCTGGCGTCACTTGACTAACTATAGCCGCTGGTATTAATTTGTTAGTTCGTTTCATAATATGAGCAGATAAAATGCGGAGACAGAGGCGGAGCTGCAGCTGCTTTTAATTAAAAAGTCCTTTTGCAAGGAGTTCGAGTTTAGCTGAGCTGTAATATGGCAAGCACAAGGGATGGGGGAGGGGGAGGGAGGGTGAAGGCAGGACACGACTGCCTGCAAACATGCAACATCCTTGCGCCTGTTAGCCTGCTACTCGAATTTCCGTTATTGCCATTTAGCCCGAACTTGCACTTGACTTGCAAAACTTTGCACTCTTCGCATGGGCTGCCCTGTAGATGTGGAGCTGTGCTCAAGGGGTTGCTTGGCCCATATGCAACTGCAGCCAGGGCATGCGTGAGTCCTGCTTCGCTCGAATGTCTCTCTCACACACATACACACACACACACACACACACACACACACACACACACACACACACTCACACACACACACACGCAGTCTCAATCCGCCCACATTTTTCATCAGTTTCCGTAAACATTCTCAGCTCAAGCACTTTCGACACTTTTGCAGCTGCTGTCGTAGGCTGTTCGCCTGTTACTTGCATTTTTAAATTTCCTCGAATTTTTTGCATTTTTATTTTCGAGCAAAAAGAGAGAGAGAGCGAGAGAGAGAGAGAGATGGAGAGTGGGACAGAGACATTTAAAGGTTAGGCGCACAGTGCGTATGATTGATGTTGTCTGCATATGTTTTATTTAGTTATTGAAAGCACACAATGCACACAGTCTCTCTCTCTCTCGCTCTCTCTCTCTCTCTCGCTCTCCCTCTCACTCTGTCCCTCTCACTCATGCGCTTATCTTGCTTTGCCATTCGAGGGCAGCTCCTATGATTTATGTCAACTCGTCGCCTCGTCGCTTCAACTTGCTTTTAATTATGAGAAATTGCCAGCTCAAAGCCGAACTGAAAGTTGCTTTGAGTAGCTGCTGCTCGCTGCGCCACTTGACACAATTTATGGTCACCTTTTTTTTCGGCCCTCTCCGCCTTCTCCTTTGCATAACAAAGCGACGCTCGCGCAGCTTAAAAAAAAACAGCAAACAAAGAGCAAAACAAGTGCTCGAGCTTCACTTTTTTTTCCCTCCACGAAATTTTATTGCAAATTTGTTGGCTTTTTTCATCTCTGCTTTACTCTCCTCCTCCTCCTCCTCCTCCTCTTTCTTTTTTTTGGGGAATTTCTTCTCTTCTTGGTCTTAATTTGGCTCAAAGCGCGAGCTGCGTCGTAATTGAGTTTCCACGGCTTCGCTTTGTGCGCTTTGCACTCGTTGACAACAACTAAAATATGAGATATATATCATATATATATATATATATATATATATATATATATATATATACATATCATACATATATATGTATATATACATAAAATATTGTGTAGCGCTCTCGCCTGCATCTATTTATTTAGGCATTATTTGCCATGATTCTGTTTGGCTGCCTCAGCCGAACGTGTCTTTTGGCCGGCCGTAAAAGCATTCGTCAGCGGAATTGCGATTGCTGCTGATAGTGCAGAAATTATAAATCAAAATCAAATCAAATCAAATCCAAATAAACCAAAATCAATTTGAATGCTTTCGCTGCTTGTTTACATTCGTCTGCAGTTCGTGCGATGAGCTGCCAATGGATTTAATCTTCATCCAATGGAAGCAACTATTCAACCATGAACAGGGCCTTTAAACGGCCAACTCATTGCGGTCTCTTTGAGGTCTTTAGCTTGCAATACATACTGATCCAGCAGAGGCACTGGAGAGTTCAGATATATGGGTATATGCCCATGTTGCCTCTGCTCAAAGAGCGAACTTAGCGCAGCTGCTTAATATGCTCAGAGATTTGTGCCTCAGCAACAAATAGGAATTATTTAGATTCATAAATATTTAATTATTATTATTATCGTTAAATATACAATTATTAATAAAATATATAATAAAAATTAGTATAATTTTGAGTATTTTTTGTGACAATTATTTTCCTAATGTTATATTAAAATAAAAATATTTCTTATTTAATTTAATTCATTTAAAAATGTAATATATCTTTTTAGAAAAGAAAATAAAGTCTGAGCCCCAATTAGAAAACGAAAAATAATTATATATTTAATATAATGTGAATAAAAAAATAAAAAAATGTTAAAAAGTATAAAAATATTAAATTTAATGTGAATAAATAAAGAAAAAAATTTAGAAATATATATTAAATTTAATTTGAATAAAAATAATGTGTACTAAATTTAATAAATAAAAAATAAAATATACATTTTTAAATTTTAATGTGAATCAAAAATATTTATAAGAAAAACAATAATAAAGTCTAATAAAAAATAATTAGAAGGCATTTGAAGTGCCGGAAGGCACACAGCGAAGCTGAGCTAAGCTATAGTTATGATTGAGTCTAAGAAATCTCAAACCTTTGCCAAGAGTTCTCTAGGCATACTGAAGATGCCTGACAACAAGCTCATATTTTGCATTTGAGAACTAAAATCAGTATTGTCAGAGTAGAGCAGAGTAGATGAATATATTTATCTGATGTGATACGGTCTTACTAGTTTCAGATTTCTATTTGGGAATCATATTTATAAATGCATTTATGTTTTTGTTTTTTAATATGATGTAAAAATTTCAAAAATGGCATATAATATGATCTGAATAGATGGAATTTTATGAAATAAAAATTATTTAATATGACAGTAATCCATGTGTACTTCTTATAGTACCAACTTTTTTTATAAGACAAGAAGCTTGTATAAATTGTAAAATATAATTTTCTTTTGTCTGTGAAGATGCTAAATTTATAAGGTTTATATCGTTTCAATGCTTAAATGTATAAAAAAGAATAATTAAAAATAAAATATGAAACTTACCCTTTGCATTGCATTTCATTCCATTCCATTCCACTTTCAGTTTCCAGTACATAAAAACTAAATTTAAAAATTAAATAAAAAAGAAATAAAAATCAAGTGAAGCATCTATGTATACTTACATAAGCAAAAGAAACTTTAAGTCAGATAGAAAATTAAAAATATTTCTTAAGACATTTCGTTAAAGCAAAAATTAAGAATTCTTATTATTATTATTATTATGAACTCAAAAGCAAAAGGAATTCAATTTAAATAAATTCTGTAATCGTGCTGAAAGCAAGCTATGAAATGCTTAAAATGCCGTCTTCTAGTTTGAATGTTAGCTAATTTATTCGTATATTTGGTATCACTTTAAACGAGACTTCTTACGACTAGCAAATGGGGACACGCAGCGTGTCCTGAGATATAGAGTTATTCAAATACAATTAAAGAGTTACAGAGACAGAGAGAGAGAGCGAGAGAGAGAGTTCTCTCTGCTGGCCTTAATGCGGCTTGGTTAAAAAAGTTGGCTTAGTTCGTTCGTAAAACATTTTGTTTGTTTGACAATGGATAAAATCTATGAATTGGGCTTAGTTAATTGTTGCTTGCCGAGCAATGGGGGACTTCTTAAGAGCGAATCACATTGAGCTAATCCGTTGGGTTCTAAGAGCGACGACCGAAGAGCCTGAAGCGCGCCTTCCAGCAGCTTGGCCATCATAGCTGCTCGTTGCCAATATGCGTGGTATCCGTGGGCAGCGAGTGGGTCTGCAACAGAGAGAGAGAGAGGGAGAGGGAGAGAGGGAGATAGATGATTAATCAGCTGACTATGAGTAGAGCTATATATGTACACACCTGCAGCGCCTTGCGCTTGTGATGCATCGACGAGTTCGAGGATGACTTGCCTTTGCCCTTCTTCCACGAGCAGAGCAGCAGCTCCTTCATGCCCTTGCGGAAATTGCGACTGAGGAAGGCGTAGAGCAGGGGATTAACTCCCGAATTGAAGTACGTGACCAGAAAGGTGAGCGGCGTTAGCAGCGCATTAAAATTGGAATCACCGCGATACGAACGTGACCTGCAAATATACATAAATATATATGTATTAAATAAAATAATAATATAAATACATACGTATGTATATAGGGGAATATTTAGTATATATGCAAATGCTGCCAACTAAATCTGCAAATCTGCTCGAAAAGTTGTTGTCAACGAACAAAATACATTTTCTCTATGAAAGCAATTTCAGTTTTTAATATAAAATATGTTTATGGCCAACAGCTGTTATTTAATTTAAATTTGCCATTTAAAATAAAAATATGTGTATATTAGGAAGTGATAATGTGCAGTTAACAGCAGAGTTAAATGGCAGAGTCAGCCAGCAGAGTCTAACAGCAATGACCAACAGCAGAATCTAACAGCCGAAACTAACAGTCAGCGTCGGGCGGCAGACTCTAACAGCAGAGTTTAACAGCAGATTTTAACAGCAGAGTTTAACAGCAGGTTTTAACAGTAGATTCAACCAGCAGAGTCTAGCATCTGAGTCAAACAGCAGAGTCTGAGAGCAGAGCCGAACAGCAGAGTCGATCAGCAGACTCGATCAGCAGACTCTAACAGCGGAGTCTGTAAGGGAGAGACTAACAGCTAACAGCGGAGTCTAACAGCAGAGTTTAACAGCAGAGTCGAATAGCGGAGTTTGAGAGCAGAGCCGAACAGCAGAGTCAATTGTCAAACATAGACTAACAGCAGAGCCGAGCAGAGGAGTCTGAGAGCAGATTCGAGTAGCAGAGCCGAGCAGCAGAGCCGAACTGCAGAGTCTGAGAGCCGAACAGCAGAGTCGATCAACAGAGACTAACAGCAGAGCCGAACAGAAGAGTCGTTAAGCATAGACTAACAGCTGAGCCGAGCAGAGGAGTCTGAGAGCAAATTCGAGTAGCAGAGCCTAGCAGCAGAGCCGAACAGCAGAGTCGATCAGCAAAGACTAACAGCGGACTCTAACAGCAGAGTCTGAAAGGCTGAGTCTAACAGCTCAGTTGATGAGCAGAGTTTAACAGCAGAGTCCAATAGCAGAGACTGTTACAGTAGTATTAGTGAGAGGCTGAGAGCTTGCACAGAGTTGGTGTGCAGTTATTAGGCGAGCACGCTTAACATTCACACAATTTGATGCGCCTTGAGAGAGAGGAGAGAGAGAGAGAGAGATAGAGAGAGAGAGACAGCTGCTGCTGCTAAATGTAGTCGCTGCTGTTGCTGAAGCGGGAGATTTTTACTGAAGCCGGCCAAACTGATGCTGATTCGGTATTAATTTATATATATTCCTGTTCATTGCTAACAGCTGTTAGCTAACAGCCCTCCAGCCTTAACTTGACATATATATGTATATGTATATCCAGGAGTCTATCTCTTTCTAATTGGCTCTTCATAGTTGTTATTAAGAGCCGCTTGTAGCGCTTTGTTTTTGGCCAACTGTCTGTGAAGTGTTTTGGCCAACTCTTGCTGTTGTTGTTGGCCAACTCTTAAGTATTTCCACTGATTTTCACCTGCTGCAGTCGCTTGTTCGCCCAACTTTTCGCAGCGCGTAAACTTTCAAGTGGACAGCAGAGCTGGAAGGCGACTAACTATGGCTCGACTGCGACATACCCTGCACTAAATGCGTGATGATTAACATTGTTACTGCTATAGTTAGGGTATTATGTAGCCTAATATGCCCTGTCATAAAGTTTTCTTTTACTTTGCAATTTACAGGGTATCTACCTAGCCTGCCCCGCCTAGTTTTGTTTACAAACTGGACAAGCGCAAACTTTTTGAGCCAACTGTCAAAATGTTTTCGGTTTTCTTTTCTCGTTGTTTGCGAGTTGACAATTTGCGCTGCACTTGCAGCGGGTGGGCGTCAGGGGGCGTGGCCAGCTGATTGGCGGATCTCAAAGGTCCTGGCCAGTGCGTCGCTCGCGCTGCGCCGCTGTGCGCTGCTTGAGCTCTCAAGTGGCTTTCACAATTGACTTGCAAATTTAAAGCCACCAATCGGGAGAAGAAGAAGAAGAAGAAGACGAAGAGAAAGGAAACTGAAGAAGAAGAAGAAGAAGTGGTGAGAGGGGGAGGGAAGGACATGCCGCAGCACCGCATGGGGTGACCATTTGGCTGGCCATCTATGTACATAATAAGGCGACATTAGGCGCAGCTCTAACCAACGTCTGCCAGCTGCAGGCCGAGCCTGTTAGCGCCTGGCCAGGACGTCGCCCAGCCTGGCCTTCCGGGCCAATAAGGCTCACGTGCCACACGCTGTGCCCCGTCGTCTGGCTGCGCGTATTAATATAAATGTTAACGCACAATAAAACTGGGCGAGCGCATGGCAATTGCCTGCGTCGACGTCCTCGTCCTCGTGACTGCGGCAAATGACACAATTTCGATGGAACAGCTCGCAATTCATTAAAGCAGCTCTAATCAGGAGCAGCTGAAAGGCAGCCAGCTGAGCACTGGGCTGCCTTTAAGTTAGTTAGAGTAAGCTGCCAGCTGGCATATATCTGGCAGTAAAGTGTCTAAACATGTGAGTTGAGCTGCTTCAAGTTGTCTAGGCTCGCTTGTGAGAGCTGTCTTGGCTTTAGTTGGTCTTGGAGTGAGAGTAGAACTCTTGTGATAGGCAAAAAGAGTTGCCTAATTCTGAATATTCCACTAGAATCGAGTCAAGCTAAAGTTAGTCTAACATAAGCAAAATGGTTAGGGTAGTCTCCTAGTCGGGCATGCCCATTGAGAGATCTTTTAGTCACTAGCTCAACTTCTCACAAATGAACTGTCTCGAACAGAGTTTCATCATGTTTTAATTATAATTTATTAAATTATTTTTTTAATAAATTTATAAATTTAACTGAAAACAGTTCAACATATTATAAATTTAGAGCAATAATAAAATAATAATTCAATTTATATTATTATAAATAAATTGATCAAGTTATTAAAAAGACCTCATATATGTATACATATATAGAACTGTTTTCAGTCATCGACTTGATGCATTAGAAGCTCAGCTAAGGTGACAAAAGACCAATTCGAAGTTATTATAGATAAGTTATTTCAAGTTATGATTTGGGCATGAGTCAGGGCATAAAATCTCCGCCTCTGAAGAATCAAAGCTGTTAGGTGTATTCATTCGTTATCCTGGGAGTAAGCTGGACTGGGCTGGACTGGACACAGTCTAGACTGAGCTTATCCAGGTGAAGTCTAGTCTCAGTTAGTCTATTCAAGTGTAGCTTAGTTAACTTTAGTTCAGTCTAATGCAGTCAAGTCTATTGTAGTTCAGTTCTGTCTACTCCAGTCGAGTCCCCTCTTTCTGCCATTCACAATCATGTGAAGCTACAAGAACTAAGTTCTAAAGTTATAAGACCTTCACCTTCTCTGCAACAGATCCTGAATATTGCAATAGAATCGAATCATAGACCCTCAAGTTATTCTAACTTAACTAAATGAATAGTCTAACAAATGTTAGGGTAGTCTGCTAGTCAGGCATGCCCGATGGGGTACTTTTATTTACTAGCTCAACATCTGACAGCATTCGTTCAACTAGTTTCATCATACAGCTCTAGATACGCGGACAGACTAGAAGCGCACCCAAACCAGCTCGCATCTAATCTGGCCAACAACCGAAGCAGGAGAAGATTAAAGAGACTGCATCCCCTCGATCGTCGTGGAATTTAAACCCTATATTTGTTTATGTTATATTTGTTTTATGTAAAGTATGTAAATACTAAATTAATACATACAGGCGTACCTGCCTAAAATTAAGCTAAGGTAATTTAAGCGATAACTCCGCTAAAGAGTCAAAGACAACAAGCGGTAAATAATAAATGAATTTAAAATTAAAAGTTTCATCATGTTCGACTTCAGTTTTAATCTGATTTAATCAGAATTTAGAGCCGACAAAACTAAAGGAAATTAACTGTGCCTAGGTCGCAGGGACGAGGATTGATTTGAGTTATGGCCAGCCCAACACAAGTTGGCCATTTATAACGGCAATTCGGCTCAAATGTCCAGTTATTTCTATTTAAGCCTTAGAAGGCATTTGCATTTAGCCATCTGTTTGCTTTGGCCAAACATTTTTCATTTAATATTCACGCTTCGGTCGACTGAGTGCGCGAACAGCATTCGAAATAATAATAATTGAATTGAATAAAATATATATGATTTTCGCGGAATATCTTTGCGCTCGACTGGCTGAAATGCATTTTGCGTTTACAATATGTTGTTGCTGTGTTTTGTGTTTCGGGTCGATGCTGTGGTCGGCATAAAAACCAAGCAGAAATTTATTTGTTTTCCGCTGCGCAAACAAAGCGCGAAAATATCTCACTCGAAGCTGACTTTAATGAATGTTTACTTCACAGTTCACAGTTCTCAGTTCTCAGTTCTCAGTTCACAGTTCTCCTGCTGCTCTTCAAGTCAATTGTTTATAGCGCATCAGCTGGTCAGCTGCCAAAGCAATCATCGCTCGGTCCCCCTTCAGCCAAGCTGACCGAAAGCTGTCACAGAATGGAAAAATCAAACATGACCCAGAAGCAGCTAGGGCCAGACATGAATCGAAATGTTTGAATAGAAAATATGGTTAAAGCGAGACCCAAAAAAGAAGCAAAAGAGAAGAGAAAATGATGAAAAAGCTGTAAGCAGTCAGCCAGTCAGCCTGTCACTCTCTCTCTCTCTCTCTCTCTCTCTCTCTTTCTCTCTCTTAGTCCTTCACAATTTATTTCTATTAAGCCATTGGCCATGTGATGCGCTGTAATTTCGGCTAATGGCATAAATTGTCAAATTGTCAACAAGCAACAAGCTGATCACACACTTAAATCCCTGTCAAAGTCATTTTTAACTAATAATTCATATTATATCTATATATATATATATACGTTTCTCCATCTGCCTCAGCACTTTAACTTTGATTGATGGCCGCACAGACAAGTCCAAGTCCGAGTCAAGTGAATTGTTTTTTTGTTTACTTTTTTCTCTGCTGTCTGAGAAGACACGAATATCTGTGACACTTGACATAATTTGGGCATGTTTCAGAAACTTATTCAACTTCAAGTGAAAATATATAAAAAATGGAACAAATTAAATTGAAAATTGAAATGGAAAAATGGTTCATATTTGAGCTCCTTATAATATTATTATTATCAATTTCTAAACATATATTAAAGAGGCAATCAAATACATTCAGAAACTAAATAAGTGTTCTTGAAATATTTTAATAATATATATTCAAATTCTAAGGGTTGTCAATTATTATAAAAATATACATATTATATACATATGTTAATATATATTATCATTCATAAATTTTACTGCATTTTATTATTATGTTTAAAGTCCTTTAACTAATAAAAGAATTTATATTTTTGCATATTTTTATCTTCTTTTAAATATATTTTTTTAAATTTCCAAGTTGCAAAGAATTTCATAATTCTATACTTAATTTATATAATTAAAAGAAAAGAGAAAGGAATTAGTTGCGCAATTAAAATAAATATATACATGTATTGAGAGTTCTTAAATTATTATATATTATTATTACATATTTATTATGAGCAATAAATATATATATTATTATTTATTTTTTGATTAATATTTTTATAGATTTATTATTAAATAATTTTACTATTTTTATATCATTTCAAAAATAAATTATTATTTTTATATAAAAAGTTATTTAAAAATAATTAAAATTATGAAATGTCTATTTAAAAAATATTTATCAAATTAAATAGTTACTATTATGTTTTTAAAATCTACAATTAAATAGTTTTTATTATTATTTTATACTAATATCAAATATTTATTATTATATTTTATTTTAATATTTAATTTAATAGATGTATCTTAGATATATTTAATTTCCCAATATATATTTTATTTAGCGCACTTAAATCTTTCAATTCTATTCGCCTTTCAGCTGAGTCGTTGCTCTGGCCACCAAATAAATGCCTAAAGTCCGTATTCAGTTAACTGTTAAATAGTCTTTGAAGTAAATGCGATAAGACGCGCTGCGCCGTGCATAACAATTAGTTTGAAAAAGGAAAATAATTTCGAGGAGGCTTTTGGCCAATCTGAATGGCAATTGGAGCATTTTAATTGACAATTTAATTGTTTGCGTCGGGACAGGTACGGACGGACATGCAGACGCACAGACAGCCGGACACACAGCCGGACGGACAGGTGGTAGGCTGGAGTGTATTATTTATTGCACGGCAGATGGCTGCGCGCTGTATGCAAATGACTCTCGACTGTTTGCATAACATCAAATGGCGCAGATGCTTATCCCGACGACGATGATGATGAAGGTGAAGCTAATAATGAACTTAAAAGACTATTCCCACTACACTGATTAAATGTGCAAGCTTTTACGTCTTTTTAAATTAAATTTAAATCAATTTTACTAAGAAATTTAACTTGTTAAACTTAATAAATATATTTTTGTTTGTTTTTAATTTAAAATAAATTTTATAGCTCTCTTAGCTGACTTCAAAAAATAAACAAAATAAAAAAAAATATGAAATAAAAAATAAACCTAAAATTCTTTAATTTACACTGAACGAAATGAAGCGGCATTAATCTACGATCTCTTTAAATTAAAGAAATTAAAATAAAATAAGATAATGCAAAATTTATTTTTCGGAAATTAAAGTTGTATTAAAATTATTTGATAATTTCAACTGAATAAATAAAAATAAAACTAAAATAAAATTATACTATAAGTTATTTTTCATAAATAAAAAATATAATATATAATAAGATTATTTAATAATTTTAATTAAATAAATGAAAATAAAACTAGAATAAAATTATGCTAAAATTTACTTTTCATAAATAATAATATCTAATATATATTAAATTTTTTTAATAATTTCAATTGAATAAATAAAAAAAAAACTAAAATAAAATAATGCTATAATTTATTTTTAATAAATATAAAATCGAATATATATTAAGATTATTTTATGATTTCAATTCAATAAACTAAAATTCAAATACAAATATAATAAAATTAAATAAAAGTAAAAGTATTTGAATAATATTTCCCTTACACTTGAAGAAAAAATGCTTATCAATTTAAAATTCACCTTCCGCAGCCAAATTGATGAATATTTCAATTCGTAAATGAAATTTGATATTGAGGAAGCTTGCCCATTTGCATATCCCCCCCCCCCCCCCACACACACACACGTAGTTAATTGTAATTGGCTTTTCTCGCAGTGTACTGCTACTCACCAGTATTGCCACATTTTGCGCGCATGATACGGCAGATTGCAGAGCGCGAATGTCAGCACAAATATTATCAGCATGCGGACCACGCCTCTGCGTGCGCGTAGTACATTGCTCGACGAGTGTGACATATGGGCGGTTGCCACGCCCACGCCGCCCCCACCGCCGCCATTGCCCTGGCGCTGATTGTGCGTGTGGGAGTGATGATAGAAGCTCGTTTTGCGACAAGCGCTCACAATGGGCCGATCCGCCTCCAGCGAGACCTGCATAAGTAATCGAGGACGTGTTTATAGGCATTAATCAAATGAAAGCTTCTTTTTTTTATCAACTAAAAGCTTTAAGAGTTTCTTTTTTATTTATCATTTAAGAAAATACGAACCTTGCAATTATCAAGCTAAGTTTTTCAGTGTTGTTGTGTTGTTGTTGTTTGTTGTTGGTAGAGAATGTAAATAGATTTTATTGTTGTGTTGAGTTAAGGAAAGCAAATGGGATAAATATAAAGAGAGACGGAGAGAGAGAGAGATACAGAGAAAGATAGAGATAGAAAGTGGGAATAGATAGAGATAATACTTGAACTTAAACTTAAATAGAAAACTATATACAAAAATTCTTGAAAAGAAAATTTCAATTTGTTAAGCAGAGAGAGAGAGAGAGAGAGAGAGAGAGTTTAGAGAGAGAGAGAGAGAGAGAGAGAGAGTGAATTTCTCTCTTTTTCTCGCTCGAGTACAAATGAGTACATTTATACAGTTATCGTCAGTGTTAACTAAATTTACTTAATTAATTTAATATTGTTATTTCTTTTATTTAAATATTTTATTTAATATTTTTTTTTCAATTATTTCATTTGAAATTATTTTTTTTATTTTATAATTTATTATTATTTTTTGTTTCCTCAAATATTTAATTTTAAATGTTCATAATTTAGTTTTGTATTTTTTAAATTTTAATTATGGACTATAAACGAGATTTTATTTAATTTTTTTCAATTATTTAATTAAATATTAATATTATTTATTATTATTTTATATAATTAAATATTACTATTTTATTTTTGTTTAATTATTTGTAAGTTTTTGGTTGCTTGAATATTCCTATTCAAGTTTTTTAGATTATTAAATTTTATATTATTTATTTATTATTTTTCGTATTATTATTTATTATTATTTTATTTAATATTGTCATTGTTTAATTTTCTATTATTCTCTTATTATTCTTATAATTTATCTATTTTCAATGATTATTTTTCACTATTTTTATTATTATTTATTATTTTAATTTTTTTAATTTTATACTATTTTTAACTATTTCTATAAACAATTATGTTTTTTAATGCATTTAAATTCGACGAAAAATAAGTAAATTTATTTTATTTATTTATTTCATTGCTTTATATATTTCCTACTCTGCAGAGTAAGTAGTAACAGAGCTCTGTTATAAATATATATACATGTGCATACATATATATATGTATATATATGTTGATTCAAGTTCAATTTGGAACACTTCAAGGCATTGCTTAGCAATGCTTAAAATATATATGTTTGATGGATTCATAGTGGATCTATAGTCATTATATCAGCTCCAACTTACCGTTGGCTGCCCGGTCGAGTGCTCAATTGAGGTTAAGTAAGTGGCAGATTGATATATCGCGTATCCGCCGTGTGGCATAGAAGTCAGAGTGGGAGAGCGAACATTTTAGCTGAACTTGGTTTCATTTCCGCATTGGCCTGGCTTAAGTTGCTAACTGTGTGTGCTGTCTCTGCACAGCTCTCTAATGCAGCCTGACACCTGCTGCTGCAGGTAATGTTGACCAAACTGCCATTTCAACTGCAATTTCCACTTGGCTCTCGCTCAACTTCAACAAATATTAACTATTGGAAGCAACTGCGAGCTACTTACACCTGTCAAACAGCCAGCACACCTCACACCTGCACACCTTTACACCTTTACACCTTCACACCCTTACACCTGCACATTGCCAGCCACACAAAGTCTCGGAAAGTTAAGGAATGCGAATGTTGAAAATTTGTTGTTCAAATATTATTTTACCCAACTTGAGCTGGGCAAAAGTTTGCGCTGCATTAGAAAGCTTTCAGGCGCAAGCTTTAACAAGCTTTCAATTACATTCATAGGAAATCCTAAAATGTCATTTAGTTCGTAATAAATCACATTTAATATTATTTCTGATATATGCAGTAAATTACTTTAACAGACATTATGCAGCAAATACAGAGATTATTCAAATTTAAATTTCCATTCGTGTTCAGCAGCTGAGTAAGAAATCACTCAAGTCAATTTGCAAATATGCACTCAAAGCAAGTTGGGAAGCTAACGAGTGAGTATTAGTGAAAAGCGCTCAGCTCATCTGCCATTTCAACGCACAGCTCAACTATCACTTACGATCCACATCTGCGCTCAGCGCTCTGAGCGGCACAAAATCACGAAAGGCTAACGGAACTCTATGAATGTACACAATGTGCACACATGCATGTGCGTTGCGTATGTATACACCTATACATATTTACGTATAGATGTTTAAATCATTTTCATTCATCATTAACTTAACTTTGGCAATTATCAGGCAATTTAAAAACATTTGAATTTTTATATTATTTATATTAACTGATAATTTAATGCAGTTTATCAGTTAATATAAATAATATAAAAACTCAAATGTTTTTAAATTGCCTGACAATTGCCAAAGTTAAATCAATAATCACGCTATAAATAAGTATTTGTTTCTTTGTGTGTACCGTTCACTTTTTATTAATCGTGAAAATCGAGCAGAGTACGCGCGCGCATTGCAATCAATTCGAATGTTCGAGAACAACTGAGCCACGGCCAAATGAGGAGATAACAGAGTGAGCTAAAACTCCTCGCTCACCGCTTTCTATGCAGTTAACGCATTCACACACACACATGTATATATTTGCATACTTTCATGCGTGCTCTCAGCTCAGAAACTTCGAGAGCAACAGAGTGAAAGAGGCAAATTGTAAATGTGAGGAAACTCCGATCTACGCTCAGTCACTACTAAAGAAGAACTCAAAAGACTCAAGCCGCTCAGCTCGTTTACAATAGGAAGACCAGTTGGTATTGTGTGCGAGCTCGCTTTATATATGTGTGTGTGTGTGGGTGGGTGTGAAGAGTTCTAGCTCAACTATTAGTAAAGCACTCTAAGCGCTAACAGCTTCTGTCTATGTGAGGCCGAGTCGCTCAGCTCATCGTTCGTTTACGATCCGAGGAGCAGTCGGTGTTGTCTGTGTGCTCATTTGCCTCTCTCACTCTGCATTGCAACAGCTTGCAGTTCACACATGCACGTAAAGCAATTCGTATATGTGAAGAGTTTTAGCTCAACTGTTAGCAAAGCACTCAAAATAACTTCCACAGCGGCTCACTCGGCTCATTTATTGTTTACGATCCGAGTATCAGTTTACGACTTCTGCGCGCCCACCTGTGGATTTCGTCTCTCTCGCTCTTCTCTTCTGCTATGGTAAATTCAATTGTGCTCAATTTTCGCATTATGTTAAAAGCTCTGTTATTCTCAGCTCTATTCAAGCTGCAGCCTTCTGACGAGATATATATACGTATATAAATAAATAAATATAAATAAATAAATATATATATATATATATATATATATATATATATATATATATATATATATATATATATATATATATATATATATATATATATATATATATATATATATATATATATATATATATATATATATATATTTATGCTCTTGCATAGAGTTCAACACCTGTGCCTAAAACTCTTGTTGTTGTTGTTGTCGAACTCACCTGACTCTCGGTGATGCTGACGCCACGCTTTTCGTATTTACTGCTTTGTTTACGTGACAAGGACGTGGAACTGCTGCCGGAAGCTAGCGACGATGTTCCAGCTCCTGTTCCTCCGGCTCCAGCCCCGCCTCCTGCTCCAGCTCCAGCTCCAGCCCCCCGCCGCCTCCTGTCCCCGACGATGCTGGCAGTTGATGGAGCTGATGATGATGCGGATGTGCGTGCTGATGATGATGATGATGATGATGATGGTACATGCTGTTGTGCAGGCTCATGCTGTTCTCTGGACCAGCAGCCTGATGCTGCTGCTGCTGCTGTTGTTGTTGTTGTTGCTGCTGGTGCTGATGATGCTGCTGCTGCGTCACATGCGGACTGAGGCCACGCGAGCTGCGCCACAAAGCGATGGCGATTTTGCTGTATAGCACCTGTCAGAGTGATTTATGGTTACTTTTATAGCAAGGGTATAGAGTAGGTGCTATAAACTAGAATATCTTAGTATTATAAGTATACTTGCGACAGCCTCTCTCTCTCTCTCGCTCTCTCTCTCTCTCTCTCTCGCTGTCTCTTTAGATGATATTGAATTACAGCTCTTCCTCTCTCTTCTTCTCTTTTTATCTTCTTCTTCCTCTTCTCTTCTTTCTTTTCAACTTCTTCTCTTCCTCTTCTCTTCTTCTTTTCTTCTCTTCTTCTTTTCTTCTCTTTTTCTACACTTCTCTTCTTTTTTCTTCTCTTCTTCTTTTCTTTCCTTCTTCTCTTTTTTTTTTAATTTTCTTCTCTTCTTCTTCCCTTCTCTTCTTCTTTTCTTCACTTCATCTTTTCTTCCCTTCTTCTCTTATTCTCTCCTTCTCTTATTCTCTCCTTTTCTTATTTTCTCCTTTCATCTCATCTCATCTCATCTCATCTCATCTCATCTCATCTCATCTCATCTCATCTCATCTCATCTCATCTCATCTCATCTCATCTCATCTCATCTCATCTCATCTCATCTCATCTCATCTCATCTCATCTCATCTCATCTCATCTCATCTCATCTCATCTCATCTCATCTCATCTCATCTCATCTCATCTCATCTCATCTCATCTCATCTCATCTCATCTCATCTCATCTCATCTCATCTCATCTCATCTCATCTCATCTCATCTCATCTCATCTCATCTCATCTCATCTCATCTCATCTCATCTCATCTCCTCTCATCTCATCTCCTCTCATCTCATCTCATACCATCCCATCTCAGTCACGCTGAAAAGTATGCTACATGAGGTAGGGTAACTACTAGTTGGGCACTCCCGACCCTTTGAAAACTCTCCCTTTCTTTCGCTTTTGATAGTTCCCGATCTCTTACCGTCATGACCAGCAGCGGCATCACGTAGAGCAGCACAAAGTTGATCATGTCGAGCAGTTTGGAGTTGAACATTTCTCGATCCAGGACGCAGATCTCCTCCTCCTGCCCGTCCTCGGTGTGGATGTTCTTGATGGTCTTGCTGAAGACAAATTTGGGCGTCGAGTAGACGGCCGACGTTATCCACACGGTGACGATGACCATCTGCAAGAGTCCACATTTTGACCACGTTAACACGCTAATTGCCAATTGTCACACACTACGAGGGCTCTACGTCTATGCTATAGTTCAGTTTAATGGAAGCCATTAACATCAACTAGATAGACTAGATATTGCTCCAACTTTTTTATTAGATTAATTGGGTCAATAATTATGCCATTGATATGCCTCGCCCGGCCGCCGGCGCTGGCAAAACTTTTGCGTGGCCCAAACAAAAAAAAACTTTTTCTCTTTGTTGGCCTATTAAGCCTTTTGGCCAAGCAGTTTGACAAGTTCCATTAGCTCCTAATTTGCGGCCCGAATGGAAATGAAACCTTCCCAGTGAAAATTCTCTACGAGAACTTCAAGCTGACAAATTTGAAATATTTTAGAAATTTTCATAAATTTAAAATTTAATTTTGAATTTAATATAATAATAATATAATTTCAAAGAATCATATATGTATAGGAAATTATTATACGTAATTTTCATTACTTCATTTCATTATTAGTAATATTTAATTTTTTATTTTAGATAAATTAGTTTTTTTTAATTTTCATAAATTTAAAATTTAATTTTGAATTTAATATAATAATATAATTTAAAAGGAACATATATGTATAGAATATTATTATTTTACGCCATTTTCATCACTTCATTTCATTATTATTTATATTTAATTTTTTATTTTTTATTTTAAAAAAATTATAGTTTTTTTTTAAATTTTCATAAACTTAAAATTTAATTTTGAATTTAATATAGATCTAAAAGGATCACATATGTATAGAATATTATAATATTATACGTCGATTTCATCACTTCATTTCATTATTATTTATATTTACATTTTTAATTTTAAATAAATCTAGCAGTTTTTTTTTTAATATTATCAGTCAAAGTGTTAAAATTTAATTAAATTGAATGTTAATAATAAAGTAATATGTCTAATTTCCAAATACTGAGTATAGGAGGCTGCTGACGGCACCAAGTTCACAGCTTATGTGCATGTGTGTGTGTGTGTGTGCGCGCTCAGAGAGCTTAATCTTCACACAATTCAATATCTGCCATACGCTTCCGTCACGAGCCCGAGCACTTCCTTAGGCGCAGCAGTCACAGCTTCTGTTCGGCTTATCTACACACGCGTATGCCTACATATTCGCATACATATGTATGCCTGCTTGTATGTATGTGTGCGTAGTTTCAGCTTGCCAATGATCGTGCGCATATGAAATCACATACACACTTCGGCAAGTCGCTCAATGATGTATACTTATCTCACTCTACCACATTAAACACGCTCAAACTGCGCAGTGCAAATAGTTGAAGAAGAAGAAAGGAGAGGAGAGAGAGAGAGACAGCAAGCTAGATTCATGGCTAGCCATTGTTGACACTTTAGCTATTTTCTCGCCAGCTCTGGCGAAGGCGAAATACAAGTGTCATATGACAGCTGGCGGGAATTGTAGCTATTATAGCTATATTTAAACAAAAAATGGCTAGATTCCCTCTCTGACAACAGCACTGTTAGTAAATTTTGATGCTATTCTGCAACGAAGACGAAAAGCTATCATACCTAAGGCGGATAATCGCAGATTTAGCCTGATAATGCTTTGACTTCAATGGCCAAACCGAATCTTTCTGAAAATGTGCACGGAATGCGCTCAGCTCCGAGTGAATATCAACTACAGTTTGTTGCACATTCAACAGGATAAACAAATGTGTATTTATAGCACTTTGGATAAGCGACATCCGTTGCCATATGCAAGCATGCATTGAGCGCGTGTGCCAAGGCTGTGATCGTGACAAGACGGAAAGCTGAATAAAACAATAAATAAAAATTTTGAAAAATATGTATATATGAGGATATATAACATATCGTAATATGGTAAGACGAGAGCAAACCCATCTCTAATCAGTCAACACTAGAAGTACGGGAGTGCACGACTTGGAGATACCCTAATACCTCGACTATATTATTCTGTTAGATTGCTTTAATCTGGGAAACTTTATTAATTTTTGATTTAGCTGGACTTTCTTGACATATATAAAAATCTCTCTCTCTCTCTCTCTCTCTCTCTCTCTCTCTCTATATATATATATATATATATATATATATATATATATATATATATATATATATATATATTTCTATATTTCAACACACCCACTTCGTGTTGCTCTTAACAGGGTATACGCTGATTGCGGCTTCAAACTTGTTGCGATAAGCGCTGAGTTCGGCAATCGTTGTAAATGTTTATGGACTTCTTGCCTCTGTTGGCTTCGCAATTTAAATCAGTTGCTGCTTAACAGCCGACGTCGAAGAACGCGACTCGGATTCTAACCAGTGAAAATATATATATAAATCGGTTCATATATATACTTAGTATGAAATACATATTTGTGTTATTCGTTTTGTGCCTAGCCTGGCAAGTTTACTTGACTAGTTGCACAAAATCCTTGCATTTTGAGCCCACGGAGTCGTCCGAAATGATTGTGGACGAAGCCATAACCGAGGACAATTCGAATATTCTGGATGCCAACACGAACTCCAGTGATACAGGTGGTAAGGGCTGTTGCATATATACATCGATTTCAGTGCTAAATGAAACGTAGATTTTAATAGAGATCAACTCTGCTATATTTAAAGCATATATATTCTTGATCAGGGAGAGCATCCGAGTCGATTTAGCCCTGTCCGTCCGTCCGTCCGTATGTATGAACGCGTGGATCTCAGAACCTATAAGAGCTAGAGACTTTTTGGATTTTTTTGGAGGTTCCTGTATTTCACGGCAAGATTGAGTTTGTTAAAAAAATCGATAACTTTTTTAAATTCAATTTATTTGCTGCTTTGTTGTCAAAGACTTTATAGCGCATGTATCACATAATTTTACTTTAACTTATTTTGGGCAGGCACGCACGCCTGTATGAAACATTAGCATCCAACGGGATTCTAACCAGGGCTCTCACAGTTTCTAGGCCGCCTGCTTTTTCACTGGGCCACAACAGGCCCCTACATCGATAAATGTTTCCGTTTTAATGTTTTCGATTAAAAACGTTATCGAAATTCAGTTATTGAATTATATCTCCCACGTCTTTGAAGATAGAGTCTCCAAATTTTTGATGTTAGTTTTGTCTCTATTTTGTTCAATTTTGAATTTTTAAAATTTTGGGTGATGGCTCCCTATTACACCATATATTTAAATTGAAGTTAGTTGCTTATAAAGCCAATAAATGAATGAGTTTAATTTTTTTTAAATGGAAAAAATTGAATAAAATATGTAGATCATAAGCTGAATATCTCATTCAAATCCATTAATTCGCGCAGAGGTTATTATTTTCTATACCTATTTCCTACACACATTGAACTTTGCGCATCCAGCAAATTTTAGGAAACGCAAATTTGAGTGCACACATTTCCAGTAGATGGCGCTATGGTGTGTGAATTATCAGCTGGCTAAAAATTTATACTAAATGCGGGGTTTCAGGGGCTCAGGGTATCTCCTAGTCGGGACGGCCGACTAGAGTTTTCTTATTTGTTTTTTAAGTTTTTATTTTGTGCATGAAAATATGTTTGGGCTGACCGAATAAGTGAAGTAGATAAAGAGATAGTTATAAAAACTAAGCATTTGATATACTAATATCATAACAATATCAAGCTTCTTAGGTCAGGTTAAGCTCGAATCTTTCGTTGCATTCTTAACTTGTGTTTCAAATCAGATGTTGGCGAACCAGATGTGAAGTGCCAGACGGATGCGGAGAACAGGACGAAATTGGAGCGGCAGGTGGACGCGTTTAGGTCCAAGATTGTGGCCGATGCTGGCAAACTGAAGAAGCTGAAAGAAGCCGCCGATGTGTATGAGGCACAGATCGATAGCTATGTCGCCTCACTGGCGGAGCAAACGGAGCTGATCGCGTATTTGAACAACACAATCGCGTACTATAGCACCAGCTGCACCAGCAAGGATAGCCAGATCACTGAGCTGCAGGTCAGAGCTAAGGCGGACGCGGAGAGGCTTCGGCAGAAAGAGGATCAGATAGCGGACTTCAAGGCACGACTAACCAAATCCGAGGCATCCAGCTGTCTCACCTATGGCAACTCCTCAGCCATCCAGATATTGAATGTGCCTGGCATCGGCCCGTTTCTCGCGCCCTGCGAGTCGCGCCACCAAGGCGACGGCTGGACGGTGATTCAGCGGCGTCTCGATGGCAGCATTGACTTCAACAGAAACTGGAACGATTACCGAAATGGCTTCGGCGATTTGGAGCGAGAGTTTTTCATTGGCTTGGAAAAGCTGCACAGGATGACAGTAGCCCAGCCGCATGAAATGCTTATATATTTGGAGGATTTTGATCTTCGCAGTATAGACGTGCGATATCAAACATTTTTTGTTGGCAGCGAAGAGACGGATTACGAGTTAAGAATAAGCTCACAATATAATCAATATCAAATGCCATTATCGCAGCTTGATGGACAAAAATTCAGTACCTACGATCGGGATAATGACAATTTTTGGATGAAAAACTGCGCTCAAGAGCTTAATAGCGGATGGTGGTTCAACAGTTGTAGAGACCTTCAGAGGTAAGTATTCCAAACGGCTTATCAATCAAACAGTATATATTACAGAAATAACTCTACAGATTTTCAAATCTAAATGGGGAATATGAGCCACAGGTGCACCGACTCGAATCTAATAAGGGCCGTGGAATCATATGGCAATCATGGAATGGTTTGCAGACACTGAAATCGGTCCAAATTATGATACGCCCCATTACTGAAGGCAGTCAACATATGTACTGGTAGGGGAATGTATTACCGGATCCGATGATAAGGCAATCAACAACAAAACAACAACAACAACAAAGAGAAGAGCAAAACATTTCAAAATGCAGTTAACTGTCATATATACGATAGGCCTTTGATAGAGATGATAGAGTTGGAGATCATTGTTGTTTGAAGGGTTCGTTTAGAGGAGCAGCACACAATGCACGTAATCTTTAATATGAAGTCCTCGCTTCTAGAATAATAGCGAGGACTTCATATTTCTTTCTTCATTTTCTTTCATTTATTTCTCAGGATATCAACACTTCCCTCTCGAAATTCATATATGTTGATCACAAGCATAGTAAGCTAGGTCGGTTCTATTGAGCACACTCACACATCAGCTCAACAGCCTTGAGAGGAGGATGTAATCAGTTGAATGGCAAAGTGATTTCTGCTTATCTCAGTCTTCGTGACTCCATGGATACTGACAGAGCTATAGACATGCACGATTCATTTCTTGTCTTCACTTCTTTTAACATAATTATTGAATATTTGGAGAGCTTCGTACGGTTAGCTGTACTGTGAGAGTGTTGCTGCCTGGGTTTATTCGCTTTACAACAATGAAATTTTTGGGTGTTTAGACTTTCAATTGTAGCATCGTCAACTCTACTGTATGACTTTGGAAAATACAATATATGATCAGTTATCGCCATGCCCTAACAATCCTCATTGAGCTGCATTCGCGTCATGTTAAGTAACGGCTTCTCCCACCTAAATTGATCCATGCTGATCTGCTGCTGATGTCCTTCATCGACACCAGGCATCTGCAGCTGCTGTTGCGGATAGTTTTCAACCAATGCTGACTGGGGTAAGTGATCCTGGTTCTGGTTCTGCTGGCAGTGTCGGTGTCCCTGCTGCTCCTGAGCACCTGAAGAAGTTGATTGATCTTCCATTCAAAATTTCACTTGCTGTATTCACCTGAATAGCGACTAATTTAGTTTATACCAAGGCTTATGAGCATATTTTCTATCGAACATGTTTTTTTTCTTCCATATTGTTGGTGGTGCCGTTTGCTTTACTCTGCCATCTGCAGCAGTTGCTCGCTCCCAAGGCCTCCGCTTTATGTCGTTCAGCAAGCTCTTTGTTTTGTGAGTTATATATTTCCAATGGGCTTATGCCCTTATGCCTTAATCTCAAGCCGAAATTAGTTGTTATCATTCTAGTTTAATAAGTATCGCAAAAGATATTGCTGAATATCCAAACACTTGCGCCTGCAACTTCATATCTCATCACATCCAGAAAACAAACGATATTTTGCTGAAGTGCATATTACTTAGAAGAAGTAGAAAATGAAGTTACATTTCTCAGTATTTTTTTAAATATGTGTCTACATTTTTTTGAATACATTTTTTTTGTATACAAAATACAAAAAAAAAATGTATTCAAAAAAATGTAGACACATATTTAAAAAATACTGCGAAATATAATTTCATTTTCTACTTCTTCTAAGTAATATTAATTATAAAAAGATGATTAGCATAACTTCCTATGAGCGATATTCAAATTTTCTTCCGAAAAAATATCTGGAAAATTCCTTGAGCTATCAGAGACGATTCATTTGATAGTAATATTATTAGTGTGATATATCTCCCGTCGTTTTTTGTAAATTTTGAAGTGATTTTCAACAATTTTCCTCAAAGTCGAACTGTGGAGGCATATAAGAAGAATAGCTCCAGTTCAAGCTCAACGCAATCTCCACTCCTGCAAGTGAACCTTCTCACTCCCATAATTTATACAGCTTATCGGGTCGTAGGACCTGTAAGCTATTCGATGGTTTTCTTCTGCGTAGGCTAAATTTGCATTTCCCTCTTTTCACTGTCACGACCTGAGATGTAAGTAAGTATAGTGACTTGCATGCTTCCTCGGTAGTATAATTCTGTGATGAAATTTGGTTGTGGATTATTTTTTTTTAATTTTTTTTTTTTTGTTGAAATTCTAAATATGTTTATATATATCTTTCGAATGTGACTTTGGTCTTGCAAAAATTTAAAAATATTTTTTTTGATCGCGAAATTATTTTTATGCAACGTTATCCTTCCTAATCACCACATGTTGTTGATTTTATCTTACCACCGGAAGCGGAAATTCTTATCTAGACTGGAAAATTCCAGAACATACATGCCCCTACTATCTAATATATACTCTAAACTCTACAACTTTATATATTCTTATATTATAATCAAATCCTATCTCTTCTATAGATATAGATATCTGTAGATATATACATGTAAACATATAAATATATTATCTAAACTCTACAACTTTAGAGATTATTATATTCCAAGCCAAAAGTATTTTTTCTTACAGGCACTTGATTTGAGCAGTCGGGTGTCACCGACTGCATAATACTCGTTCAAAGACAATTTGCTGCAGTGAACTGCCCAAATATTGTAGCTTTACTTCAAAATTTTCTGATTTAGGTTCGGTTATATCTGATAGATATCAGTATCTATTATCAGTATCTATTATAGATATCAGTAGTATTATTTTGAAAATTTGTGGAAACTTACCCTTAAGCGTGCAGCGGTTAGAATTTGTTTGCACGTTATTGGATGGACAATGGCGAAGTAGCGCTCCATGCAGATGACGACCAGAATAAAAATCGATGCCGTATAGCTGAGCGAGTGCACGAATTGGTACATGCGACAGAGGAACTCGCCGAAGACCCAGCTGCAAAGAGTGAGTAAGTATTAGAGTTGTGGCATGTCTAGTTCAATTTGATGAACTAGTTCAATTGGCATCAATCATAAGTTGTTTAACGATTCAGAAGAAGAAAAATGGGTTTATAGGAACTAAACTTATAATTGAAATGAACTTGTTCATTTGTGTACTAGTTAATTTTATACAAATAGATTGAATCGGTTTGACAATTGAGAAGAGAATAAGACTCAAATGGTTCCATAATTGAACTGAACTTGCTCATTGGTTCACTAGTTCATTTAGTCGGGTTCATTTATGAACTGTTTAGCAAATGAGAACAGAAAAACAACGCCCACAGTACTAAGCTCAATGCAATTCCCAATTGAACTGAACATGTTCATTAGTTCACAAGTTCATTTGAACAATACGGACACAACACTCTCGGAAATATATGTATGTATGTGTGTGTATGTATGAGTACGAAACCCTTCTTTGACAAAAGAGAGCCCGGGTCAGTTGGGCAGGTGGGCAGCTGGGCAGGTGGGCAGGTTCACACACAGCTGAGGCGGCGAGACATATCAAATGTTATGACACGCCCACCGCAAACTAATGCCGCATTAAGGTGTCATTTGTGCACATTGTGGCCAGAGCTTTAGCACTTAGCCATCATCTTTTTTTTATATTTTCTCTTATTGCGTTAGACGGCCTGAAATTGTAGCCGCCGGCTTATTGTGCTCGAGGATTAGCACGTAATTCTATTTTTGTGGAGCAGCTTATCCGCCGTAAGAGGAAAATGTCAGAGTTTCTTCTCCTCGACATATTTACACATATATATATATATATTTTTATTTCGTTCTTGGGCAAAAGGCATTAAAAATTATTGGCAACTGGTTGGCATTCCCTGCTACAGGTGGAAGGCATCAAATTTGTTGAGCTACTTAAATATCCATTAAAACTGAAAGCTTTCGGCATGCAGTCCACGAATATCCGTAAATCTGGCAAATGTCTCTTCTTTTCTCTGATACTTCAAGCAGAACTCTTAAAAAGAGCGCTTTAATTTTGAAAAAATTATTATGAGTTCTTTTTTTTTCATATTGTTAAAAAGATTTAATTTAAAAAAAGTTTGAATTGTTAAATAAAAAGGTTGATCATATATTTTTGTTGAAAATAAATCGAAGAAATAATTATAAATTTAACAAGAATATAATAATAAAAATATAATACTATATTTATATAGTATACAAGAAAAATATACAAACAGTTCATAATTATATTACATTTAATATTTTTATTTAAATATTTTATCGTTACCACTTTTTATTTATTTTTTATTTTTTTACTAGGAAATTCCAAGAGTTTTCTTTATTTATTTAATATATTATTTTATTTATTTATTTAATATATTAATATATTAAATAAATAAAGAAAACTCTTGGAATTCACTAATAAAAAATAAAAAAATAATAAAAATTGGTAATGAAAAAATATTAAAAAAAAAATAAATAAGTAAAAATTAATAAAGAATAATAAATAACAAAATACTTAAAAAATACATAACTCCACTTCTTTAAGATTAATTAATAATAAAATTTAATACATTTTTTTATTTAATTAGTTTTGGTTTTGTAAAAAGATGCATTAAATTTATGAGAAACTATTTATTTGTAACAATTATTCAGGTCTATATTTATTTTCTGTAACTTCAACAAACTTTTGAACTTAATTTAAATTAATTTAATCTATTTTATAGTTTTATAATTATTTAATTTTTATTTATTACTCATTTAATTTATTTATATGTTTGTCCTTAAATTGTTGATTGACTTTGCACTTACCTGTCTATAAGATAGATGGAGAGATTCTGCATAACGCAGAAGAGACCCACGCAGAAGTCGGCAAAGGCCAAGTTGGCCAGGAAGAAGTTGGTTATGGAGCGCAGGCGACGCGACAAGGTGACCACCAATATGACGAGCAGATTGCCTGGAAGAAGCACAAATTTAAGAATAATAGTTACCAAAAGTTCTTTATTTTACATTTAAAATGCTAACAGTTGAGCTAAGAGTGTGCATCTCTGTCTACGCATAGCTGGTGCAATAGCTTTTGGCAGACATCGTACACACACACACACACACACACACACACACACAGTGAATGACAATTTTTGTCACAGTCCCTTGACGTTTGGCTTAATGTTGCGTTGAAAGTTTATTTTAATTAGGGTTTTTCATTCAGGCCATGAGAGTCTGCGTGCCTCTCTCTCTCTCTCTCTCTCTCTCTCTTCTCTCTCTTTCTGTGTGTGTCTCGATGTCTGTTAGCCTTAATTAAATGAAAACCCAGGCAAGTCGGTTTAGCTGACAGCAGCAGCCGAGGGCCTATGATATGTGGCCAACAATTGAATGGAATGTGCAGACAGTTAAGGCTAATTGTCACAGCTGTCCAAACTTTGTCAGAAAAGCTGTGAAATGTCAAATAAATTATATATGCGAATGCTACAAATTTGATACAGATTAAAGCTATCTTAGTTGCTCTAAAACAAGTCAATTGTTTATAGTTGTGACTAAGGCTTAAGCATATATCATGAATAGTTGTATAGCTTGTAGAGCTGTGCCTAGGTGTGTCATAAAAAAAATTTGGAGTGCCTTACTCGGACATGCCCGACTAGGATATACCCTGCTCCTGATTTAAAGCTAATAAATACTAAAATAATACTATTCATCTATAAATCATTAGCTAATGTTAATGAATAATAATATAGAAAGAGCTTGAAAAGACTCGACCGTCGGAGACTTTTAATCTTAATGTATATAAGTAGTATAGTACTCGCGTTTGCCTACAAATAAGCAAAGGTTCCAGAGATATATGCGCCATAGATTGTAGATATATGATTTATTACTATAATAATAAAAAAAAATTAAGAAAAATAATGTATTATTATAATTAATGTATTATTATAGTCTAAAAATAGATACATAATTATTAAATATAGTTGAGCATAGGTTTGTCCTGCTGAGCGTCTGCTCATCTCTTCTCTCCCATTTCTCTTCTGACAAATTGGCTATTGCTTTATATATATTTTGAACTATATTTCAGAATATCTGTAGAGGCATCAACTATATGTAAAAATATATCTATATATTTAATATATAGTTGATATACGCGCTCTCTTCTACCTTTTAAGCAAGTTTAGATTTAGCTTTTTAAGGCTATAAGTTGTGATTTAACCAGAAGCAAAGCGGATTAAGCTTAAGCTTAGCTAAAGTTGTTATTCCACTAAAAAGGTCACATATATATAAATTAAAATAAGCTCTTGACTCTAGTTTTTTAATTCAAGGTTGACTTTATACATATTTATATAGGAACATATATATGTATATATATATATATATATATATATATATCTGTCTCCTCTTATATATTTTGAGCAAATGAAATGAGGGCAAACATTGAAACTTTTGTTGAGCACATGCATGAGCCAACGGAACTCCGCCGTCACGGCCTTTGCGAGTCCGTACTCCACATTTGGATGGGGCAGATGAGTCGTCAGCCTTGAGAACACTGTGTACGGGTTGTGTTTTGTTGCGCTCTGAGTTTTCGGATTGTTTGAAGTAATTAAAAAAGTTTCAGCTGAAAACATTTTATTTTCCATTTCCATTTGCCAACAAATAACGCGAATGGCAAGAAAAAAAAAATGTTAAATAATATATTTTGTCTCCTATTGTTGTTGGCCGTAATTCACATATTTAGCAAATATATATATGTGTATATATATATATATGTATTTGGGGTATAATTTATGAGCTTTTGGCTGAGCTCTAATTAATGTTTGCAGCGGTTGCTTCAACTAGTTGCAACTTGTTCGAACTATTTTACAACGTACAATGCATGTTTATATTTCCCAATTTGAGTGAGTGCCAAACAGAGAAAGAGGGGGAGAGAGCGTGAGAGCGGGAGGATGAATAGAGCATATTTTGACAGCATTTTCTGTCTACCAATAAGCTCAATGCAACATTTGCATAATTCCCATTAAATTTGCTGCCTCTTTAAAAGCCACGAAGCGAATCAGAGTCCTGCTTAAGTCCTTAACCACACACAGTTGCCCACGTTTGGCATTGGCCTTCGCCTTGGGTTTCAGTTTCCAGTTAATTCGTGCCGCAATTATGCGCCAGAAATTGTGTAGATGTGTGTGTGTGTGTGACGGTGAGCGAGTGTGTGTGACTGTGTGTGAGTACGTGTGTGTGCGTGTCAGTAAGAAGATATTTAAATGTATAATTGTAATAGCTCAAGTACAATTTAAATGGAAGTGAAACATAAAGTGTGAGAGGGGGAGATGTAGGAGGAGAGAGAGTGAAGGTGAGACGGTAAGAGAGAAACAGAGAAGAGAGAGAGAGAGAGAGAGAGAGATTGAGAAAGAAAAAGAATGAGAAGAGAGAGAGAGAGAGAGAGATTGGTACAGAAAGAGAGAGAGAGAGGGTTAGAAAAAGACGAAGAACGAGAGAGAACTATATATAGAGAGAAGAAAAGAGAGATGAGAGCGAGAGAGAGAGAGAGAGAGAGAGAGAGAGACAAAGAGAGATTGGTATAGAAAGATAGAGCGGGGAAGAGAAAAAGAATGAGCGAGGCAACTATAATATAGAGAGAAGAAAAGAGAGATGAGAGAGAGAGAGAGAGATTGTTACAGAAAGAGAGAGAGAGGAAGAGAGAAAGACTGAGGGATACAACTATATATAGAGAGAAGAAAACAGAGATAAAATGTGCAAGAATGAGAGAGATAGAAATCATTTATAGAAGAAAGAAAAGAAGAAATACTGATAAAGAGAGATAGATAACAAGAGAAAGAGAGAGAAATAGGTGAGATAGTTGAAGAGAGAGTACTATGTGTGTCTATAAAACTAATTAGAGTAGTTCTTCAGATAATTATATAAATATATATATATATATATATATATATATATATATATATATATATATATATATATATATATATATATATATATATATATATATATATATATATATATATATATATATATATATACGTATATACATATATACATATATAGTGTATATATGTCTATACTGTGTGACCTTGGGCTGTTTAGTGCTATGGGAAATTGCTCATACGCCGCGTGTGCCGGCGGATAATGAATGATGGCATTAATTAGTCAATCGGGCCATTATGTGGATTCGGGCTTTAATTAGAGCGACATTCATTTCGAAAGCTTAGCAGCGACAATTATTATGCCAGGCAACGACAATTGCTTGTTGCAATCAATTATGTTGTTTCGGCCGCTTTCCTTTCCTTATTGTTTGTTGTTGTTCTATTTTTATGTTTGTTGCGCACTAAATGAATTGAAAGATAGATGAGAGTGGCGCTTTGAGTTGGCGAAAACATGCAAAGCAATTGGCCATAAAGTGCGCCGGGTCGACAGTAGGTGTTGTTGTGCTGTTGTTGCTGCGTTTGTCTGGCCAAAGCGATGACACGACACTTTATTGCCTTTTGGCTCGAAGAGACACCATTTTAATATGCGTCTGTGTGTTATGTGTGTGCGTGTGTGTGTTGTCTCTGTGTCTGTGTGTCTGTGTCTCTGTGTCTCTGTGTGGTGTTTAATTTGCCACTAATTGCTGCACTCCTGGACGGCCATTTGCAGCACTTGGCGCCTGGTCCAGCAAAACGCTTCATTTAATGGCATTGCATTGGCTCTTAAGCTAATGCGAATTAACTAATACCAACGATTTAACGGAATATCTATCGAAATAAGGTAGTTTCAATAACAGTACATAAACATACATCTGTCAACATGGGAAAATATATTTTGATGTGACGGCAATTGAAAAAAATAAAATATGTACATAAATTAAGTAAGTTAAAAATGTAATAAAATATATTAAATAAATTAATTAAAAAAAAAAAAAAAAAAATAGAAAAAAAAAAAAATAAAAATAAAAAAAAAAAAAAAAAAAAAAAAAAAAAAAAAAAAAAAAAAAAAAAAAAAAAATAAAAATAAAAAATTAAAAAAAAAAAAAAAAAAAAAAAAAAAAAAAAAAAAATTTTAAAAAAAAAAAAAAAAAAATTTAAAAAATAAAAAAATAAAAAAAATTTAAAAATAAAAAACATTTTAAGAGATAGCCAAATATAAACAGAAATTAAATACAAGAAAAAAATTAAATAATAAAAATGAACACAAAAAAAAATTTTAAAAAATTCATAAACACAAATCAAAAAAATATTTTTTTTCAAAAAAAAAAAAAAAAAGGGTTAAATATGTAAATAAAATGTGTATATGCTATAAATGAATCAAGAAAATTTATGCGAATTTATGTTTTCTTTATTAACAAACAGTAATAAAAAATATAAAAATGAAAAATTAAAAATTATAAAAATAAATAAATAACAAAATATAAAAATGAATAAATAACAATATATAAAAATTAATAAAAAACACTAAAAGTTTTAAATGTATTTATCATTATTATTATTAAATTTCGAATCAAGTAAAATGTCGTAAGCAATTAGAACTAAAGCAAATTTTGATATATTTCTTTATTTACTGGGAATTATTATATCAAACTATTATAAATAATTTAAAGAACTGGTAAGTAAAAATAATAATCTGGACTCAGGCCAAGATTTTGAATAAAATATATATGTAAATACATAAATATATAATATATTTTTACATAAAAATAAAAAAAAATAGAAAAGGAAATGAATTTAAAAGTTTCTTTGCATAAAAAGTTCATTGATTTGCAGACCAAACATCAACAATTCTCCTTATTTTTGTTTGTTTTTTGGTTAACTTTTGGGTTTAAGCGAAACAAATGAGAAAGGAAAAGCGAACCGCAAACTAAAAGTCGGTCAAGCGGTCAAGCCACAAAAGAGTGCTTTAGTCCTTAGCCATATCTCTAGTCATTTTTTTTGCAACTTCCTTTTGTTGTAGGGACCGCTAAGAGCTGCTGAGTAATTGGCAAGTGAGCAGTTAACAGAGACACCCAAATGTATAGAGAGAAAGATAGAGAGAGAGAGAAAGAGAGAGATAGGGAAACACGCCAAAATAAACAACTAAATGAACATATAACACAATGCGAGGTCTGGGATCGATGCCAGCAGCAGCAGCAGCAGCAGCAGCAGGACATTCGAAAAGCCAATTTGCTTTTGCTGGCTTGGCAACAAAATTGTTGGCTACAAAAACCCGGGTTGAGCTGGGAGTTGAGCGCAGGTCAACAATGAATCAATTCCTATTTCTTTAGAACTATAAAGGTTTTCACTAGTTCAAAGCGAAATAAGCTCGGGGAGCTGGGCACCGAGCTGAAGATAACAAGGAATCGATTTTCCATCAAGCCAACTAGGCAAGAGAGCTAGCTCAATTGAACTGGCTTAAGAAATGAACTACTGCAAAGCTGTGAACCGTAGAACATTGCCTCATAATATGTAGTTCATAAGCAATGGCTGTCAGCTAGTTCATGAATCATAGTTTTTTTTTTTATATATATGGAACTACTCAGCTGAGTCGCTCGTGAGCGTTGCTTGTCAGCTCATCAATGACAAATAGCATTCTTTGTATAGTTCATGAACTAACTGAACTGAGCCAGTAAGTATCTGCAAATGCAGAACTAGTTCAGACTGTGAACTATGCAGTTTAAGCATTGAACTTCTACTATTATAAATATATATTAGAAATATTTAATCCTAGAAATGACTTACCGAAGAAGCAGCAGCAGAAGACGATCGTATAGAGGGTAATGAATATAATGCGCACATCGGTGCGATCGAATATATATTCGCTTGTGTTCTCCACATCCTTCACTTCCTGTTTAGCTGCTTCAGTTAGTTCGCTCAATGCGAGAGCTGTGGTTGCTGCTGTTGGGGTTGTTGGTGTTGGTGTTGCTGGTGTTGTTGGTGTTGCTGCCGTTGCTAATGTGGCTGTTGTCTCATTAATAGATAATGCGATTTCCGTGACGGTCGCATTGAGGGCCAGGCTCGAGTCATTGCCAGTCGCTGACAATGAGCAATCAACTAGGAGCATCAGCAGCAACAGCAGCGGCAATGGCAATGAGCGTGGGTGTAGCCAGCCTGTTAGCTCGAGCAGTTGTTGCTGTTGTTGCTGTTGGCAATCTCGTAAGCCGGAAATGTTATAATTTGTAGTTGGAGCTGGGCTATTGCCGGCTTCATTATCATCATTATCATCATAAGCCGCTGATATGTTTGTGCCGAGAGTGTTGCACAGTTGTTTATGCGCTCCTCCCTGCCCGACTTCCGCTTCCGCTGCTGGCCGACGACGACGACGCTGGCGCTGCCGCTGCCGCTGCCAGAAGGACGCTGCCGACGTCCACTGTCGACTGCCGGTGCTCATAATGCTAATAATGCGTTGCAGCTGCACCGAAAAAGATAGAAGAGCGAGAGGGGGAGAGAGTGAGAGCAAATGAGTTTGAGCTGTAGATAGTTAAGTGGATGCACAGTTAGCTTTAATCAGCCATTGTTACTGTTGTTGTTGTCGTCAGAACGCAACGAGCTAAAACCACCAGAGCACTTATTGCTGATTAAAATTTACTGAAGCAACTGGCAAAATTAACATTTTACACGAAATTTTCATATCAGCCAGCGGAATTTGTAGCTACTGAAAATTACGCATACGCCCTGTTTAACAGCGTGAGATGCGAGCGGAGCTGAGTCAAGAGTATGAGCGACGCAAATTGCTGTTCCAGTTTGGTTTTTATATGTATATATATATATATGAATAATCTAATTATTGAGATAATTTATAGTAGTGTACGACGTGCTAATACCCTGTACTGTGTTTTTATTTTTTTATTAAATTATTATTATTAATTCTTATATATAATATTCACTAGACTCTGACAGCTCATGGATGAATATGTATATATACAAATATATACTCATTTATAGATTTGCATAATTCAGGCATACTCCCTGGCTTTCTGCTCCAATTAGGTACAGGGTATACGCGCTGTGCTTGCGCAGTAATTACACAGGCCAACAAAATGTAATGCAATTTGGTAGCCAAGAATTAGATTAAGCTTAATCAAAGGCCTTTAATGTGCTGCAGTCGAATGGGTAGAAGAAACACGCAGATTGAGGATTGCAGATACGATGTATAGGTATATATACCTATATATCGTATATATAGGCAGAAGATTCAAATAATATTTTATTCAAAAATAATAATTGAAGAACTGAAAAGCTTCGAGAATGGATGAGGCAACATGGAAGGACTCTAGAGAGATAATATAAACATAAATATATATACACCCATGATGAAAATAATAAGTACACCAAAATAAAGCAGTCTCTTTTCCATGAATTGTGACTACTATAAATTTGAGAGGAAATATACAATATACAATTGGACATGCATCACATTGCCAACTTGCGTTCATTAAGTTACCATCCAGTTTTTTCTTCCAAAAATACAAAAAAATTAATTAGTTATGAAAAAACAATTCAAAATTATTTAGGTGTACCTATTATTTTCATCATGAGTGTATATGAAAATATAAATTAATTTTGTAATAAAAAAACAAAACAGAAACACCTCAAACACGGCTTGTTTATGAAGAGATCACAAGAGGTATTCGTAAAATATATAATCTTTTATAACAATATCAATTATTATGTATATTAACATATTTTTTATTTAACGTAAAATTAAATTTATTAAACATTTAAACCTAGTAAATCTGAGCTTCATCTTTAACTCTATTATTAAGTTTTTATTTGAAATAAAGATCTTTCCACATATCTGCATGTATATTTTGATAGTAAAAGAAACTTAAAACTTTAACTTTTAGTTACCTCTGGCATATATCTCTAGCATAGTTCTGATGCTGTGGATTTATTCTAGCTTCAGATTCAGTTAAGTAACATACAAATACAAAATCCGTTCAAAAAGTTCGCGCAATCCTGTTCAGCTGTGTCCGACAATAAGTAAACAACTTTTGAACTTTATCCAAGGGCCAATTAGGCTACGGCTTAAATGTGTTCATAAATATAAAAATAAAAATAAAAATAAAGTTCAGCAGCCAAAAATCGTGTGACAATTTGTTTTTGTTGGTGTTTGACAGGCGGCGACATTGGGCATTATTGTAAGACCCCCGAATGACTGGGGAGCACTGCGTGCCGGCTGTGCATGACGATTCAACAGGGCTTTAATTACTTGATAGCTATTTTTTGCTCTGCGAGCGTACGCGTGTGTCTCCACATATGAGTGCAAAATTAGACGAGTCCTTATTAATTAGAGCACGTACAAAGAGGAGGGACAAGCACAGAGAACTGGGCAATAATCAAAGCATTCTTGGCTGAGGGAGAGAGGAAGAGGGAGAGGGAGAGAGCAGAGCAATGCAACGTGGGGTTTGAGGCTTTTAGCTACCTGCACTTTATGCACTCGCATAATTAGCAACGAAACGTGTTGCATATTAAAAATAATGAGAATAATAAGTAGAGAGAGAGAGGGAGAGAGAGAGAGAAACGTAGTATACGTTCGCACATATTATGGCTAAATTTTAAATATTTGTGGAATGCTTGCGGCATTAATGTTATGCCAGCTACGAAATTATCAAAGAGCTTTTCTCAGTCCTAAATCAACACAAACACAATCAAAACTTCTCTGCTGGGGTATTATTTGCTACTCGTTCAGGGAGTGAAAGGAGTTCATTTGTGCTTGAAGACTGGAAATTTTGTGTTTATAAGAACTTCTCTCATCAAACTCTCTATGTTGGCAATTGGAAAGGCAAGACAATTGAGAACGACTGCTTAATACTCGTTCCTGCTCTACAGACAGCTTTATCTTAAGGGAGATTCTGCAGTTACTTAAGCAACTGATATAGTTTTCAACGATTAGTTTATAAGACGAGGTAAGCAATGATATTTCAAGCTCCCTCAATAGCGGCGAAATGGTTTATTGACAGATTTACTAACATTGCATAAAACCAATATACCCTTTTCTGTTCTTCTGGAATAGGTATAAAAATCGTAACTTGCATAATTGTATAGCTAGACTGAGCAAGCTTTGCAATTGGAGTATGGAAGATTTAAAAACAAACTTCATGCCTAAACTATCAGCCTCTCAATACATTAACGAGTACTGAGCATTCCGATACGCTCTACTACAATACTGCTGCCTGTTTTCTTTGGGTTAATCTGATCGCTAGTGTAAAATGGCTGCATGCTATACAAATGTTTCAATTGTGCTCATTATTAAAGTCAGCTTAATTAAAATGAACATTCAAGCTGGGCAGACCAAGAGATGGACATAAGAGAGAGAGAGAGAGAGAGAGAGAGAGAGAGAGAGAGAGAGAGAGAGAGAGAGAGAGAGAGTGACAGCGAAAGGGCATACGGAAAACTTGTATTGCTGACAGAGTCACGATTTTCTTCATTAAGTTTAATTGCGTTGAGCGTGGAAAAAAAGAAAACGAAGAAAAATAAAAAAAATACTTGATTGCATTGCGATCCACGTGGCGGACAAGAAAACTTAAATAAATATCTGATGCGAGTGTGATATGTCAAAGGTCGCAAGACTAAAGTTGGTTACAGCAATTTATTTATTTATTTCACAGAAAATTTACGAAAATAAAACTAAACTGAATTCCAAATTCCTTAAGCGTTTATGTTATCACTGAAGCTGCTTTCGCATAGAACATGGTAAAAGGCAATTGAACTGCATTCCAACTCGCTTCAATAAAAACTCATGAATGTTATTCAGAAAAGTTTTTTCTTCTGCTTTTACTCAATTAAAGCCGAGGGAAAACAACAGTGGGTAAACCCATTGGGTAAACGCAAACAAAACAATGGCCCGAAGTGGCAATCAAATACAGAATGAAGCGTCGCAAATAAACTTTTCAGCTTTACGCCCGCCTTTCTACCTACACAACACTCCGTCACAGCCCTTCCCCTCACCACGATCTCGATGCTTTGCACTTTGTCGGCAAATTGCAGAACAACAGAAAAAGTGGGGAAAAGTTAGCTGCACTTTGTCTGCGGATGAATAGCAGCAATAGTAGGATATGGGTCAAACAGCAAGAACTGCAATTAAAGGCAACACTTAATTGACTGAAATTATAATTGATGAGGCCGACAAAGGGACCGACTGCACAGGCAGCCCTCGTTTTTGTAAAATTAAAGAGAAGGGCGAAAAAATAGGTACAATAATTTAGTAGAATTCTGTGAAATGTTTACTTTATCATTGTCATTGTCATTGTCATTGTCATTGTCATTGTCATTGTCATTGTCATTGTCATTGTCATTGTCATTGTCATTGTCATTGTCATTGTCATTGTCATTGTCATTGTCATTGTCATTGTCATTGTCATTGTCATTGTCATTGTCATTGTCATTGTCATTGTCATTGTCATTGTCATTGTCATTGTCATTGTCATTGTCATTGTCATTGTCATTGTCATTGTCATTGTCATTGTCATTGTCATTGTCATTGCCATTGTCATTGTCATTGTCATGTCATTGTCATTGTCATTGTCATTGTCATTGTCATTGTCATTGTCATTGTCATTGTCATTGTCATTGTCATTGTCATTGTCATTGTCATTGTCATTGTCATTGTCATTGTCATTGTCATTGTCATTGTCATTGTCATTGTCATTGTCATTGTCATTGTCATTGTCATTGTCATTGTCATTGTCATTGTCATTGTCATTGTCATTGTCATTGTCATTGTCATTGTCATTGTCATTGTCATTGTCATTGTCATTGTCATTGTCATTGTCATTGTCATTGTCATTGTCATTGTCATTGTAATTGTCATTGTCATTGTCATTGTCATTGTCATTGTCATTGTCATTGTCATTGTCATTGTCATTGTCATTGTCATTGTAATTGTCATTGTCATTGTCATTGTCATTGTCATTGTCATTGTCATTGTCATTGTCATTGTCATTGTCATTGTCATTGTCATTGTCATTGTCATTGTCATTGTCATTGTCATTGTCATTGTCATTGTCATTGTCATTGTCATTGTCATTGTCATTGTCATTGTCATTGTCATTGTCATTGTCATTGTCATTGTCATTGTCATTGTCATTGTCATTGTCATTGTCATTGTCATTGTCATTGTCATTGTCATTGTCATTGTCATTGTCATTGTCATTGTCATTGTCATTGTCATTGTCATTGTCATTGTCATTGTCATTGTCATTGTCATTGTCATTGTCATTGTCATTGTCATTGTCATTGTCATTGTCATTGTCATTGTCATTGTCATTGTCATTGTCATTGTCATTGTCATTGTCATTGTCATTGTCATTGTCATTGTCATTGTCATTGTCATTGTCATTGTCATTGTCATTGTCATTGTCATTGTCATTGTCATTGTCATTGTCATAGTCATTGTCATTGTCATTATCATTGTCATTGTCATTGTCATTGTCATTGTCAAATTTAATTGAATTATGGCAATGCATTATTGCAAGCAATGATTAATAAACAAAGTAAAACTAATTTGATATTTAAATAGCAGTTTCTAATTTTCCTTTTGAGTAGTTAACAAAGCCCAGCTCTTGCACAATAGGCTCCTGTAGTCTAGGCAGATCCTATTGAAATATAATCCGATTAGCTGCCATATTGGACTGAATGGAGCATAGAGATGAGCATGTATCGTGTTTCGTGCTCTTTGTTTATCCCTAGCCAGAGATGAGGATTACAACATGCTGGTATCCTGATATCTGCACTGGCACACACAGCTGCCATTGGCATATAATAAGCATTTCGATAGCGAAACGCTGCAGTTTGTTCATCAATGTTTGGCTTAAGCTCGGGCGACACGTTCGCCCTTTAACACACAGTCGCCAGCAAACTACAAAACTGTCAACTAATGTCAAATGCAGGTGCACATCGACACCGAGGTGCAAGGCGAGCGACTCGACTCAGCTACTCGCTGCGACAGTTGTTTAGGCTTAGCCAAGAGTCACGACTGCAGCTGACTATGGCAGGCATCGGGATTAGTTTGCCTCTAAGTGATATTACATGCTACTTGAGCGCACATTTTCACGCCAGGTGTGTGTAACAGGCGTACACACACACACACACACATACGTAAACACTCTGAAAAACACATTCAACAGCCTAGTGCCATTTGCTGCACACACAACTTGCTGCCACGAGCTGCTTGCCGCATGCAACTTGTTATGCAACAGCACACAGCGCAGTAAAGAAGAGCCAACACACACTTTACATGCTTTAGACCAGGTAACAAGGGTTGTACATAATATTGTACATATGTATGCACTAAAATATCTTTGGGATATACATGTATTTCTTTTAAATTTGAAAAGCCTTTCCAACGGCTCAGCAATGTGTGTGGAGTCGACATAAGATATTCTATAAATTATTACTAATGTATATTTAAATTGAGATCTTAATATATTTGAATTTTTTTCATCCTTCTTTAAATTATTAATAAATTAAGCTTAAAATATTTAAAAAAAAAATACGCACATATTTAAATTTTTAATTTAAAAATGATTTTTTTTAAATTTAAACTTATTAGTTCACATTAAAATATATATTATTAATAAATTAATTTTAAATATTTTAAAGATTTTGTTTTGTAGAAAACAATATCTACAATCATTAAAAAACATTTTATTTTTAAAACAAAAAAATAAATTTAAGTCAAAACATATTTATTTAATATAAAAAACTATAAGTCATAAGCCATATATATATATATATATTTTTTTTTTTCATCGAAACTAATCTAAATAATCTCTGCTGGGCCATTGTAAAATTTACAAAAGCAATCCAAGTGAATGGTTTTATATATATTTTTTTTTTTTCAAATATTTACATATTTTTTATTATTTTTTCGCCGCATTCTCATGTATGGAATCATGAAAAATGTAGTAATTAAAAAAAATCAGCAAATGCCTGCCAATTTGCAGCTTAACTGTGATTCGGTATGCAAATTGCAGTGCTGCGTGATAGAAAAGCAGAAAAATCAAGAAAAAATAGGGCGAACAAGTGTGGAGAAATGCCATGAAAGCATTTTTAATGGGGACGAAAATGGATGCCCTTTAATACAATTTTTTTATTATATTTAAATTGAACAAAAATATATAAAAATTTTAAATTGCATTTTTAAGTTAATTTTGTTATAAAGAAATTATTGAAATGAAATTTATAATTTTGTTTTTATTTTTTATAGGGTCTCTACTCGATTCTCTATTACTGATTTTTTATGCCTGCGTAAGCATTGCAATTTCAATGATTTTATAAAATTTTTGTCTGTTTACGATTTCACTTTGGTCATGAGATGATTTTTTTTTTTCCTTTATTGGTTTGTCGTTAATTGATGTATTTATTTATTTTTTGGAATATTTCTGAAGCAGAAAATGAAATGTTTACATAGAATAGTATTTATATTTAATTTTAGGCATCTGTGCCTCCATCTCTATCTCTATAGCTATAGAATGCATATTCTCAGGCAGTTGATATACATTATTATATCAACTTCAACATGCAGAAGATTAACTATTTTTGCCAAATGCAAGAGCTTCAGACATAACTTAATTCCCCGAGTCGTAAAGCCCGGCGACAATATCAGCAGCTGGAAGCATTTCAACTTGTCTGTGACAGCAACAAATGGCAAATTGTGCGAAACTAAACAATCCAAGTGAATTTGCCAAGTGGTAAGTGCTGGTGACTTAATGCCGCCAAAGTCGGTTATACACAGAGGGATGCCTCAAGGATGTCAGTGACAGGAGCAGCAGCAGCAGCAGCAGCCGCTCAAGCTGCAGTCTAAGCACCTGGCTTAGCAAAATAGTTTGTCTGCGAGCCTCGTTGGCACGACGACGACGACTTCCGTAGGGGAAATTTGCTTGACTCTTTAATGAGCCAAGCGGGGGACGGGATTGGCATTGGCAATGGGACGGCAGGGATTGGCAGGATTTTACGTTCAAGTTTTAATGTCTAGCAAACTAAGCTGTTTGGCAAATGAAAGCTGACATTTGCCAGCGTTAAACCAGCCAAATTGATTTTCCCCATACTGATTTAATTAAAAGCCAACTCCAAGTGCAATGAAATTCCCAGCCCCACCCCATACTGCAATGTGTACATAAGTCAAGCGACTGCAGAGCTTAAGAAATGCTGAATATTTGGGATAGAGGCAGGGATGAATTTTGACTGCAGCCCAACAAAAGACAAGCGACGACAATAGAGCAAAAAGCAGCAAGCACAGTTAGTTACACTGTCAAAAATGTTGACTTTAAATTAAGTTGTCTATGTGCACAGTGAAGACACGCTAAGCGAGATTGTCAATTTTTGTTTAAAGTAAAAATAATGCAGAATAAATACGAAAATAAATAGTTTAGAGGCAAACTAAATTTTATTTGATTTTTTTTTAAGTTTCAGTTGATTTAATATTTTATTTAAATATATTTTTTTAAATTTGTATTTAAATAATTTATTTAAATATTTTATTTGAATATTAATAATTATATGACAGTGTAAATAAATATTTAAAAATAAATATTTTAGTTGGTCTCTAAAATATTTATTTTTAAATATTTTAGTATTATTCAAATAAAGTATTTAAATAAATTATTTAGACACAATTTAAATTTATATAAAATATTTAATCAATTAAAACTTTTTAATTTTATATAATTTTTAATTTTATATAATTTTTTATTTATTGAGTAAATTTTTAATTAAATAAATGCAGAAAAAATTTTTGAAATTATAGAAAATAAATAAATATTTAGCAAAATCAAAAATATTTCTGTTTAAAAAAAAAAAACAATTAAAGCTCGCAATTGCAGAGCTTTTGAGTGCCTTTCCTTTTGACCCTTTTCGCTTTTCATTTAACCAGTATTCACTGTAATTTTCGTCGACTCTTAATGCACGAAAATCACGCAAAAAGCTGCAAACCAAATGGCGAACAACTTGCGCAATTTTCTTCCGAGCGATAACAACAACAGAAACTCATTACAAATTGTAACAAAATGGTTCACAGTTGTTGGTTGTTATTGTTGTTGTTGCTGTGGCACCCAGTTGGCTGTTCCACAGTTGGTAGACAACCCCGCCTAACCTACATACGCTACATGTGGCTCTTGCGCCCGCCATGTTTGCGTAAATTGTGCTGAAGTACGGACATTAAGTGGTAATTGAGTGTTCTCTGTGCGCATCATGTGAAATATGTTGTGCTCCCAAAAAAAAATTGAAGTGAAAAGTGTTTTTTTGATGCGAGTGCTTGATTAAGAGATACCCTGTAATTGTAAAGTGTGGGCAGTGTATGGTGCCTGATATGCCAGTCACTGCTGGAGACAGTCATTATACTAAATGCATTTTTGAACTTTATAGGAATTTTAGAGAGATTTTATAGGGTATCATCCACTTGTCAAGACTTGGGCGAATCAAAGTTAATTTCTTTGTATGCCTAACTCTTGCACACGTTTTGACATTCTAGCGAGCTCTTAAACTAATGAAGCTTTGCATGATAGGCAAGTCTTTAAAGTGTTTCTTTTTGATTCCTCAGCAAAATTATTGAGATATTGAAAAAATCTATACAAACAGAATGAGTTACTATATTCAAGAATATATATATCAAATTTCAACTCTCTAACTTATATAGTCTGCGAGATCTGCGCACTGGAGAGACATTTACATTTTCTCTTGCAACTAATATACCCCACTCAAGTATTACAGGGCATGGAAAACCCAAAAAATGCTACCACAGTGCGAGGCCCAGAGAGATGTGTGAGCAAAAGGCAAAATGCGGCTACTAAAAGTGCAGCTGCAGACTGCAATGTGGGCGCGCTGCGTCCGTGGCGGCTCGTCACGATAACTTTGATTTATGCAGCCATGAGACGGGGACAGGGCTTTTCTCTCACTCTCACTCTCTTTCTCTCTCTCTCTCTCTTTTTTTTTTGGCTGTGTGGCCAAAACGTAAAGCAATTGCTGGTAGCCAAAAAGGATTGCCATTTATTTGTTTCAGCCAAAAGATCTAGCTGCGCATCTAAGCGAAGTGAACTCTAAATCATTTCAAGCGATTCGATTTGAGAAAAATACCAAACGCACCCAAGCTGCAATTGGCTCCAGCAATAACAAGTAAATTTCTATAAATAACTGTATTTATAGTAGTTACGATTATGTTGGTAATCGAAATTCCATTTAGTTTATTGAGTTCATATTTTTCCCGTTTTTTTTTTTTTTGTTTGAATCTGAGTTTTTTGCTGTCGCCAATTTAATTGAAGCATTTTTTTTCATTTTTTAATTGCAGTTATTTGATCGGCTGCGCACTTGTATTTTACACAATTTCAACAGTTTTTCATAGTTTTTTTTTTTCTACAAAGAGAATTGGTCAAAGCATTTAAATGACAGCTGCCCGACTATGAATATTTCATATATTTTTTATGTAATTTGAAACTCTGATATATGTTTTTTCAATAAATAAAAAAATGTGAATAAATGCGCACATAAATCTGAACGTAAAATTCAGTGGCTGAGATTTTAAATAAAAAAAAAAAAAGAAGGAATTATATACAAATACAGTCACGCCACATTCTCCAATGGTTACATACAAGTATATACAAATTTTGGCAAATCAGTAGCGGACTTCAAGATTTTGAAGCAGAGCCAGAGCAGAGGTAAAGCTGATCCAGAGGCAGAGCCAGAAGCAAAGTCAGAGATCAGCCAGAGTTGAGCAAAAACTCAGCCAGAGGCACAGCCAGAGGCACAGCCAGAGGCACAGCCAGAGGCACAGCCAGAGGCACAGCCAGAGGCACAGCCAGAGGCACAGCCAGAGGCACAGCCAGAGGCAGAGCCAGAGACCTAGCCAGAGGCAGAGCCAGAGGGCAGCAGCAGTTGAGTCAGATCAGAAGTAGAGGCAAAACTGTCAGAGCAGAGCCAATGCATAGTCTTAAAAATAATTCTAGTCTAGTAAAATTAGTCTTAAAAAAAAAAAAACTTTAAAATCGTGTATCCTCCATTTTATGTTCAAAACTCCTTTTATATTCGGATATAATTTTTGAGCATACCTGCATGAAGCCGGCAGTCCATAGCTCAGGCTGCTCTGCAGCCTTTGACCTTGTGTTCACAACAAAATAAATGCAAGAATCAGCAGCAGAAGTTGTGAAGTTGGCAACTTGGCTTGTGGCAATACAATGCGTTGCATGTTGCATGCGCAGGAGCCATCGCCATCGCCGTCGCTATTGCCATTGGATGCCAATTTATCCAAAGTAACTTGGCCAACAAATTGCCCGAGCGGGCCAAGCCGGCCAATTTGTGCAATTCGAATTGCAAAACGCCAGCGGCGAATATGAAAAGCGCGCTTCGTGTTGCATATTTATGGCCATCAATGCAATTTACACGGCTCAAATAGCGAACGGCAATTGGCCAAAACGTCTGTAACGACATTTCGTATATCTTTGGCTATTTTCTACTTGTTTAAAGGGCTGACCTGATGACCTTCACTTAGACTAAGCGAAAGAATTCTTCTTTGAATTAATTCTTTATATTTATTTAAATTTTTTTATATTTAAATAAAATGATTTAAATTTTGTAAAAGGTAAAATTAATTATAATATTTTTTTATATTTTGTTTATTTTTAGTTTAAATAATCAAAATGAACAAGAGTTTATTTTTTTAAATATTTTTATATATTATTAATTATTTGTATATACTATGATTAAAATGTTTTAATATTTGTATACGTATGTATTAAGATATTTTAATATTATAAATATTTTTTTAAAATATTTTTTGATTTATTAAAAATAAATATATATTTAATATATAAATATATTGAAGTATTTTTAAATATCAATTTTGTGTTATTTTTATATTTAGCTATTTATCTCTATTTCTACAAGAAGAAAGATGTTTGTCTTTCCCCGGGCCAGACTTCAAGTTGTCAATATATTCCTATATTTTCCAGTTAAATATATTAGATATTGATTACATACTCAAAAATACGCATAAATTCACATAAGTTAAATTAAAATAGATCCAATCTAAATACATAGTATATTGTTGAAGACAATACCTGGCCAGGGAACAGGAGACGCAGTTCCATTATGGGCAGCGAGCGCTGCAAAGTAGGCAACACTTTTTGTTACTTTTGTCTTTTGTCGAGATTTATGGCTTAGTTTATTGCACATGGGCCACTCGGTGCACTTCCGCCGGCACATGTGCACGAAAATCGAGTCTCAAACAAAAGGGGAAATATGCATTTGGAATTTATTTCTGTGCTATTCGAATGATAAATGTCTGGTTGGCAGGACTTAAGATTTATGCTGAGGAGGTTCAACTCTCTAGGTCAGAGGCGACCGACCCAAAAACACTCAGCAGCGTGTGCCACTCGACCCAAGGGCTACATTTTAATTATCGAGTGCCGAGGGCAATGTCATGACCCACACACACACACACACACACACACACACACTCAACAGGCTGAGATTGTGGCTTGGCCCTGCCCTTGCCTTAGGACCAGCTGACAATTGCTGACATTTGCCTTGTCCTTTTGTTTACGCAAATAACGCCAAGTGGCAGATGTCTAGCTTTATTGTTCTTGTTATTGCTGTTATTGTTGTTGGTGTTGTTTTTGCTGCGATTGTTGCTTTTGCTGTCTCAGTTTTGTGGTCTTTGAAAATTTTCACTTGGATTGCAATTTAATTGCTGTGCTGTGGTTGCTTGCCAGCGCAATTGCTGTCAATTTCATCTGACACATGTGTGTGTGTGAGTGTGTGTATGTGTGTGAGTGTGCTGTAATGCTCAAGCTGACAGCACATTTCTTATTCGCAATTATTTAATTTCATTTTCATTGACTGAGTGAATTTAATAATTGTTCTGAGAATTATTTTCATCAGCAAAAATGTTGACAACATTTTGTTTTTTAAGTTGCAAGTTAATTTAGATGCTAAATTGTATTTTAGTAGTTGAATTATTTATAGATTTTTTAACTCTATTCCCTCTTTGTCTCAGCCTCAATCTCAATCTCAGTCTCAGTCTGTCTCAATCTCAATCTCAATCTCAATCGCAGTCTCAGTCTCAATCTGAATCTCAACCTCAGTCTCAGTCTGTCTCAATCGCAATCTCAGTCTCAATCTGTCTCAGTCTCAGTCTGTCTCAGTTTCAGTCTCAGTCTCAGTCTCAATCTGTCTCAGTCTCAATCTCAATCTCAATCTCAATCTGTTTCAGTATCAATCTCAGTCTCAGTCTCAGTCTCAGTCATCGACTTATTTCTCATTATTTTCCCTCTCTCGCCGCACTCCTCTCTATCGTCATGACACATTTATTATTAAAGCTTCTTTCTCAACATTTTCATTTATCTAATTATGCCCCACAGAGACGCAACTACAAGCTCTTCAGCCTTGAGACATACTAAAATCAGCTTACGATATTAATTAGTCTCACTAGAGAGCTGGAGCTCTAACGTCCACCTCTGATCGACTCATCAAAAGGAATTAAATTCTAAAGCTTCTTTTCGCGTTGCCAGCCGATTTAAAGGTTTCATACGAAACATAAGTTGAATCAAGGCGAGATTCGATATTTTCTTGGCCAAGTTCAAGTAGGCTGTTCGTGCTGCTCTCTTCTGGACGCTGGCCAACTATTGGCCATTGTCTAGCATATTAATAGGCTGGTTGTTCGCTCTTGATGTTGTTGTTGTTGTTGGCTATTGTTTGAAATATGAAGCTCATTAATTAGACGCACACAGGCTTTGCTCGCTGGGACCTTGGGGGATTTGTGCCTTAAAGCCCATTAATCAAGCCAAGTTAAGTTAAGGTTTTTGCATTCCACGCTCCGCTGGATATTACAATATAATTATCACGACACTGATAATCAAACGAAGATGCGGCCGCAAATAGAACTTATGGCGCCACGACTCAGGCAAATATTAATCAAATACTACAGTAGAAACAAAAAGGAACAAGGCTATATAAAAATAATAATCAATTGCTGGACAATTCATTATGCTGCGAGGCGTCTGCAGCTTGGCAAACTAAACGGACTTTGACGAGACGAAAGACATAAAATCCATAACGAAGGCGTTGCCACGTACCAAAAGAGTCTGAAAGGGGCTGAGTGGGTGGTGCCTATGCTGTTGCTGCTTGGTGTCTTCGTCTTTGGCGCTAATCAAATTGCAAATTGTCGCACATTAATGCTTCAACAATTTGCACAAAGACAATAAAGTCACGCATACGTACAGATCGCCGACTCAAGATGAGATTGTAATACATATGCATATATATATATCGCATATATGTAAATGCTATATATATGTATACAGATGTGTCTGTTGTGGCACTGATAAACGGCGAATGTGATTGACAGGGATATTATGTTAAGTTTTTGCTTTAGCCCAAATGTCCTCGCTTTTATATTGACAATCCCCGTCTATCCCCGCATCCTCTTTCTTTTTATCTCTCTCTCTCTCTGTCGCTCTCAGATAAACGTGCGCATTTAACATTATATCCACGTAAAGTTTTCACGCTCCATTTGAGCTGTCGTTAGAGTAAGCCCTCTTGTCTTTTCCCCCTTATTCAATTAGTTTACGCTTAACACTTTTCAACTGATAGGCCGCGGGGCTCAAATAGAAGAACAACTACGAAATACCCTGCATTTGATGATATTCTGCGATGTTTATATATTGCATATATATAAAGACTTCTTTGATTGTATTGAATCTAAATGCTCATTCCTTAAATTTTCTTTATATCTTAATTTAATTTTTTTAAATTTACGTTCTTCAGCTTCCTAGATACAGCTTAACAGCTACAGCTTAATAGCTGCAGACTAACAGTAACAGCTGAAAGCTTAACAGCTGCAGACTAACAGAAACAGCTAGAAGCTTAACAGCTACAGCTTAACAGCTACAGCTTAACAGTCGCAGCTTAACAGCCACAGGTTAACAGCCACAGCTTAACAGCTACAGCTTAACAGGTACAGCTTAACAGTCGCAGCTTCACAGCTTCATTTGAGTAGTTTTAATGTCAATTTCACCATTTTTTAAGTATCAAAAGCTAAAATCTATATATAAATTATCGATATTTAACTAAAAAAGAGTTGTATGACTCATAAATCATCTCTGTACATATTTAATAAGCACACTCTGCTCCTATTGCTTTAAAATCCGATCTACCCACATGCCCGTTCTTCTATAATACCTCAACCCTTGACACACACTCAGCACATGCACATGCAGGGTATCGGTGCGTCAATCATTTTAGCAATTTTACACCTGTCAAGAGCAGATCTCTTTTCCATGCTTAGCCAGTCGCCAACCGTCGCACTCCACCCGCCCCACCACGCCTCGCTTGCATCTCTTCCTCTTCGCTATTTACCATTTTGTGTTCGCACAGCTATCTCGCCAACATAATCATTTGTCCTTGGGGCATATCCTTTGGCCGTCACCTTTAACGCAAACACACGCATACACATACACACATACGTATTCATATTCATATATGTATGTATAGCAAAAAGCTTAGCACCATCTTTTGGGAATTTCTGCTAAACTCTAGGTAATACTTCAACGAGCGCAAATTGATTTTGTTTATAAGCATAAGGATATACATACATACATACATATATATGTATATGCATATATATTTCTTTTATATATGTATTTTCTCTTGTATATATCTTTTTCATGTTTGT